>JAFELO010000518.1:172904-249529 GCA_017140195.1 Eumaeus atala
TTATGTTTTAATAAACAACCAACCAACGGACGCAAAAAGTACGTAACAAACTACCTAATTTTTTCGTTCATCGGAACTAAATAATTGTAAATCCTCTGGTACTTTTTACTTATAACATCAGGACAACTATCATCTCAGTCCATGGTTCCTGTAAAGCATCTCGAACGTGGGACTCGTAAGATTAACAGCGACTCAATCCGTTAAACTATATTAATTGTAAAGGTAGAACGTTACACGTATCTAAAAGAGCATCCATTCGAACATGGACGAACCCATCTTCAAGGTTTTAGCCCGGAAATGCTAATCAAAAAGTCATTTGCGATGTTTCTTCATTTGTGTAAACCCGAAATGCTAGCAGCAAACGAGCAGTCAAGTCTGTTAATGACTTTTGACGCTTACGCACAAGTGTTACTCAGACGTGCTACCATCCTTCCCTGCAATGTGCAAGGGAAACTCGCAAACTGCACAAGACGCGTTATTTAATATGTCCTATATGATATGAGGACATAAGACCGCCGTAAAGTAACATCTTCAGTGTTGCGTTTCGTGTGGTTTGTGAGTAGCCGGGGGCCAATTGAGTGGTGTAAGAAAGGAGGGCATATCATCGGCCACATAATTATGTGGATACGGTAGTTGTAAAAATTCTCCGATCCCCCCTCCCCCTCTCTATTCTATAAAAGAAAAAATATATTTATTCGTGAAAATCTAAAATGTTAACCTTGAAATTGACTTAAGTTTAATCTCACAAGGTTAATGAAGGCTACGTCCATAGCGGCAACCCTCTTACGCAACGGAGCACCTCGCTCCGCGCTCCGCGGCAGTTAACGACCGTACAGTTTGCTTGACATTGACATTTTAATGAATGGCTTTTACTGTCTCACTTCGGCGAATTGGATACAACCAGATTCAGATGTGAGAGAAATTATACACATTTGCATTTTTAACCAATCACACTGACACATATAACGCTCTGGTGGAACCATTGCCATTTTTTGGGCAAAATTTGTTCTAACGAGATTTCTTTTACCCTGGTCGCTAAGGGTTCTAACTTGTAGTATAGAAGAAGTGGTTTCGTAATAATTAAGGCATCGAACGCGAAAAACAAATTGCGTTATTTTTCCATCCTCTCGAGTCTCACGGATGTATGGTTGGAACCAGAGTTAGAGAAATTATGATAATGAGCAACTGGAAAAGTTGGTAAATGATATGTGCTGCGATGTGGCAAGCGGCAGTATATTATTATTTAAAATAACACAAGAATTAGCTTATTCTGACGATCTTTCTAAATTAAAAAAATAAACACATATTTTAATGCGATTAGTTCATGTCAAATATCTGGTTGGACTTGGATTGGTTAACAGCCGTACGTTTTCAGTCCAAGGAGGAAAGCCTCCGTTGTATACCCAATTATTGTTCGCATCTTAATAAATCATCGTTATGTCCCTACCTATCCCACATACGATATGTACAATAAAAACAAGCTAAATATGATTATTTATTATAACATTTGAAAATTGCAACAATCCCAGTCCACACTCATCAACAGTTACGTTCAAACCCATCAAACCGTTTATCTTATATGTAGCATTAAATAATAGAATCCCACACACCTGCTCCATATCATTTTTGTTACGAGGCACAATCTCTCCTCAAATTCTGTATAGCAACCAAATTGAACGTTGCCTGCGTACGCACACGAACGTGCGTGCGCAGGCGTAGCGTTCGTCCCCTTAAAATATAAAATATCTCGAGACCTAAAAATATAAAATATCTCGAGACCAAGTCGAAGATATTACAAAATTCTATATTAATGATTCAAGTTTATTCTGATAAGCTGAATCTTCATACAGGTTGGCCACATTCCAAATATACCCTTAAATATGCAACACATGATGCAGAGCATACATACTCTACACATTCTGTCTGCTTCTCGTGCCAATTTTATCATTTATCAAGTTTTACAGCCAGGCGCGACCTCTAAAACCATGTCCGTAGTCGTTAAAAAATAATTTGTGGTCGTATATCTTTTTTATTTGCAGATTTGTTTGAATACGGCCTTAATGAGGTGGCCAAGTTATATATTTTTTTAAGTTGGGACGGTAAATAGTGGCTCGTTTCATTGAATGATATTTTGTAGTTGATGAAACTCATAGAAATCATCAGCGAACATCATTTTATACAGTTCCGCTGATCCCCACCTCCATTTTGACGGAAATGCACCTACTGACCCTTTTGATTAGATGTGTGAGTTAGTAGTCCTCTGTATACTAGGGGCGATTGATAAGTATCCGAAACGACAAAGAAAAACTTTAATAATCTATTTAAAATAATTTTATTTTTCAACTTAGTATCCTTCTACCTCGATTCATTTAGTCCAGCGCCTCTCCAATGCCGTTACACCAGTTTTACAACATCGTACGTACGTACAAATATTTCCTTTAAGCCCTCAAATACTGGTCTATGGCAAAAGTAACATCATCATTTGATGAAAATCTTCGGCCACCTACCTATTTCTTAACATTTGGGAATAAGAGAATTCATTTGGACGGCCAGAGCTTTTGGTGTCTTAGCAGCTCTGTCTCCCACGTTTAAAATCAGTTACTGGGGTGTAAATTGTACTCAATGCAGGAGCAGAATTATCTAAAACACTGTCTAGCTTGACTTTAATCTGGGTTGCTGATTTTTCTTTTAAAACGTAAAACTTTATCACCACAAGAATTTTGTTTCTTTACATTGTTGAGAAAATTTACGGCAGAGAAGTTCTAGGTCCCTTCACACAAATTCTATCAGTTCGACTAAATTCGAATATGGCGTTCTATTTTCGAAAAGATGATAGAATATAGTCCAATTAATTTTGTTTGTCTACCATATTTTTTAAGTTCGTCATTTCGGCCAGTTATCAATCAGCCCTGGTATCATACATACCATATAAACCCTAAGAATATCAAGCTCTAACTTCAATTCAATTTGACGACACTTCGAAGCCGACATCAGACGTCGGGAAGCCGCACCGACCACAACCTATTAAATTTAAGTAACGTCTTTGATATTAATCGCATGAAAGTTAATCTCTGCGCTTGTGTTTACACGCCAGCCACTATAAAACTTGACTCTTACTTTATTGTAAATGTGGTCATTATCGCCAAGTTAAGTACTTCTGTGGCAGCAATTGTGTCAGTTTGGTCATAAAATAACATTGGGCCGGCACAACCAGTCAAGCACATCTTGCTCAAATGATACCGTATTTGTGCAGTTTTGTGTGGTTTGTGAATTTCTGGTTACCCATTGGAGGACAAGGCAAAGAACCAGGAGGGCTCTATTGGAGTCGGTGGTCATTAAAAGGCTCTGACTATTCGTTTGGACTAAAACTGAGTTTCGGGAGTTCTTTTTTCCATTGGATGTATTTAACATTCTCACACACACACATCATCTCACATCACTCTCTTTATTCTTGTTTATAAACTTCAAATTTTATACAATTTAATAATATCAAGAATCACACCAGACTTTGCGTGCAAGGCACAAATTGGTTTCCTGGTAACCAAAACGAGAGCAAACATAGGTGTAATAGCATATCAAACGTCAAAACGTCCACCCACTGAAACTCCGCAAGGTCGCCCAAGCACCTACGCCCCAGTTAGGAGAAAGGAAGCTATTGTTAGCTTGATTCACGTCGCGACTAAGTACCAGACCTACTGTATGCAATATAATTAACACCTATTTGTTCGGCACAGTTGTGTAAGTAAAACGTACATGTGCAAAGCTTTTTGACTATTATATAGCGGTTTCAACAAACTATTATATAACAGTACCGCCTTGAGCCGGGAGATTATAATATAGTATATTATTTCTTTACCCGTGTAATAAATTTTTCAACAGTGATAAAATTCTTTACTTTATATGAAGGAAAAAAATAAGTTTAAAGTTTCTAGAATAAAACCAGCAATTGGATTTTACCGGTGCAGCAACATTTCATTGGTCCTGACCACTAGGAGCAAAAAGTGCGCGTAAGAGAACTAAAAAGTAAGGAGTGACAGTTTCAAGTTCAATTGGTCTTGGATTGACTGAACCTAGTTTGACATGAGCGAGACAGAAGCAAAATCGAGGATAAGCAATACGAAATACATCAAATGATCTAGATCTAACTAGACCGGACGCCGTCCTTGACACATCGCCATGAGCGCATTAAATGACACTTGAGATCGGCCTGAGCGTTGCAGTGTGCGCGCGCGCTCACACTTCTTCCATATCTGTACAGATATGGAAGAAGTGATAGCGGAGCGGATTCATTGGAGAAAACCGTCATATGAATATGTACCTACTAACAACACCTGAAACGCTATTTCTATTACTATATATATTATATTATCTGAGTGATAAAATGTTTTCTTTCCTCCTGTGCCGCAGCTGCCTGCCGCGGTAGTTTAACTTCCTTCCAACTTTTTTTCTAAGAGAAAGGGTATGCTTTTAGATAACCAAATCACTTTCCGATAAACAAAAAACATATTGAAATTTGTGTGTTGCGTATGTGAGTACATAAACCTGTATCAGGCAATACAAAAAAACTGGCACGTAGGGTTCCGCAAGATTCTCTATAAAAATACACCCACCCTTAATAATTCATTTATATTTATTTATTTATTAAAATATACTATTTTTATTATTTGTTGTTATAGCTGCAACAGAAATACATCACCTTTGAAAATTTCAACTATCACGGTTCATGAGATACAGCACGGTGATTACCCGTCGCACAGACGGACATCGTCTTAGTAATAGTTTCACCCTTTGGGCACGGAATCGTAAATATGAAGTGGGTACCCATCAATTCACAAATTTTAAACAGATTTTTTTCGAAACTTTCGCCTGACCTTGATGTGATTAAAATTAACATTCATTCATCGATAAATCTCACATGACTCAAAAACGTCAACTCGGCCAGTTATTGATGATGCGACGCACACGATAACGTCGAGTCAATCCTGATTGTGACAACATCTCGGATATACTCATAGTCGTTCATCTTGAATGAGACAATTTTGCATCCAACTTTCAGGATCGCTTGTCTATCTCTTCCCGAATATATAATATAATAATCCCGGCCGAATCTCTTACTTATAAACCAAATGTTCCTTTAAATTAAAGCGTGTATATTTGTTTACGACATGTATGTATAAACATTTTAATAAAATGTACTTACCTTAAACAAAATAATGAAAGCATATTTAGAAACCATAAAAGCCAACTTAAAGAAAGAGAAATTTACACTCAACTATAAAATTATAAAAGAGGAAAAATGTTTGCCAATATGACTTGAGTTAAAGCATGTTTAAAGGAAACGTAGAAGGAAGCAGGTGGGCCCGACCGAATGTGGGTAGCTTTCAATTTAACGTTCACGTCATGTTTTGGCAAGAAGTGGTGCCTAATGCAGCATGCGTTACTGCTGAATTGGACCGGCACGACCGAGGAAGTACCTGTCGCTCTAAAAAACCACTAAAGTAACAGTTATGCTGTCTTGTTTCGTGCGATGTGAGTTACGGTGGCCATGGATAAGGAAGGGGAAGGAGTCTGCATAACCTCTATGTGGTGTGCCAGTAGACATCAAAAGGCTCCGACTGTTCGTTTCTCACTTTATACTATAAAGTAAATGTCGTACAGGGACATAAAAACATTGACGAAAGACAGAAATCGATCTACGGTTACACCACCGACTAGAGGCTTTTAAATACGAAATAGATATAGCATCACATACCAAAACATTCAGTTGCAACATAATGTATACAAGGCGCACTCATGTATTTAAAAAAGTAACAATAATCGTAATTATAGGTGCCGGACGTCATTTTGGATGCAGGCTGCTGCATGCCTACGCCATGTTGCGCAACCTAAATGTGGTCGTATCATTAAGTACAAACATGGTCTCATTATTTGACAAGACCCCGGAGGCTTCGTAGATAAAAGGTGACATTCAGTACTCAATGTGTTGAAAGTAGAAGACAGTATGTGCTTGTGGACGTAAGACACTATTCTAACAGGAGCACAAATTTAAAGAAAACACTACCAGAGATTATTGATGTCTTAAGTTTATTCATTACAATAAAACTAATTTTACGGGTTTATTGCGATTTGTTTAATGATATACATAATAGATACTGTTTGCGTTAATCGGAACAACTAAAATTATAATTTTTCATATACTTTTAAACATTTATAACATCAGGACATCTGTCATCTCAGTCCATCCGTGACCATGGTTGCTGTAAATCTTCTGAAACGTCGGGCTAGTTAAATAATTAAATAAACCGCGATAAAATCTGTAAAAGTAATTTTGTTGTAACTACCAGACATTATTCGGCTTTTAGACCCTTTCGCTATTTCATCAGATCCGCGTATTGTTGCCCTGGCTCTTACAAACACCCGATCATATTTTAGTAAGAGGTAGTGCCATACTGCATTGCAGCGGAATTGAGGCGGCACGACTTCTGGCTCACATGATACCGCCCTAAAGTGATATCTTCTGTGTCGCGTTTCGAGTGGTTTATGAGGTGGCCCGTTGGTGAGACGAGAAAAGCAGTGCAACTCATCGGCATAGTAATTATGCGGATTTTCATAGGCTTCGATAGTTCTAAAATGCCTCCGACTGCGTTTGCACCCTATATAAATATATCCACATTAACATAACCTGTATCAACGAAGTGCAATTTGAACAGAATGTCTCGTTTAGCCTCTGTAGGCACGTTCCTAGAGACACTATTCAATAGTGATTTTTGGATTTTACTCCGAGAGAAACGATTTAATTATTTTTAGAATAGAGGGGCAAGCGAGCAATCGAAGACTCATGACGACTACCGACGCCCATGGACATCAGCATAATTGTCATGCAGACGAGTTGCCTTACTTTCCAACAATGGGCCACCGGATACTCACAAAGCGAAGGAACTGCAATGGCATAGCTGTCACTGAAGGTGTCAGTTCAACGAGAGGTACGTCCGCGGTCGTGCTGGCCCAGTTCAGCTGGCACTACTTCTTACAAAAATGATGACGTGCAATATGAAAAACGTAGGCGTAGTGACGTTGCACACGATTTTACTCTCCCTCGAGCATTCGAGCGTAACGCTTTACCGCGATTACGTCTACGCAAACGTGTGCGCTAGTATCGCAGAAACCGAAAGCAAAATTCCACGTTAGGAAATCCGATACGGAAAACGTGTGTATTAGTCCACCCTAATGATGAGCGATACCGGATCTACATCGTTATTCTTACTTACTAACAATAATATTGTACACGAGCGAAAGCACTCCATAAGTCCAAACTGATTGATGATGACATAATTTTCTTCATTATTTACGGCAAGCAATGTAATCGATTATTTAAAATGAAAACATAATTCGTCGGTTGGAATTATGCGATCGTAATATAATTTAACGATGATTTCAAACGCTCCGGTATTTAGAGTTCCTCGGTGGTATTGGTTTGAGTTGTGAGGATACAGACGTTAGTTATAAATAATAACATTAATCGGACAATGCGGGAGTCGAAGGTACACGATTATATAAATTTAATTCAAAAAATTGATATTCTTTTTTGTTTTCAATTCGATTACGGATACAATAAAAAATCGAATATGAATTATATATGATCCAATCATTGATAAATGTAATTGCTTAGCTTTAAATAAATACAAATTAAATAATAATAAAGATAAACGTTACAGATCGATCAACACCGAACAAGAGAAGTCTATAGATACGAATGTGACAATTAACAATGTTTAGAAAATTTCGAATAACTTTTAGGTCCAGAATCAATCACATCCGGATCCAATTAAGATTTGATGTTTCGAATTATTCCGAGTTGTCAATATTACTGACCGTAACTCAAACTTCGTGTGTAAGATCGTCCGGTCGCCCCATTATTTGTAACGTTACACAACACGGGGCCTGTGGATCTTGCACAAGTCCACCAATATTTTAGTAGTAGTCATGTCTGTAAGCATCAATATCATCAGCAACACATTAGATGACTATCTAGTCTATGTCCTGAAGAGCATGATTCATAAACCCAGCACAGATCGCGGGGAGCCGCTGGATGGAAGTGTGTGTGACTGTGACTTGCGGCGCTCTCTATCTACGGGAGGTCTATGTGGATGGAGGAGTAGCCTACTGATGATGATGACAATGTAGCATAGTACTATCTATGCGATATCAAATTATTCTGACCTGTGACCTTTTGACACTTAACCACGCACTGACATTCACGATCGTTAACGCTATCTACACAAAAGCCCATAAGCAAGGTATATCTTATTGAAATATTCGAAATCGGACTAAGGACGCCTGTGTAAAACGCCTTTGTACTGAATGCTAAGCAAGGTCTAAAAATCTAGCGCCCACTCCAATCTAATTAAATCAACTTAAATCTAACGCCAATTATTATTGCAGTTATACTCCTTTTTTCGCTTTAGGGAAAAAATATGAGACTAAATTTTTAAAATGACGCACGCCGACACGAAAAACCGGCACTGTGGAGTTAGCCATAGTCAACATTTTAGCTTTTCATTAAAAGTTACCATAACGCGTTATAATAAAACTTTCAATGTACTCGTGTTAAAATCTTTTTTCTATTGTAAGTGTATTTTTTCTACAAACGTAGAGTAAGGCGATAGATATGTTTTTTTAAACATTTTTCTCTTATTGCGCCATGTAGTATAACCTCTAACGCGTATAAATACACACACGCTTTTTTTGTTGCACATTAGTTGCTAAAACTATTTTTAATGAATTATACACTGGCACTGATATGAGACAGCGAAAATGTCTTAATGTTTTTTTTTATAGTATAGCAATATTCCCTCCTGCGATCCCAAAGCTGTATCGGGCTGCTTTTCGCTTTTACGGCATAAGCTTCAGGTCCGGAAAAAAACAACTAGATTGTTGTAGACATATATGTACCAAAATTAAATTTAGATCAAGACACAGATTGGTTCTAGGTTAAAATTGTACAAAAGCACACGCATGTGTGTTTTGTACAAAAATCTTCATTATGATATATGGTGATCAGTCATCACTATTATTACTTATGATGTAGCCACCTGTACTCAGGATATTTTATACTATAAGGAGGCATAAGAACAATCAGGGCCTTTTGACCACTACCGACGCCCATTGACATCCACATTACTGTCATACAGATCCGTTTGCTTTCCTCCTTCCCTCCTCCAAGGGGCCACTCCAATCTGTCAGCAACAGGGTACAAGTAATCATGATCAGCCTTTCATAACATGGGCCGGTTTCAGGGAATGCCAAGATAATATTATTTGCGAATAATATTTATCTACTTTGTATAC
This sequence comes from Eumaeus atala, assembly GCA_017140195.1. Classification (NCBI taxonomy): domain Eukaryota; kingdom Metazoa; phylum Arthropoda; class Insecta; order Lepidoptera; family Lycaenidae; genus Eumaeus; species Eumaeus atala. Next base: position 182,252 of record JAFELO010000518.1, read on the forward strand.
GCTAGTTAGGCGGTGCTGGCCTCGTTGTCAGCTAGCGTATTGATTTACTTGACCTACGCAGGTAGTGTTTGCACTAAAACTACACTAGTTAGTAACAGTTATTTATCATTATTAACTTTAATTTATTTTAAATTAATTACTGTTTCTCTCAGACACAATATACGTAAAGGTAAGAAATGTAAGGTCAAATTTCTACTACGTATATGAGTATGACCTTATGAGTATTTTATAGAAACTATGATAACATTATTTATCTATGGCAAGTTTCCGTTTAAGGTTTTTGCCAAGGAAAAGGAATAGCAATTCTTTGGTAAAGTAAGGCTTTACTTTAAGAAGGCTTACAATAAAACTACTATTACGGGTTCTATCGCGGTTTATCCCGTGACCACCTCTGAAACTTCGGGCTACATAAATAATTAAATAAACCGCTATAAAATCCGTAAAAGTAGTTTTATTGTAATGACTAACATTCGCGTAAACTTAAGACATCAATATTATCTGAGGCTCTTTCGGCCACGGAAACGAAAGAGTAGATTCAATTTATATGTATGTATGCTAATGGCTGGCCACACACTCAGAAGTACCGATGGCAAATGGGCCAGTAAGGTAGGTTCTGGATTGGAGGCCGCGTTTATGAAAACGAAGTGTTGGTCGACCGTTCACCAGGTGGGAAGACGATCTCCTTGCGGTAGCCGGTCCGGGGTGGATGCGAGTAGCAGGAGCTCGGTCGTCTTGGCGTTCATTGAAAGAGTCCTATGTCGAGTAGAGAGGACAGATAAGGGCTGGTAACGATGACGATGGTGTACTAATAATGTATAAAGTATATATATTTTTTATGACCTACGAAAAAACGAGTACTCAATCAACGATTTGTTTCTCGATTACAGATATCGTATCATAACAATTTCATTTGAATACTTTTTCCTCTTCTTTGGCTCAAATGTACTTTCTAGCTGTGCACTTTCATTTCATTTAGATTGATACACACCGCTACTGGCGCGTTATCTAATACAAAGGTCGTTTTATTATCAGCTGATAACGTAGGAAATGTCCACAGACGCTAAATAATACCGTGTGCGTCACGCCGATACAGGTATCTGATGAATGTTGATAAATCAGAGAGTATTGAAGAGGGTATTTAAAATCTTCATGCCTTTATCTTAATAGACTCGAGACTATGCAACTGTTTCAGTTTTAATTAAAAGAAATCTTTCGCATAGGCGCAGTAGCGTTCAAACCTATCCATTGAAAACTACGTAGCATTGTTCCGGCCATTAGCCAGCGGCTATTTTAATAATGTTCTACAATGTTAGGTAAGATATTTGCTTTCATTAAAAATGCAATTTTACCACTGGTATTAAAACTTGTAAATTACTTGTAATTTAATTGTATGTGTACTTGCTAACTTTGTTTGTTACTTTTTTATCAATTACAAAGGACTTTAGGGCGTTAACAGCAATAAAAAATTAATAATGATATAGAACTACCCGGAAATTAACAACGATTTAATGAGTGCAAAATATTTTTATTCAAAACCATGAAGCTCGTTATGCCAGTGGAAACATGATAACGATTTTAATTACTTTGACAACGGAACGGCAACTGGTGCCTACAAACCGTACAGAAAATGTGTCATTTATTTCCCGGACGTGAAGTCACGAGAACAAGCGAGCAAGGCCATTGTGGGGGAAATCGATCGCCCAGCCTGTAAGGATGCCGCACCCTGTGCTAGCGTGACGTCAAAAAGAAAATTACTTATCGCGTGACATTCAAAACAAATTACATACAGTTTAAGTAGAGCTAGCAAAAACGAGTCTTGAACACTAAACTCACAGCCAATGAAAGTGGAAATGTATACACGCTTTGTTAAAAGGTTACCGTAAGCTTCATGAAAATTCATCATTATCAGCCCTTATCGGTCCACTGCTGGACATATGCCTATTTCAACGAACGCCAAGACGACCGATCTCCTGCTACTCGCATCCATCCCGGACCGGCTACTGTACGGAGATCGACTTCCCACCTGGTCGACCAAGGCTTCTTTTTCCTAAACGCGGCCTCCACTCCAAAACTTTACTGGCCCATCTGTCAATCTCTCTGTCAACGTCCTTCTAAATGTGTGACCAGCCCATTGCCACTTCAGCGAGCTTATTCGTCGCGTGATATCGGATGCCTTAGTTCTCTGCCTTATGACTCCTTTACGAATTCTGTCGGACAGAGAAACTCCCAACATAGCACGTTGAGCTGCCGCAGACTTGCGGACCACTCCTAAATTAAGAGACTGTGTTTCGATGCTGTGAATGTGTTCGATGTGAACGCTGCCAAACCCAAGTGAATCCTTGTTACAATTTTACAATTAAATTCTATAACTCTGTAAAATTATATAAAAGGAGTCAACAGGGCTGTAAGGGCTGTTAGAGGTCTAATCTGTCTGTCTTTATATACATTTATTCAATCATGATCTTTCCACATACACAATCCAGGACAGACTTAAAATAGTACAATAACAACAAACAATGGAATCAATACAGTTTTTAATTAGTGCTGGTAAAAAGACTGCAACTTGGAATTGACATTTCTTCAACACAGAGAACATTAAGCCTTATAGTCAAAGATGACAGATATACTTTTTTATAAAATATTTAAGTAGCAATATAATTGCCAAATCCTTCTATCGGCTTCATTCTCGAAGTTATGTCTACCTACCTTGCAATAGTTGCTCGATGTAGACGTATGCGTCTACGTCAACGAGAGTAACACCATTGACGTTGACGGGCCTAGGGAGAACGTGACCTTTGTCTTGTCCTTTGTCGGTGGTAGCAATCCGTAGCCCGGAGATTCTTAGCACCCCCTATTTCACCGTTACCGTCGCCGTTACCGTGGCCAGGACTAGTGGAAGTACCGCGAACTAGGGGCCGAATTCTGCTGTTGTTGTCCATTAAAGGTAAGTGCCCGTAATTGCCACGCTGAGCAGGCGGATTGGCAATCGCAGATTGGGTTTCGGACCGGCGCCACTGCTACCCGTCACCGATCCGATTGATGCTACCGCCATCACTCTGCGCAACCGGGTTCCCCTCCGGTGCTCCCGTCTACTTCACTGTCACTATGAAGCAGACGGAACACCAAACCAGGTCGCTGAAGCCTTTTACATCACCCTGGGCTTGGATTGAGGGTGGGTGTATACTTTGGTCGCACCCACACAGCACTATGAAAATCATTGAAAAATAAAATTACATATTTTATTTCACCTAAACTTCGTCTAAATAAATATAAGATCAGTAGTAACCTAATGGTTTGTTTGTTTAGGCAATTTTTAGTTTACCAAAAAGTGTAGTGGACTATCTATTTAACTCAATACACTTAACAATAATAACAACGTCGGGAGACACATCTCAGAGACACGGGTAAACAGTGGCACTAGTCGATCGGCTCTATGTAGGTCATTGTCACTTCATGAGCTGGAGCTCATGCCGAGTTGGAACTCGGTCACCTAGGTCCCAATCTCCGGATCCCGCCACTGGTAGGAATACGATACGTTAGATGGACATCCAATATCCAGATCAATGCCCCAGAACCAATTACGTGCATAAGTGAGTAGTGCAGTGGATGCCTGAGAATTGAAGCCTGAGATATGTTTGTGGACATATCGCACTATGTTGGCGTAGCCCTTTGCAAAGTACCGTAAGGACTTGTTTAACACGTAGGTACCAAACAATGGAAATGTATTTCATATTTTCTTTATAAATTTATGAAAATTTTTGCACTTCAAATTCTTATTATAAACTTTATGAGCCGGGATTCGAATCCGCATAAGCACTGCATTATGTGTCCACTTTCATCCGAGAAACTTGTGTCGAGACACGACACAAATATTTTCATCACAGTTTTATGTGTCCACTTTCATCCGAGAAACTTGTGTCGAGACACGACACAAAAGTTTTCAAAAGTACCAAGGAATTATAATTTTAGATGTTGCGATTAACGCAAACAGTACTTATGATATCTTGCTGTCTTGAGGTGTTGTTTACTTTCCGATTTGATTATGTTCAGCACTGGATCCCAAGCAGAGGGAAGAACCCAGCCATCTTCTCTATTGAAATTTGGATGCTTTTTAATCTCAATAGCATCACGGATCATCCTTGGAAGGAATCGATGTTCCCTAAGTGAGGTGTTCGCTTTATCAATTCTAATTTAATGGCAGGGGCCAACTTCAGCATTCTCACAGACCGCAGATTTTGTAACACGTCGGTGTCTCACATCGGCTTCTGGAACGTCGGGCTAGATAAATAATCAAATAAACCGCGATAAAATCCGTAAAACTAGTTTTATTGTAATGATAATTATTTTTCTCCACTTTCTACAATGATAGTGAAAAACAACATTACTTTAATATAACAAAGAGCAATTTAAATATTATGTTGGATAATACAAAAACTCTGTGCATATGTATAACATTTTATAACAAAATAAAGCGACAAAATGAATGGATATTAAAAGGACCGTAATGTTTTAGGGTATGAATAATGTTAAACAGCTTGTTTGCGATATATAAAAAATTCCCTTTCATATACTCGAAAATTACTAAACGGATTTTCATGCGGTTTTTACCCGTGAATAGAGAAATTCCCAAGGAAGGTTTTAACAAATTTGCCCCTTTTATTAACGCGCGAAGCCGGGGTGGATCGATTGACTGGTGCTTTAACAAGAATGTTGCAAAGCTAGATTATATTATTATTGCGACACATTATTCATTACCGAGATGTGCCTTGGCGCACAACCAACTTCTTTACGAACGTGCGGCATCGCCTATATATCCTTATCCAGTTCTGGTGCTGACCTTCACAGAATGTATTCATGTCAATGAAACGATAAATTTCGCAGCTGTCAGCCTATCAGAAACTGAATAAAATATGTTTTCCTAGTATAAGGATGCCGACGAACAGTCGGGATTTTAAGACGACGCCCATTGTCGAATGCATAATTACTGCATAGTAATTGTGCTTAATAAGTTGTGCTTTCTCGTCTTGCCTCCAATGGCCCCTGCATCAAAAACCGCACGAAACGTGACAGCTTTGCTGAATAAAAACTTTACATTATTAATGAACCAGAGGAATTAGCAGATTGTCAAATATATGATAGTCTTAAGCGCGAGACTAAACTGTCCAGTAGAAATAGCGATACAGCATCTATCACACATATATAATAACTACACACAGTTCACACCGCACTAAAATATTGTCGCAGAATACTGCACCGGGCGTAACCACACAAACCTATTAACATAATACTTTGTTGTTGGACACAAAGCGTGACTCTCATTATTTCCCACAAAACGGCAAACATTAAAGCCATACTTACGAAGACGCTACTGCTCGTTGATAAGCCACTTCGAAACTGGTAGGCACCATGTGAGCTAAATATTAATTGTGGATGGCCAATAAATGACCATTGATGGTCACACACAACTCGGAACAGCGACTGTGATTGAGTGAATGAATCGCTTGAACACCAGGATAACGAGTCTCGTCTAAATCAGTACGGCCTTCGACGTCTTCTTTGATTTATGTCTAGGAACTTCCAAATCTATAATCTAGAGTATTAAATGCATATAGTATGTTTAGCCGGCTACGGCTCCACAGATCACTTTTGGTGTCAACTAGCCAGTCGTTCTTAACTCTTTACTACCGCATAAATGTTTTATTTGAAATACTTCTAAATGGGACCTGTGACACAGAAATGTGTAGTTTATTTGCAAGTAAGGTCCTAATAAGCTAACCGGAAATTTAATGGGAACACATCCGAAACCTCAAAGCTCTAATAATCGCCTATGAAAGCAAAGGTCAAAATGAGTCAAAATATGTAAATGGTAAAAATCCATCCAAGTTAGGTAAGTTTGGTAAGTGTTCAACACCGAGCTAATGTCTAGCAACGAATAAATATAGACTCAGATTGTTGATGCAGATGATAATAACGCAATAGAAATCTAGGTGAGAACTAATTAAACATAACTTACATAGTGAATGGGCGGAACATACACAAACACGAATGCCCCATTTAATAAAGAGGCTCTTGAAGTCGACAAGATGTACATTACGCGCATTCTTTCATAAGAGAAAAGCACACGGTAAGTAGTCTTTCACTACGAGAATTCATCCATTTTTATTGTTTTTTATTCTGGTTTTACCAACGCTCTCGAGATAATTCCTACAGTATTGGGACCACGAAGCTGTTTGCGAGAGTAAAAGTGTATCTATAGATATGTAGGGCATAGACCCTAATCATCAAAACAGATTTAATTTATTGCCACGAGTAACAAAAGGGGTTGTTTCAAGTCGTTCTAAGCTCAAACCGTATTTTAGAATTCGATCGTAAAGCAGTGTTAAATGCTTTGTCATCCTGAGTCGTGCAACAGCTGACAAAATGTAGCCTGTACGTATATACAGGCTAACACAGTGATGATGGTACACATACACGTCCGATGTACTCGACATTCGACAGATACGGTACGTCTTTGTTGTTACTTTTCGTATTTTGTCTCTAGCTCTAAGGAACGGTTACGTTTCTGGCCACTCCGTATGGATCTCAGGACATTGACATAGTACAGGTTAGTTAGTTTAGGGGATCAAACCACGTACCTTATATCACAGACAACCCGTCTGTGTAACTGTGTCTATAAGGGTTTGTCCGAGCCCAATTAAATTAAATTTAAAACTAATTCTAGTGTCAACTAGTATAAATACTAGATAATGCATTATTTTTTGGGAATGTTTTAGGAAGAGGTAGTGCTATGCATAGTGCATGACGCAACATCCTCCTATGTAACGGAATTGGGCCGGCACGACCGGTCAGGTACCTCTTCCTCACATAATACCGCCGTAAAGTGACGTCTTCAGTGTTGCGTTTCGTGCGGTTTGTGAGTAGATATTGGCCCATTGGGGAGGAAAGAGGGCAAAGCATCGGCAAATAATTATGTGGATCTTCATGGGCGTCGGTAGTAGTAAAAAGCCTCCGATTTCTCGTTTGCCCACCTATGGCATAAAAAAATGTAGTTGCAATAAGGTATAAAGCATCGCGTCGCGTCGACCTGTGTATTTTCATTAAAATAATAAAAAGAAAGTAGAAACCTTACCTGACTTTGACTATAAAATTGATCAACTTAGTTGGTTTAAAGGGCTCTATAGTTAACCTAGCATTTAGATTTTGAACTATTAGTCGCTCCAAATGTTGCTGCGACCACTTCTTCGCATTAAAATAAAAGAATGGGATTGATATTACGAGCAGCTTCAAAAACTGTGTGTCCGACACTCAACTGAAGGTTACTCTATAAGAACCATCATTACTCTGAAGTGAAATGTGTGCAAGTGACGTATTGACGTAAGCGCGGTAGAACGTTGCGCTGGTGTTCTGCTCAGGCGGTTACTGTTTCACACGATTTTATTCCTCGTGTTTATTTAACGCCTTAAGTAATTACCATGTCTGAGGGCAAAGTGCTCGATGTGACATCATGTTGTTCAGTTTTTGTATTTCGGGAACGGATATCGGTTACAATAGAAGAAGGGATTTCTCAGAAAAGAGGTTGCGTTGGCCAGGTAAGCGACGTTACCATTCATCTACAAACTAGTTTGTAAAAGCCTCCTCCGTCAACTAGACTTGAACTAAGAATACACAATTTGAGTTTGAATGTGAGTTTAAATTTAATAATGCGGTCAAATCTCATCGGGGATGTTCGTAATGAGGATGGACCTTAATTTTGAAACAAGTTTTTGCACAACAATTCATCTAATAGTATTCTTGTGTTTCGGTGTACGACGATGCCGACAGCGCTGTCAGTACATCTTCTTTATAGCCGCTCTTAAATATATCATCATGAGAATTTCTTTCAAAGCACAATAAATCCTTAGAGAAACTGTGAGACACAATAGTAGCGGAAACGCTATTTAAAGCAGGTTAGCGTCGACAATAAGTTATATAATCTGCTGGAAACATCCGAGGAAGCCTACATTTGAAGTTTATTGACGTTTTACATCGATGTGTTACTAAAACTATATACAGCGATAGGCTTATCTGATAAAGTAAATTCGATAAAAGTATTCCCCGAAAATAAGACAACTATCGGATTAATCAGGATGATGTAGGTAACAGTTTTTGAGTGTGCATCAGATTTGCCGCCATTTTTTGTTATTTTTCTTCCTGTAACGAAAGGAGAAGAAGGTCTTCTTTCCTTGGGACCGGTTCTTATCGACATATGTTAACATATTTTTAACAGAGGTGGCGAATGACGTGTCGGGGTAATATTGGATTCCATTTATATACATATTTAAGATTTTTATCCACATATGTCCCTCTGCAATGATTTTCTTTAAGTACTACTTTTATATATTACTAAAGAAACAAATATAGTAAGAAAGTTTTGTTTTATTTATTTCCTCAAGCATCGTCCATGGCCTACGTTTTCTATTCCCACCGTGGTTCAAGCCCTGTCGTTGCGGTGGGGCTTAGTAGCCGGAGGTGAATCCAGGCGAAGCCAATTGAACCGAGAGGGATCTTTGCACCCAAGAGGGGTGATAAGAAGAGGGGGCTTAAAGATCAGGAGGAGGAATCGCTCTCGGTACCCCTCTTATAAGAAGAGGGGACCTAAGAGCAGCAGGATGTGGCGCTTTTGCGCACGGGGCAAGGAGCGAGGATGGGAGCCTCACCCCTTTTAGGTTAGGTTGTCCTGTAGTGCTGGCCATCCCCATCTGTGGAGGTGAAGTTGGTCCCTTAGGGGGCTGACTAGCCGTCGAGGTGGCCTGATGATTGTTGTTCCGGGGCATCCACACCAACGCCCTCGGAAACGCTTGCTCTCTCTCTCTTGCCGGAAGGTAAGGGAGTGATAGTGCCGTCCCGCTTGCGCCCCAGCCCTCTCGTCCTTCTTCGGAACGCGTTCCGGAATAATTATTATTCCGTGCCGTGTTTAGAACTCGGGCGAAGCCAATGCGCTTTTTGTATACATTTATGTATAGTCTATTATAAGAAAAGGAGACCCAAACAGGTCCGAACCCGCACCGCGCGACGTCCGAAGCGCGCGGCGTCCTCGCCTGCTGAAGGGCCTTCCAAGGTGGTCGCAGTGAAGGAATCGCACTCGACCGCCACCTCTTCAACACCACCAGGAACACCGCGTTCATCACCGCAGTCTGCACACCCAGCACCGCCTGCATCACCGCATATGTCACCTGCGCCTCGTGAGTCGGGAATGACTGACCCAGCGACGCCCGAGGAGGACTCGTCGACGACGCCGAGAGCCACCTCCGTTTCGACTGCTGTGTCTGCAGGGGACGTCGAGCCTGCCTTCTCCAGCGGATCGGTCGACGCGACTCGATATCGCAGCTTCGCCGCCGCTCTGGAGAGCCCACGAAAGGTACCCACTACTAGGTGCAGGGGAGCAGCGTCGGCGCGACGAGCCCAGGGTCCACGTTGACGATCTCAGGGAGCTAATCCGAGAGATCGTCGGGGAGGAGCTGAGGGCGGTCGTGAAAGACGAGCTGTCCAGAGTACTCAGGGACCCGCGCATCTGGGCGCAAATCACACACGCACGGAGCCAACCAACGGGAAGCCAGTGATGGATCGTGACGAGCTCAGGGTCGCTTACTGGAACCCCGGAGGTATAGGAGGCAAGAGCGACAGTCTTCGGCTGCTCGCTCAGCAGTATGACTTACAAGTCATCCTGCTGGGCGAGACTTGGCTGAGGCCGACGCAGAGCCTCCGGCTACCGAATTACGTCGCGTATCGGACGGACGAGGTGTCGCCGAGCGGGAAGCCGTACAGAGGTACGGCTGTGCTCGTTCGGCGGGACGTTGTCTACGACGAACTGAGAAGGGGTCCCTTCACCGACATGGGCTCGACTGGTATGGTCGTTCATATGGCGGGGGAGGAGCTCAGGATCTACGAGGCGTACAGACATCCCGGGAACAGTTTTGACCTAGGTGATGTCCACAACGTGCTGGGGAACGGCGGCCAGGTGTTGTTGGTCGGCGACCTGAACACCAAGCATCCAGCTTGGGGTTCGGCCGTCACAAACAACGCTGGCTTCAGACTGCAGGAGGATTCGGAAGACCGCGGCTACACGGTGCAAGGGCCACCGTGTCCTACACACGTGCCTACGGATCCCCTGCGCACCCCGGACGTTTTGGACATCGCCCTACACCAGAACCTCAAGGCCACGGTCAACATCGAGGTCCTGTACGACCTCGACACTCAACACCTAACCATCCTAGTCACACTTGATTCCGGAGCAATCCTTAGGGAAGGAGTGCGGACCAGAGAGAGGATCGACTGGGCCGTCTATCGGGATAGCCTAGTCGACTTCACCATCGCCGGGCAACTGTCTACTCCGGACGAGGTGGTGGCCGCCGCTCGACTCTTCCCGGAAAAAATCCGGGAGGCGCGGGCGGCGGCGATCACCGTTGTACCGGAGACAGCGCGCCGGCGGGGTGAGCTCCCCCCGAGCCTACTGGCGGACCTGCAGAGGAAACGCCTGATGAGGAAACTCTGGGCCCGTACCCGCTGTCGGAGGATCAAGGCACAACTCAACAAACTGGCCGAGGAACTGTGTGCGAATGTGAGGGAGTGTCGTGGAGCAGGCTGGGAGAGTACATTCTTCCATGCCGGCGAAAACGACACCAGCCTGCACGCTTTAAACAGACGTCTCACGAGGCTAAAGACCACCATCACTCCACTTCTAGACACCATAGGCGCGAACACTACGGAGCGCGGGCTAGCGCCGAGGTGCTCGCATCACATCCACACGCGCGGTTTTCACCACATCCAGAGGCGCCGTCGTTCGCAGAGCATCACGAGCAGGTGGAGCGCCGTATTCGAGAGCTCCTCCAGAGCCCGACTCCGCCACTCAGCGGGATTCATTTCCCCCTCTGAGCGGCGGAAAGTCGCACTTCGCCTCTCGAGGCGCAAAGCCCCAGGCCCCGATGACATCCCCCCACAGCGCTAGTGCCTAGGCGAGCAGCCGTGGCTCCCACTCAGATCGCAAATGGCATTCTCCGGACGGCCCACTTTCCGGAGACCTGGAAAGAGGGGAGGGTCATCGTTCTGCCGGAGTCGGGCAAGCCCCGAAGCCTGCCTGGAAGCTACCGGCCTATAACGCTGCTGTCCGACATCGCCAAGATGTTCGAGAGGCTTCTGCTTCAGAGGCGGAAGCTGTACATTCCCATAAGGGATGAACAGTTCGGCTTCCGGAGCGGCCACTCGACCACGTTGCAACTGACGCGGGTGATCCACCACTTGTCTGTAGAGATGAACAAAGGGAGACACTCGGTCGCAGTCTTTCTCGATATGGAGAAGGCCTTCGACAGGGTGTGGCACCCTGGACTCTTGTACAAGTTGGTGGACGCCGGCGTCCCGCTGGCGTTTGTGAGACTAGTGGCGTCATTCTTTCAAGGTAGGACCTTCCGGGTAGCGGTGGTGCGGAGGCACTCCTCGGTGAAGGCCATACGTGCCGGAGTGCCACAGGGCAGTTGCCTATCCCCTTGCCTGTACGCGGCCTACACCAATGACATCCCCACACTCAATGATCTTTCGGGAGAGGGTGAGGCGGATGTCATGCTCGCGCTGTTCGCCGACGACAGCGCATACGTAACCTCATCCCGAAAGCCGGAGCTCGCAACTGGGCGCATGCGGCGCATGCTGGACCCGTTGCCGGAGTGGTTCGACAGGTGGCGCATGTCCGTCAACGTGGATAAGACGACGGCGCTATATGTCAGCAAGAGGCGCTCCATGCCGGGGCGGTTAAAGTACAGAGGCCAGGATGTGTCTTGGTAATCCCCAGTCGTGTATCTCGGATGCAGTATCGACCGCGCGCTGCGGATGGTCTCGCAGGTGGACCGAGCTGTCAACCAGACGAGAACAGCCCGCGCTCTGCTGTGGTCGGTACTTCCTACACGGACGAAACTGGGGATTTACAAGACATATATCCGGTCACGCCTCACTTACGCCGCCCCCGCATGGTACGCGCTAACCTCCCAGGCCCAGCGGAAACGCCTGCAAGCCCAGCAAAACATATCCCTACGGGTCATCACGGGTGCCGGTCGCTACGTCCGCAATGATGTGATCGTGAAGTCATGCGCGATCGCGTGATGAGTTTGTGGTTCGATTTTCGAGCGATATGTTCAATAGGGCAGACAATGGACCGCATGCTCATCTAAGCGACCTGGCCCCGCTGCACGCGCGACCACCTGACGGGAGACCGTATCCGCGTGAACTCCCCCCCCCCCCCTTGATCCACCAAGCGGACTAGGAACTGCGTGTCCTGCGATCCGGATGAGGATCACACTATCATGTGCCGCGATTCCACACACCATTGGACCCCCACCCAGGGCCAGTGAAGTCGCGTAAATGCGTTTCCCCGCGTCAAAAAAAAAGGTACGTGTTCTTTAGTATATTTTAATATTATTTCGTAGAATATAACTCGAATAGACGAATTGCGACTAGTTCGCGAAGGATTATTGTAGATAAAGCTTAGCGGAATCATGAGTGTATAAACGTGAAGCTATGATTAGGCTAAGTCACATATAGCTATTGGAATAAAAATTCTCAACCTGCTTCATTTTCGGTTATCCCATGTTCAGGATCCCTAAAACTTACAATACTTTTCAGAGACACAAATAATTAATAAGCTTTTTGAGAGGTTCACTTTTACTCATCGGTCGGGAAGTATCTGAGGGGCCGTAGTGCGCGGGAGAAATTTGCGCGATAGTATTTCTAAGATTAGGTCAGTAGTTACAAGTTATACCTGGTGCCCACTAACCTTAAGGAAAGTGAAAAGGGAACACAAAGTTTCCACGGGGTATTCTTGTCCAACGTATTCGAACTATGTACCTACGTAGTAATGTCGACCCCGATCCACTTCACAAAATAAACCTTTGCCCAACTGTGTCATAAGATATTTTGTACCCTCCTACATGACACATATATAAGTTAGGGCCATGCGGTATTGCAGTCCAATTGTACGTACGCCGTACACGTCCTGGGAGGTTCCGCTCATATTCAACCGCCGCAAAGTCATTGTTATCGTGATGGAGGAGAGGGGAGATAATCATCTCCATAACAAAACTGCTTTGCTTGCCTCCCACCCGATACTGTAAACAGACTGACATGACGAAATTATAAGGGTTCCGTACTATACCTTGTGGCTATGGAGCCCTAAAAAAGTTTGTCGAAGGCTGTTTATTGTTAACAGAGATATGGGTTCAATGAATGCGATAAATTCGTTCAATTATCACGTCTACAAACACGTGCTTTTTGTATTTTATCTTAGTTGGAATTTTAAAGGTCATTTGGCTATGTTTACTTTGATAAAATTTAAATGACAAATCCTAGTGTGATTCTATTTCCCTAGTCACTAGTGTCATATGCATCATGCGAAGGCTGGATAAAAATAGCAGCTTGCAGCCGAAAATGCACAATGAATTAAAAATCCTCCGACCCCCATTTCAACTTTCACATTTCGAAATGTTGTATTATTAAACACAATTTTTATAGCATAGAGGGCCAGCGAGACGTCAGGTCACTTGATGGATATAATATAAATATTTTACACATGGGCTAATTGCCTGACGCCTGGACACATTAATCTTTATGCCACTATACTAACTCCTTTATAAGGTGGAAAACCCGAATGTTGACCCGGGTCATAATCTGATGTGCCATGTCACCGACACATCACGGGCACCTCACCACACAAGGCCGGTAGTGCGCAGGGTGATTTTATCTAGTACCCGGCCGCCTCTTAGGTCCCGATTCAGATATTGGTTATAGCTGTATCGGATTTACGGATTTTCCCCGCGTGACCAAGAAGAAGAGTCACAACCAGAAAATGAAATATCACAGGCATCTTTCGCGTAAGTTTATATTCATAAGCGGATAACATAAAAATATATAGAATTTGGCTAAATAACGCTTCACACTAACCTATCAATGATTTCAAGAACCTATCAATGATTTTGTCATAAATTTCGCATTTGCACGACTATTTATTGCTGTAAAAGACACCAAACAAACTGTTTAGGCTCAAAATAGGTCAATGCGTAATAAATGGTATATAAAGTGGTAAAGGTCATTTTGCACCCGTATATAATAGTAGTCAATAAGAGATCTGAGCGTATATCCGTGCCGGACTCCAGCCTAGATACATGAAACTCAACACATTAACAACGATGTATTTCTTTTATAAAACTTTATGATACCAGGTCATTTAGATAATTGTTTGCATCAATTATTAAGATTCAGTCCACGCAAATAAGAAAGCTAGTAATTCCAAATTTTTAGAAGAAATTTATAAACTTTATAACAATAACAATAAAACTAACTTAACGTCTAAATCATGCCGCGATTTGTTTTTGATGTGTGGAGGCCCTGAAGGCACACCGGCCTCGAGAAGAAATGACAAGGCTGCTAAATTTTCCTTCTGGCATCTAGTGAAGGGCGAAATCAAAGGCGTCCCCTCAGACGATGAGGATAGAGACGAGTACTTGTTATGAGTGTGCTGAGGTTGAGAGGATCGCTCCGGGGTCAGAGACGCTCCAGTACATGGTACGGGCTGGCATTATTCAGAGGGAAAACACCAATCTCCCCCACAGCACCGGTGTGAACTGTGAAGGTTACAGTTGAATAGCAGTTTGTGACTGTTTCAAATAGTGTTATTCCCTCCTGGGATTGGAATACAATTTATAAAATCATATCACAATGTTAGGTCATAATTATTCTAAAACACATGTTACATTTTATATGTTACGAAATCTAATTTCATTTTTTTCTGTTCGTAATTTAACTACTCACCCCGACTCGCCTTTCAGATTCGGTAAAAGAAACTGCAAAGAGTTTGTAGTTTTTCTTCCTCATAAAAGCATTTTTTTTTTAATTTCTTAAATTTTAAAATTAGGAAAGTAGTGACACGTAAAGAGGTTTACGAAATGTTGTTGTCAGTAAGTATGTAAAAAGCGAAACGGATAGGACACAATGAACCGACTTCTTTTTCGGACTTGAACTAATTTCAGTTTCATTAATTTATGCTGAGGAAGCGATGAAAGGCCCAATACAAGTTCATCGGTTCATTGCTATGAGTGCTCGTCTGGCGACGAGACTAGGTTCAAGGTCGAGAGAGGGACCGACACCCCTTCTCTCCCGCAGATGGGAGAGGTGCATCCCGATAATGGAATATTACCACTACCCGTCGCTTTATTCCATGAAATATGCATATTTGTACACAAACATAAAAGCACTTATATGTAATGGTGGACGATATTAATCCTCGTAGTAGGCAGGATCCTTTAAATATGTTTCGTCGAATATATAATAAGGTACCAAGAAATCACAAATCATTGGACATTTAAATATATAAATATAAATTATATAATTGGTTGAATGAAAATAATTTTACAATAAAACTACTTTTACGGATTTTATCGCGGTTTATTAAATTATTTGTCTAGCCGGACGTTTCAGAAGCTTTGCAGCAACCATGGTCACGGGTGGACTGAGATGACAGTTGTCCTGATGTACCAAGTTTTTAAAAGTACCCGAAGAATTATAGTTTTAGTTGTTCCGATTAACGCAAACAGTCGGGCTACATAAATAATTTAATAAACCGCGATAAAATCCGTAAAAGTAGTTAAGTTTATGGGCGTCGATAGTCGTCGAAAGGCTGTGGATTTTTACACGAGTAATTCTCATTACTTCAAATCCACAGACATTATTATTATTATTGTAGCATCGGAGTCAAATCTAGCCGTCGCGATCGGTAGGCCCGTGTTGCTCTCATAAAACTGGCTTGAAGTGATGCTATAGTTTCAAGCAGCTTGTTGATGTGGACGGCTCAAGTTTAAGGTTAATCAGATATGAATGTGTTACTGATAAGCTTCCAGTTTCAATGTCAATAAACCTTAGTAAATTCGTTATCTTATCAGAATAATAACTGTCACTATTTTAGGCATTGATTGACATAATCAAATTTTCACATCATCATCATCATCGAAATAAGCTGCAAGCAGCAGATTCCCTACCACATGCAGATGCCCCACCAGGCAGATACCACATCATAAATATCCTAAGTACTCTATGTCACCTCAGCGAGCTGAAAGGTCATATCGAAGAGATTTTTACTCCTGTACTCGCAAAAAATCACTATTACATGAAATTCCGTTAGATTTATAAGTGGATCAAGAGAACGTCATGGTGGGTTCAAAACTCACTGGTTGCAATTGTACACATGGATAGTTTACAGACCTATATTAAAGTGACCTTATAGTGAAGTATCTGAAGCAACAAGTGGCAGCACTCGATACGATTTCGATTTGTGACGATGAAACATTCCCTGACACTCCTATTTATTCTAAGATAATCTAAACTCTCAACATACGGATATGTACCCGGGTTCTTATACGTTAGAGGTGTGAGTTTGTCATTCGGTTGTCTGTTATAGCTATGTGAGGTTTCAATGCCTCGGCCAGTTCGATGCGGTGTACATAGTAGTGTTTCTAGCAGTGAACTAGAAATATATTTACGCACCATCCAGCCAACCCAAGAGGGCCCGAAGTGTGTGACGGGCTCAGGTCGCGAAGAGATAGCTAAAACCAACTAAAAACTGCTATTATACATTGGACCTATTGGCTTGTTACTGTGGCTAACATGTTCTGTTAAGTAGGTAAGTCTACGCAACAACATAAATGAAATCTAGCGAATATGTTATATAGCTCCAAAGAAAACTAGTTTGTATACCATTAGCATAAAAACGAATTGATTATTAACTTAAAATAATAGGAATATTATTACTTTTGAGGCAGATATAAGGTAGGTAAGTAATAAGAAAGAACTGATAGATTTATCAGTTCCTAAACTTATATAGGTATATAAAAAATAACTTAGTAAGTTTAATAGGTCTTTTATTGGATTGTAGGTATTATTTATTATTTTTATATTTCATACACATTGATTTAGAAAAAACAGCAATATACTCACTCAGTCAGCGTCTCAAAACCGTCCGCCCGTATGAAAGATGTGCACATGTCAAATTATACACTTTGTAAAAGAAACTTTAAATCACGCGCGAATGGTTGACTTGTTGTAAAAAAAAATGTTTAGATGCAATTAACGACGTGAAGTTTTAGAATGACAGTACAGTATGAAATCGTGTACCTTTAATACATTTGTATGACAGGTTATACCTTATAAATATTTTACATCAAAATAAATTGCTTAGAAGTAAATATGCGCCTAGTTTTGCATAGCTATTAATTATATAAAGAACTATATATGTATATCAGTTAAAAATAGGGCCTCCTCTACAAGCCTCCTAGGCGGCTATCACTTTTGTGGGACTAATATAATTAAGGACAAAATGTTTCTGAACACATTTAGAAATATAGCAATGATTACGTCAATACAAATGATTTGTAACTGAATAAGTACGAATACAGTGCAGCATGCATACTATCTTAAATAATCATAATAACACAACGATTAACGATAGCAAGAATTACCTATATGTAATTTAAATATTATCATCCAAATAAGTATATTCAGTGCGAGTTTCAGCTTTCCTCTTATACATAACATTACATAGGTATAGTATTTAACTTACCCCGTGTCTGCAGCAAAGTACTTGAATGAACCGTGCCATCTTTATGAAGCAAAACATGCCGTATATCCGTTGGTAAATAGTAAGCCGTTCCTTCGTCGAGACATTTCTGATAGCAACGCGAGGCTTGGTAAAAAAGAGCCCATGCATGCTCTTCACTTATATTCGAATTAAAGGCTTGAAGAATTTGCTGCAACGTGAGGCATTCGGCAGCATCCAGCGTAACCTCGGTCCCGCCGGGAGCGCCGGCACTATCTTTGCGCATCATCGCGCTACCCTGCAGCAATTGGTCCCATATTTATAAAAAAACACTGCACTTAACACTTTTAAATACCGATCAGTCGGTTCACAGTGAACGTTTAATTTATATTTTTGCACACAGAATTTTTTCATTAACATCAAAACAAAAATTTACATCATAACAAATCGTGTGTCACGAACTCCACCAAAATGTCACTGTCAGTTTATTTTCGTTTAGAAAAGTGGGTGGAGATGAATTTCCAATATTGTTGAACGAGTGTGCGTTGTTTCGATCGGGAGAGCGCGTGCGCGAGCTACTGTTGGATGAGCGTCGCTGGACGTGCACACTTATCGGCGGCTCGGCCTGAACTAACGCCATTTTCGTCTTTCCGTATCCGTAGCGCCTACTGCCTATAGCAAAAGATAACGCCGCGGCGCGGTGGGCCGTTGTACACTTGAAACAAGTCTTGTTGCTGACGGTGCATACTACTGCCATCTAAATCTGAAATAAAAACTGCAAACAAACAACTTACTATAGGGTACGCCCACAAACAACCCGATACATCTCTTCCCATCTGCGGGAAAAGAGGGGGGTCTGTCCCCCTATCGTCTCCCTAAACCAGAAGACACACAATTCTTCGCTAGTCATTCGAACTGTTGAGGTTGGAGCAATGCCGCCGCCAACCAGTAGTAGTAGGTCCCTCCGAAGAAAAAAGTGTCATGCTGTATTACAGACTAATTGGGCCGGCACGACCGGGGAGGTACTTCTCACTCACACGATATCGTCGTGAAAAACAAATTATTTTGTGTTTCGGACCCGAAATTATACTCCGGGAGCGAAGAGAAGCTGCTGTCAATAAAGCTTCATGGTTTGGTTGCTATGAGTGCACCTCTGGCAACGAAACTGGGCTTGGGATCGAAAGAGGGAGTGGCCCCCCCTCTCTCACGCAGATGAGAGACTTGCATCCTGAACCGGAAGAAGAATATGACAGTGGTTGTAACAGCATATCATATTAACTATTGCTATCATGGTCAGTCTTCCCCCGACTCCCCCGACTCTGACTTCGGGGAGCTCGCGCGCGGTAGATAAAATGGCCTCGGCGGTGACTTGAACGTTTCGCTCGTGGAGAGTAATAGCTTGTTAGCCATGCTGTTACGTTCACAGAAATGAAATATCTATATTTTCTAATAGTCGCATTACGTGCGATGTGTCAGTAATCAGTTTCCGGGCGCCTATTATGAAAAAAATCCTCAAAATTTGTCCGTCTGTATGTGATCGATTTTCTCAAAATCTACAGAACGGATTTTCACACGGTTATCCCCCATAGATGTAGTGATTCCCCGGGAAGATTTTAGTTTACGATTTGTTAAGCTAACAATCCGGCCCCAGTTACTCACGAGTGAAGATGGGGCGGCTTACTAGTGAAATAACCTGTAACACACAAATTAATTTACCGACACCTACCTAAGTAACAGTAATACTTAGATACACACACACACACACACACGCACACACACACACACACACACACACACACACACACACACACACACACACACACACACACACACACACACACACACACACACACACACACACACACACACACCTGTACTTGAAAAATATTGCCCTCTTCCTGTCGAGCTCGGGTAAAAAGGTACGAGAGCCAAGACGGTTTTTAGGTCATGTCTTGGTGTTAATACAATAAACTATGTATATGAAACTAGAATATTCTATGCACCTTCCATCTCGCTTCCAAAGTGCGTATGGACTAATCGAATGTAAATGAATAACAAAATCGGACTAGACGGACGACAATTGGTTTGAAAAATTTAAGAATCGAACAAATTTTCGGACTTTCTTTCTCGCCTGACAACGAAACTTCCATAGATCTAACATGTTATCACAGATTATTAGCGTAAATGATTTTTTTAACAGCACCTTTACTACTGTTGGCGACGCTATTTATTAGTGAAATAAATGATAGTTACATAAAAACCGAAGATCAGAAGCCATGACATGGGATACCATAAGAGAGAAATATTGAATTCGACTAATAAAGCTACAATGCAGCGACTACTTATATACTTGCTGTCAACATCAAGCGATACTTTTTAAATATTTTCATAGAACTTGGATAGGCGGTACATGAGTAGGTAAAGAACAATTTCTTTAAGAGTAAATACTCTTCAGTAAAGAAGTGACGGCCCATTGGAGGGAGAGGAAAGGTGAGCAACGCATCAGCATGGTTTAATTATGCGGATGTCTATAGGTATTGGTCGTACCTCAAAAACGCGCATGCTCGTTTGGGGGCCAAGTTATTGTACAAAAAAAGGTTTGTTGACACGTGTTACTGGAGTCAAAACGTGTAGTCGACGCCTACAAACATCCACATCATGACAAGTACTGCTGTGTATACTTTTTTTAGTCGGGCATGGCCCACGACACTTTCCCACCGCTGCTGTCCCTGTGTCTCCACGATCGACAGCCGCCAGCACTTGTAACACTTTGATATACTGGCAGTGAGCGCGAGAGAATGCTAAAACCTGCCTAGGGACTTGCAATGAATGTAATCAAAGGTAAATAAGAGGAGTGAGGAAGTGTTTCCAGTTTCATTTCCTAATCAAAGCGCAGACAGCACGGGATTGCAATGTCTTAAAAAGTAAAAGGGAGATGACGGCCAGATGAAGCCTGGCTGCTATGGAACGTTATATTTAACTTTCTTGCGGAGCTTTTTGCGTAACATTATCTGCTGCCGCTAATACTTATGGCAAAATTGTTTGAAAGCAAGCAAGTTTCTCCCGTCTTTCACGAGATCATAATAGTAAACCATACGCGATACCTGGCCGAAATATCGTACCAGTCAGTAATTCTGAGACTACCGCACGAGTATTTTCACCCGTCAGACGGTGAAATAAGGGGACCCCCCGTTTATGATCATCTCAATGAGCCAAACGTTCACGTCAGCGCAGAGGCATTTTATCTATATATACTTAAAATAACTATTAATAACACTCTCATATCCGGAAGCATCTCTCCCATCTTCAGGAGACAGGGGGAGGGGGGGTCGGCCCTTCTTTTGACCCCTAATCTGGTCTCGTAGCCCGACTAGCGCTCATAGCAATCCGTCGGATATTGTATTGGGCTTCACTTCGCTTCCACAGCATTATTTCATGTCCCGTAAAGAATAACCTGGCACATATGTATCCACATAAAACCTACGTTAGAGATTAAAATAGACTTAAAATCAGTTTCCTACTACAATGTGAGTACCTAACACATCATAAGTATGAGCTTTATTCAGACACATCTAATCGCGGTAATTATCTTAGGTTAGAAACCTTCATCCGATTTTTGCCACTGGGGATCGTAATAACATGCCACTGCGACCTCGGAATCGATCCCAGGACCAGTATCATTCATGCCACTGAAGTGAATCGAGGTCAGTTCTCAGTTCATGCGGCCAGAGCGAGGTGTTAAAATTCAACAAATTCGTTATTTATAATCAAATTATGGGAGTATCAAGCGCGTTTCATTTTATTTGATTGACATAAGGCATTAGGGAGGCGCTTTTGAATTGTTATAACATGCGAACCTTACATATTTAAAATAGAAAGCTAGTTTCTAAGACCAAAATCGAAACAAAATGCTAGTAATTTGAAGATCCTTATGAATGTTTCTTTAAGTATAATCACTAAGTTGAGTAGTTTTAGTACTTATACTAATACCAGAGACCCAGCCAAATAGGGTATGCCCGATCACGTTATCACATGGTACCGCTGCAAAATAATAGTCATGCTGTCGCGTTTCGTGGGGCTTGTGCATTTTCGGTGGACCATTGTAGGGCACTAGGGAAAGAGGGCAGCACCTCTACATAGCAATAATGCAGATATCTATTGAGCGTTAGCAGTCATCGAATAGCGTTAACTACTCCTTTGGCCCATTATATTAAATCGTTATATTTGTTACACAAAGGATGGGTTTAGGTTCCGGCACGAACGTTTAACACTGACCATTATTACATAAAAGTACGAAATACGGTATCGGAGGGGCGAGGGCTGGACGCTGGGGGAGGGTTACCCGTATCAAGAGGGGACTATCATTGGTTCTCCAGTACACATGCACAGCTAACCCCTCCACTTATTAATCGGCGCTACAGTTACGTGCCTGAATCTGTACCTACAGTGTGGTTGAAATTTAAAAACGTAGATATGTGTACTTTATGGACCGCTACAAAATTATTTACATGAATATGATAAATAAAACGAGGACAGCGAAGCATCTAATGGATGCTGTCTAATCGAGAAGAGTTATCAAGGGCACACGCTGGTGGAGTCGCGGTAATACATCTTTTACTGCGACCCTGTGCCTCTTACAATGGCGGATGTGAAGAAACACCGGTGGGGTTTAACGAATAGCGCAGTGGCGTAACAATACGTAAGTTGACAAAATGTGACGGACCCCACCAGCGACCAGGGCGCACTGGAGTTTTATGTATGTCATTTGGATTACGCGTCACATTGAAAGTTAACTGCCTCGTGGCTAGTGGTAAGCTTGTTCAGTAAGCTTGTTCACGAAGAGAGGACCCGAATCGGCCCATACAAAAAGGGTGCTATTAAGATTTTTCAAATTCTAGTAACAGTCATGAGTTAGCAAGTTGACGGTGTTACACCCCCGCGCCTCGAAGAGCACGTTAAGCGTTCCTGCGCCTGATTTCTCTCTGGTCGTGTCGGATTGCCATCACATCGGATTAGGAGAATGATGGAATACAGAGTGAACTTGTGTCTGCGCAAACATGTTATAGTGCACACGCACTATAACATGTCAGCGCCTCTTCGGTTAGGACGACATTCTTTTTCCATTGGGAGACAAAGCGAGAATGGGGCGATAAAGCTACATGACATAGTACCGACTGGGTTAGTGGAAACTGTATTTCGGCCCCCCAGCGACAAAAATTTTAACAAAAAAATTAACCGACTTCAAAAGTAACACCACACTTAAATTTAAAAAATATTCGAAATTGAACACAATGTAGCATAATTTTAAAAAAATAACATATTATGCTTGAAATCGGATCGTACCACAAAGGAACGTTTGTCCGCTTATGCCACATGACACCACTCATGCGTTTTTTACAAAACAGTTTCTATTTAAAAGAATTGCATAACCTAAATATGTTTTTGCTAAGTTAAACTCACGCGCCCGCTCGATTTTAAGTTGTGTTTAAAAATTGCATAATTTGACATAAGCACATCTCTTACAGGGACGGTTCTGGGACTTGGCGTGTACCTTGCAAATATATAAATGCATATATTTTATGCAAAAAATGTAACTAACTATCAACACCCAAAAACATTAAGTCATATTTTTAAGGTTCCGTAGCCATACAGCAAAAAATGAACCCTTATAGTTTCCTGATGTCCGGCTGTCCGCCCGTATGTCAGAAAGGTTTTATTCGGAGATTATAGGTACTACACAGCTGAAATTGGTAGGTGAATGTGAACCACTACCAAAAAATGTAGTATAACTTTGAAAGATATGATTTTCTAGAGGGCATAGGCGTGTGACTTGTCTTTAAAAAGATTCTTCTTAATGGAATGGAGATTTCTAAAAAAAAATTGATTATGCTTTGAGAGGTATATTTTGCTTCTAAAGTGGCCCCAGTCCCCTCCACAAGCAAACTTTTGAAGTACCTAGAAAAAACTGTAAAAAAAATTGCCGTATAGGAACATCGAACAAAAATTGAACTAGTAGTTTAAGGATACGTGATTTTTCTGGAATGCTGCTACAGAACCCTTCATAGGCGAATCCAACTCGCTCTTGGCCGGTTTTTTATGTTGCCATCGTACGCTCTTATTTTTAAGACGGGATGTCTTAGTATAGATTATGTTAGTGTGGATTATCAAATTCGCAAGGAAGAAATATTCTTCTTTATTGTTTCTTTATTATTGTTCAAAGCTTCTAAATTATTGATTTATAAATTATAAGCTTATATATTGCTATGAAAATATTTTATCCTTAATCGTCAAAGAAAATATGTGTAAAAAATGTACGACTCAAAAAATTCACCTCATTTTTTCATATATACTTCTATATAAAAGGCAAACCTGACGGGCACTCTTAGTATTTGGTAATATGATTATGAGGAAATAATAAAAAAAAATTGTAAGTATCTTTTTATTTAAGTATTCAACAATCTCCAAAACTTATCAGAATAACTATAATTACAAATTCATTCACATATATAGATAATACTTCCTGCTTTTGAATTCCCCCCATAACACGTGCGCTACGGCACCAGTTTTGCTACCAAAGCTGCTGACCACGCGTCGAACTTTCCAATGAGTCAATTTCACAATATTTTTAACATTAAATGCACAGATTAATATTTCATCAGCCTTTACATATTCATAATTTTTATCGAAACAATATTTTTTAAAGACACATCTCACCTAATTTAATGATAATAATAATGAATAAAATTGTGATATCACATAACATTTAGTAAAGTAGGAATGTGCGAGAAATTAATAGTTAACTGTGGATATTCGCAAATAAGTTTTATTGCCATGAGGAAAATTTTGTCTGCTTTTAGTAATCTAGAGGGAAGAAAAAGAAGGAGAACGATATCATTGAGTAAACTGTTAGTCGAATAATGTCATGTCGGATGAAGCAGATTAGTTTATGAGTGCATGGTCAAAAACATGAACAGAAACTATCAAGTAACAATGACCAGTATTTAGTAGCACACACTTGTGGCGGCGCACACAGTGTTGCTTACTCCTAATATTTGCTATAACGTCTCTAAAGAAGCTTTCACTTCAATTGAATGTATATGGACATTTTGAGTTTGTCGCTTTAGTGATAATGAGTTAAACGTAGAGTTTTAGTAATTAAAAACTGGGGTATTTTTAAATTGGTAGCTATTTACAGCTTACGCTAAAGACCACAACCAGTCGAACAACTGATTGCTCATAAAAGACACTCCTCTTATTCTGCCCTCCACAAATTAATCTTTTACACGTTACTTTTAGAAGCATGCTGTCATTGATAATGTTAATGATAATGATGAAAATGCATAACAATAAATAATATGTTACAGTATAAGTGATAAAACTATATAAAACTTCTTATTTCGTAAAACCTTGAAGACTAAATGTAAAAATTCTACTCTATCGTATTTTTTTAAGATTATACATTTTTTCATAAAATACAATATTACAGTCCAATATATAGTTATATGAGTTATGTGAAGTCATAGCAGAACCTTGATCAAGGTTAGATGTTTCCTTTTAGAAGGTTGATGTTGTTCAATACTTTATTCGCTCTATGCAGATATAACTAGAATATTTTAAATATAATCACTTATTTTAATTAAATAATTTATAAGTTTTGCATAAACAAAAATACCTTAAAAGGGATAAGACGAGAGTCGGTAATAACAGCTAACCAGATGTTGCTGTGTAGACTAATTCGTCACATATCGCAGCTAACGTACAGTTACATATGTAAAAAAAGGTGTTTAGCGCAATATGAAAATCGTTGAAATATAACCAACAACCGTTTTCTAATTCCAATATAGGGACGTTATATTTCCGACAAACATTAATGTAAAAAGAAATTTATTTTTAGGCTACGAGTGCAAGGAACATATACGTTAAGTCTATGCAGATTATGGATGTCATTAATGTGTTCTCACAAGGTGTGTTATCAAATGCTAGATCTATTTTTTCTTTAAACTCCACAGCGGGTCGAGGAAGTTCAAGGGATCCTTCATGTCCCCGCTCTTGAGGCCCGGGGACTGGCGCATCTCCTCGAAGGACTCTCTGGACAGTTTGTTCCTCTGGCCCGAGGTGGTCGGCGTGGGAGTCACTGGCGGCAGGACGGAAGCCCCGCTCGGCACCGCCACTGTTTCTCCGTTAAACTTCGCAGTACCTGCACCGCGATTTACAATGTTTCAAAAAGGCTAAAATATTTTTTTTTTTTCAAACAAATAATTGAATCACGTTACTGTAAAGAATATAACAAGAATTGGCAGAATCTTGAGTCGTTGACATGCCACATATAAAAGATAGAATATCGTTTAAAAATAATGAACTTGAGTAGAGCTAAAGAAATACTATTGTTTATAAATATCAATTTTTGAAGATAAAACTTATAAGGAACGAGGACCACAACCCTAACTAAATTGGGAAGAGAGAAAGAGAGTGATGCGCAGGCAAGTACGACCTGGTGTACCGTCTAGCCATACATTACACCCCGGTGTACTGTATGGCTAGACGTACTCACACTCATACAAACACATCGAGTAGTTAAGGAAGGTAGTTTATACTTTGTAGCTGGCATGACTACATCAGGGGCACATAACTTATGGCACACAGTTCACTGTACTCGTACCTACCCGGTAAGGGACCTCGGGTGTGGATGTGTTTGTTACTCTTACGAATTAATTATATTATTCACTTTTTTGACCAGATTTTGTGTAAACCGTTCACACTTAACCTTCCAAGAATTTGAATTTCCTTCAATGGGCATGGTACAATGTTTTCTACTTCTTATTTTAGATTTCGTAAATATGGGCAACTTATTTGAACAGCTTTGATTTTTTCGTTTTTTATTAATTATTGTAAATAATTTAGATAGCTTAGGCGTAAGAAATTACGTCATCAGTGGCATAAGGATGGCTGTCAGCCTTTGCCTATATTTTATCGTTTTCTTTTCCTAAATTGGTAAATGTCAAATGTGTCATGTTAAATTATCAAACCAGACCCCACTTATAAAAACTCATAGATATCAAACAATAAACGCATTCGATTAATTCTATGACATCGTATTACGTGACATTAATAACAAATTAATGGCGTTGGATTTGTTTTGCTATTATAAATTGTCATTTTTGGCATTTGCTAATGTAAAAAATAAAATCTATGAGACTCATGAGAATTTGAAATATAATGTTACCTGAACAAAGAACACCCTGCACGTAGAATAAAACAGTCCTGTATGCATCAGCCAGAAATTTGGGATCTTCGAGAACATTCGTCCGATGTTTGGAGAGACTTATGCATGCCGAATCCAGTGTGTCTGAGAACGAAAGAGAAAATAATATTTATATCAACCATTTATATTCCATTTCACAGTTAACATTTTTAAATCATACAATAGTTCCAATACAAATTGTGTAATTATCTTGCTAACTCACCAATGAGAGTGGCACATCCCGCCCGCACCTCACAGACAGTGAGCAGCAAGAGCGCAAGCGCGGCGCTGCGGCCCGCGCCCGTGCCGCACTGCACACATGCAGTCAGCAGGTCATTTGGACCACGGCCTTCGTACGTGACGCTCAGTACACGGTCCGCTAGCAGCACCAGTGGAGTACACACCACTCTGAGAAATAAAATAATAGCACCAGCCGATAGAAAAAATAATTTTCGTCGTATTTTTAATATTAGCACATATAAGGTATTTATTTACCCATATATTTTTTATTCTTATAAAAACGTTACTACGAGTATTAAAATGTGATTAATACTCACTTTGCTGGATACACATTGATTTGGTAATGTGTCACATTCAGTACGTCACATCCAAGAGTAAGTCTCAATCTGCGTTCAGTCCAGTGGACGTTACAAGTGACGTTTTCTAGGGTGACAGTCGGACCATTACTTAGCTCCAGGCTCTGACCTTTCGCGGTTGGCCAATAGAACTCACCTTGCATCTAAAAATTATACATGTACCAGTGATATAAAATGCTTTATTATTAGTTGGCCATTCTAAGTTATTCTAGTAGTAATTTCTAGTTTATATTTTAAAGTGAAAATTTTATATAATGGAATTTCCCCACATTGACTAGGTACTTACTACATTGTAGTAACACATTTGAATCTAAAAGATAATTAAAAATGTCGCCATACCTATAAAACGGTAGAAATATTTACATAATACATTTTCTTCTATCCAATATAATAGATAAATTAACCATACGTTTTAATCCTTATTAATTCATCTATATGTACTTTAAGGAGTAGTAGTATTAGAATTATTAGGTTATCAGCACATTTTATAATTGACTCACCTCAATTTCGCTTTGTAAACATACTATACAAGCTATTTTATTTTCTAGAATGGCCTTCCAAAACACCGACACCTCTTTTTCATTTGGACATTTTGTTAGCACTAGCGGAATGGACCAAGGAGATAATTGCTGTAAATATTGAAACATTTCATTTTTCTTTTTCTAGTTCAAGTTAAAATTGGTGACTTTAAATAAAATTAAAATAACTGATTTATTCTAAGATAAGTTAATGCTGCAAAATACTGAAAAAAATGGGTTCTTACCTTGTAATGTGTTGCATTGAGAAAGGCATTCGAATCAGATTTAAGTGTCAGTCTAGAGTCATCATAAGGCACTACGGCTGTCACTATATTGCCTGGAGTATGCCGTATGGCTAGCTTTTTAGATCTATTCATATTCTCCTTTAGCTGCAATAGAATAGTTTTATTAAAGTTGTTGAGTATCACATTTGTATTGCAAACATTACCTACAGATTTAGTGGTTTATAACCATCGTTTGACTTCTGGCCGCAAAAGATGATGATGAAACACGTTGCAAAATTTTATTTAAAAAATGTGTTATTATATGCGTCAAATAAATGATGTGTACGTACTTGTATGTCTTGGTATGTTTTCCATTTGGATTCCAACAGGGTCAGTCCACTGGAGGTTTTATTGCATAGTGTATCAGTCAATTTTTGCAGACACTTTACCTCTTGGGTAAATTTATTTAGTATGCTTGGATCAGCAAATAGCTCTCTTTTTGGTGGTCTCTCTATCTTTTCTTCCTTTTGTATTGGTCTTATGGGTTCCGGGCCTTTAGTTACTATGTTAGGCTTAATAATTGCTTTCTCAGATATTTGCGGTACTTTAATATCGGGCGTCAATGGTTTTTGTTCCACTGTAAAATCGATATCTGATAATAAGTCAAACGTTGAGATTTCCGGTTCATGCTTATCTACTTTAGACACTTCAGGCAACTCAGGTTTTTGTTGTTGTTCTTGAGGTAAATTTTTTCCAGTTTCGTTGTTATCGTTACCAGAATCTTGTTGAACGTGTATCGGCACTGAAACATTTTCCTTCTGCGTTGAAACTGGAAAGGAGGTAATAAAAAACATTGAATTTCATAAAACATTTATTGGAACAAATTGGCATAAATTACATTTATATTATACAATTTATAATTCATGATCTTACGATCCCTTACCTTGATTACTAGCATAGGTAACACTTGTATCTGGTGCATGGCCCGACTGCATGTATGTCGAATTGTTCATGTTGGCGCCGTAGTTCGTGGACACGGGTAAGGAATGGGTCACTTCGAATGATTGATTTGTAACAGTTTGATAGCCATACGGAAGATTATAATATATTTGCTCGTTGTTTGGATTTAAAGTGTTCTGTTGTGGATCTTCAGATGGTGACTGAACTGTTTCACAAGCTATGTTGGCATTGCTATAGACACCGTGCGCATTAAAGTTTTGTTCATTAGACGCGGACTGAGGATTTAAAGACTGGCCCGCGTCGTAACTTGTGTATGAATTTTGTGACCCGTAATTATATTCATACGCACCCGACGCGAGATTGAAAGTATAACCGGGATGATTTTGAAAAGTTTGCCCATAAGAGCCATTGCCTTGGTTAGTATTCTGGATATCGCTCGGTTGGTTTGCTTGGTGTGCTTGACTAGAATTAGGGTCTGTTTGATATCCTACAGGTTGGTATTGTTGCACATTCGGGACATTTGTGGATAGTGCCTGGCCGGTTACGTGAGACTTGATCGGTTTATCCATAGCATCTAATTGTGAAAAGCTTGGGTCGACGTAATGCGATGGTTCGTTTTGAACGCCGTATGTCTGACCCACGCTGAATGCAGTTGTGTTTGCGTTGGTGGTTGACGTAACAGCATTCTCAACATTAGTGTAAGTGTACGGCTGAGATACATTGTCATATGTATTGGCGTAAGAATATTGCTGTTCCACGCTGTAGGGGTTGGCTACGTGAGGCATTGGACTAGGCGCGTTTGAGTTCGCGTATACGTTGGGCATAGCTTGCTGAGTACAGGAGGACATATTAAAATTTTGTATTTCATTTGGATTCTGATCAAACCCGCTGGTATTTGCAGTAGAAATATTTGGATTCGTCATACTCAGCATGGGATTTGAAGCATTAGGTTGTGGTACATTGGAATATGAATAAGGATCAGCCTGTCCAGTATTATTTGGTATTTGATTAAACGTGTTAGAATACGTAGTTGAATTATTTGGGTTGCGGATATTTTGCATTTGATTAGGTAAGTTTGGAACATTTGAGAAAGAATTGGGTACATTTTGATTTTGTACAACATTGGGTATATTTTGATTAGGCATAGGATTGGGTATATTCTGATTTTGCATAGGATTGGATACGTTTGCGAACACAATTGGACTGGTTGCAGAGTTTCGGTCGTATTGAGTTCCACTGGTGGATGGATAGTTGAAACTATAATCATTGGGCATTTGGCCTGTAGGGTCAGTACCAAACTTCTGCCCGGCATTGCTATAAGTTTGAGTATTAGAAGTATACATTTGAGGATACTGTACACTATAATATGTTTGAGAATAATCTTGTGTAGTTTGAGGGTTTGGTGCGGAAATTTGCATTTGGGAGAAATTTGTATTCAAATCCTGATTTACAGGATTGTACATAGAAGTATTAGGGTCTGTTGTGTTTTGCATTGCTGGATTTTGCATGTATGGATTATTGTATGGATTGGCTTGAGGAGGCTGTGCCATACTTTGATTCATATTTAACGTTGAATCTTGTGATTCGGTAACTGACGTCGTAGTATTATTCGTCGCGGAGTAATATGGGTTTGTATAAATTTGCGGATCAGCCATATGTGTGGAGTATTGTGATGGAGTATACGATGAATACATATTTTCCTCGGGCTTGATATATTTGTTCATTGGATTAGCGTAGTTATTCACTTGTCCGTAAGTGTCACTTTCGGGTGGAGGGTATGCTGCGGCGTATCTAGCGTACGGGTTAGGTACATTTTGCATAGTCTGCGGCATAACGACGCCGTCTGGTAGATTCGTAGGAGTTAATTCGGTCGCTGCAAGAGATTGATAAAGTTTATAATTCTATATTGATAATGTGATAGAAAGATTTAACTATTTACAAGTCATACCTTCAGAGCCGACGGGTGCTGGTCTCGCAGATGTGGGATATATTGTTTCCGGATAATACGTATCGGCCGGAATCGTTTCAACAGGCACTAAAACAAGAATTAACATGATGGACACGTATAAGAATTGAAGCATACGGTTAGGGCGTAATTGTAATGTTACACTGAATTTACGCACTACGTAGAGCTCTATAAAGTAAAGTCCCGGAATCACTTTCGGTTTGTCTGTGACAAGGTTTGACTATTAAAGTCACTAGAGCACACAATATAGCCAGTCCTACCGAGAAAAGGAGAAGTTAAATAAAATAAGGGTCAATATCTAGTTAAGTATTTGAAGGAAGCTCTAAAGCGACGTGCTATGTGACGATGATTAATCTTATTCAATGGTAAAACTGCTGATAAATTTTACTATTACTTACCTTGTGGAATGTTCCTAGCGAGCCCCCTATTCTTCATGTATGGTAGATAGTCCTTCAGCTTGAGAGGTGCTCCACCGGCCGGCGTGGGCACAGAGTCTATCACTTTCGCTGCAGATGAAGTCACGGGCTTTGGAGCTACAAATCAGCACAATAATACACACAACTACAAATATGCACATTAAATAGATAAAATATCCGGTATGTCATCAAAAAATATCTCTGGTGTCGCGGACGTCATAGACATCACGGTCATATGGATAGACGGCAACACATACAGCCCAAATAGAAATGCCCGGAGAACTCTCACCTACCACGCAGTTTTTGTTGGTCACGACCCTCACACAAGAGTGTACGAGAAGGAAGGAATTACCTCTGACCTGCTAAAGTCCATTATCCATATTTACGTAAAGATCATTGATATGTACACAGGGCCCCTCACCTTCCTGGCGCGCTATCATCTGCGCGCGCTCCTCGCGCTGCACTTGGCACACGCTGCGCAGGCGCGCCAACAGCCCGGTCACGTTGTGAGACAGCTTCTTGTAGAACTCCAGCCCCTTCTGCGATTTTCCGAGCAGCTCGGCGTGTGAGTCGTACGACGTTACCAGAGCTGTGCATAATAGCGCAATATTGGAGATGTTTATATTATACTATTAACTTTAATTATTAAAAAAAAAATAAAAAATATTTTGGTAAAATATACACTCACAAAATACGTATAAGTTTTAAACATTTTTACGCCTGCAAAAAAATACGCCAGCGATATTCGTGTAGAGAAATTAATATTTGGTTACAGGAATGCGACGACGATATCGTATTGGACGGTGTGACATCACGTAGAGGCCGCTGAGTTTCGTATCGCTTGGTGGTTGTTCATCGAATTTAATTTAATAATTTAATCACGTGAAATTAAATAAAATATTGTTTTGTAATTCTTATAATTTGTTCAGTACCTCAACTACCCCTTATCTTTAAGTTTCACGCATTAACATCAACACATATGCACCCCAGTTCCCTAATAGGGTATGCAGAGAGAGCCTAGTACCACAAGTCACGATCCTTTCTTGCATCCTCTTTCAGCATTTTCTTGTAATATAATAAAATATTTTTTTGTAATATTTATAATTTGTTCAGTACCTCAACTACCCCTTTTCTTTAAGTTTTACGCATTAACATCAACACATATGCACCCCAGTTCCCTAATAGGGTATGCAGAGAGAGCCTAGTACCACAAGTCACAATCCTTCCTTGCATCCTCTTTCAGCATTTTCTTGCAGCAACCTTGCATTAAAGTTATATGTTAAGTAAGCTATTTACTTACCATTGATGAGCCCTTCACGTTTTCTCAGCACCTCGGACAGCAGTCGTCTAGAGTCACCGTAGGATGCATATAACGACGTGAGTTTGTTAATAATATTTTCCTGGGCCGCCAAGTTTTGCTCGATTATTTTAACCTGGATTACATATATCCAAATTAAATAGATGAACGAAAGAAAGTATTACAGCCGACTGCAAATTCTCAAAACCACTAACATTGATTTTTATGTTACTATGTATATTATACATGTTATTATGTATATTATATATTCATCAGATCAATGTTACCGTGGGAGTGTGTTTCTCCAGCTCGGCGGCGAATATCTCCTGTGGCGAGTCTTGCGGACGCGCGAGCAGCTGCGCGGTGACGTCGTCGGCGGCGAGCGCGGCGCGCAACTGCTGCAGCAGCCCGTCACGCTGCCGCTGCATCTCGCGCGCCTTGCCCACTACGCGGCGCATCTCGGACATTGTATCTCGGTCCAGCCCCTCTACGGTTAGTTACGACTTTATAAACATGACGACTATTATCACAAGTAGCACCACATTTATCAATCTACTGCTGGGGATAGAGGCCTTATTAAATGAAGGTCGAGAGAACCGGTCACGTCCTACTCACAATCCGTGTACTAGGAGAGAGCATAATATGCGTTGTACTCCTTCAGCTATTCCATTCGCTACCGGGCTCTCAACCTTACAAAACGCCATCACTTTGCAATGGAATCTCTTTCTAGAATTATATATTATATATTTGTAAGTAAGAAATCTCCTAGGGTGTCGTACCTCAAACATATAAACTGAATATGATCACTTAGATGTCTATCTGCCGTCCGTCTATCAAGACCTTTATTTATCTCATGAAAGCGTGGAAGGACTAAGCTGAAATTTTCAAATATGATATCTGGAATCCCTTGAAGCACAGAAAAAAAATCATACTTCTAAGTCAACCAACACGATACAGAGGCCACACTGCCGTTTATGTGCATATTTTTTATTACGCCTTCTGAGAAGAAGATCGAAACACGTCCAAATAATGGACCAAAGTGATTCTATCAAGGTTACAGTTTTCCTTTTGAGATACAAGACCCTAAAATACGAATTATGTCAACAGAAACTTGTACAGGATATTAAGAATACTCACCAATATTATCAATGCTGGGTATCTTATGCTCTAATACATCCAGAGGTTGCGACAGAAGGCGTAGATTGGCGATGTGCAGCGTCATCGCCTTATGCAGCACCTGGTTGGACTCGTTGGTGCGCAGATGCGCCTCTTGGTACTTGTGGTACTCGCGGGATATCTCAGTCTGCACTATCGAAGGGGGACGTGGACCCATTTGCTTTTGATATTCTTTCTCTTTCATTGTTTCTTCCTGTATATGAAAAATAAACATTAAATTGTGAAATAATTTAAAACCCAACTGAAATCATATGAAGACTTTCCCTTTTTTTGTTTTCGCGGGGAAATGCATTTACGCACTGCCACTGATCCTGCGTGGGAACTTAGGCCCCATGTGTGTGTGTGAGATTCACGTATAAACCGAATAATCACGTAAATCCCGCGAGTGCCATTGACCTATATTAATGTGCCCGAACCTTTCAGCAACAGAATACAAGTATTTTCCTTTGCTTAACTGCTTTCTTTACAAAAAACGGATCCAAAAAGGATCCTACATATTTTTTAATGAAGGTTATCTACGTGTGTTTACTCCTTTAAGACATTTGTTGCAATAATTTTAAACACTGTTGCAGAAGAAAATTTTAAATATTATCATGAAAATAGTGTCTCACTAGAATTAATGTTTTCATCTCTTCAAGAGCATGCTCTACGTCACTGATGACTTCCGCAAGGCTG
Organism: Eumaeus atala; assembly: GCA_017140195.1. Classification (NCBI taxonomy): domain Eukaryota; kingdom Metazoa; phylum Arthropoda; class Insecta; order Lepidoptera; family Lycaenidae; genus Eumaeus; species Eumaeus atala. Next base: position 216,923 of record JAFELO010000518.1, read on the forward strand.
TTCATTGAATCAACAAGAGTTTGAATGATCTCTGCCTTTGCATTCATCGCTGCACATCTGTCGACAATCTCTTGTGGAATCCTGTAACAAAATTGAAGTGGAACATATATAATTTACAATGCATACTTATGTTGTTGGCTTCAAATAAAGATGCTATTATTTTGTTTTGTTATATTAAGTTTTATTAAGAACATAAATAGTAGGCAGGTGCAAAGTGTTTCACAGTCAAAGATGTATTCACAGTAGAATGATTTTTTACATAATTATAATCAATTACAATAAAACTACTTTTATGGATTCGTTTGTGGTTTATTTAATTATTTAACTAGCCCGACGTTTCAGAAGCTGTACAGCAACCATGTTCATGGGTGGACTGAGGTGACAGATGTCCTGATGCTATAAGTTTTTAAAAGTACCCGAAGAACTATAGTTTTAGTTGTTCCGATTAACGCAAACAGTACTTATTACGAGGGTGGATCTAAAAGTTCGTGGCCTAACCTACATGGAGCTATGACATCTTTTTAAATCTACCGTCATTTTTTAGTATGTGTCATATTGATTTATTGTGCGCAGTTTCATTCCGATACTGCACAATATAAATTTTCTGTGATTATTTGTTTGAAGCAATCTGACGCAATTTTCAATAATGGAGAAAACTGAACACCGTGCTGTCATTAAGTACCTCAATAAAAAGGCCTATCACCAAAAGACATCCATCATAATATGGAGAGCACTTTGGGGCAGTCTGCTCCATCGTATTCCAGGGTCAAGAAGTGGGTAGCCGAGTTTAAGCGCGGCCGTGAGAGCATTAAAGATGATGATGACCACAAAAGAAAGCATCGATAAAATTTGTGATCTCGTACTGGGTGACCGACGTTTGACCATCGGTAAGATAGCTGAGGTAACAAACATTAGTTATGGCCGGATGCAACACATAATAACGGAAGAGTTGGGGTTCCATAAGGTTTCTGCTCGCTGGGTCCCGAGGTTGCTTTCAGCTGAACAAAAACGAGTTCGATACACAATTTCTCGAGATTGTTTGGAACTTTTTGAGACTGATCCCGAGGACTTTTTGTCTAGATTAGTCACCATGGATGAAAGGTGGGTTCACGACCATACTCCTGAATCAAAGCAACAATCCAAACAGTGGAAAAGATCAGACTCTCCTACACCGAAAAAGGCTAAGGTCGTTTTGTCGACTAACAAAGTCAAGGCTTCTGTTTTTTGGGATGCGAAGGGCATTATTTTTGTAGATTATTTACCGATAGATCAAACTATAAATTCTAGTTATTATAGTAACCTTTTACGAAGACTCCGCGAAGAAATAAAAGAAAAAAGGCCGGGAATGTTGCGTAAGAAAGTTTTGTTTCATCAAGACAATCTCACTTCGGTTGAAACAATGTCTGTAATCCATGATTGTGGCTACGAATTGCTGCCCCACCCACCTTATTCGCCGGATTTAGCCCCCTCGGATTATCATTTATTTCCAAATTAAAAAACATTTGGGTAGCTCGAAATTTTCGACCAAAGATGAGGTGATAATCGCAGTAAACGATTATTTCGCCGACATTCCGGAATCTTTTTTTTTTTCGAGGGGATAAACAAGTTGCAGGTCAGGTGGAAGAAGTGTGTTGAACTAGATGGAGACTATGTCGAAAAATAAAAATAAATTTAGCACCACTTTTCTTTCATTTTCTTGGTCGGGCTTAGAGCTTTTAGATCCACCCTCGTATATTTTGATGTCGTGAGGTGATGTTTTCTTTTTGATTTGATTATATTTACCACTGGGTCCCAAGCAAAGAGAAAAACACAGCCATCTTCATTATAGAAATTTGGATGTTTTTAATGTCATTAGCCTCACTTATCATCCTTGGAAGGAATCAGTGTTCCCTAGTGAGGATTTGCGCTTCATCAAATCTAATATAATGGCAGGGGCCACTTCAGCATGCTCACAGACCGCAGATTTTAAAACACGTCGTATCAGCTACATATCAGCTACATGTTCTTTACCGCGAGTTTTTATAGATCTTTTAGTTTGTTCTATATAAGATAGTCAACAATCACAATCAAGTTTGTACACTCCTGCATCTTGCAGAGGGATATGGCATTTCACTGAGGGTAAGAACTGACCGAGAATTGCTGTTCAGATATCAATCAGTTATGGGTAAACTTCCTGAATACGGTATGACTGAATGTGTTGTTGGAATTACGGATAATAAGAACATCTAAGAAAGCTAAAGAATTATTTGCCTCCAACCCCATTGTAAATTGTATTATAGAGTTTATATTATTTAGATGGTTAGTCAGTTTACCACCAGTGAAATGTCATTGCAAGTTGCAGGAGTGTATGAGCTTGATTGTCACTGTGGACTCTCTTATATATGCGTCTCTTATATGTTTGTGTTAATCGCAACAACTAAAATTATGATTCCTCATGTTCTTTTAAAAATTTATAACATCAGGACATATGTCATTGTAATCCACCTGTGACCATGGTTGCTGTGAAGCTTATGAAACGTCGGGCTAGTTAAATAATTGAATAAACCATGATAGAATCAGTAAAAGTAGTCTTATTGTAATGAGTATCATTCGCGTAAATTTATAACATCAATTATAATCGAATTTCGATCTCTGGGCGATCACTAGTAGATGTTAATCTATTTGGTATAAACGGAAAGTTAAAGGCGATTTCCTTTCACAACTAGAAAACACAAGTTTTCTAGTTGTGAACAACAACAGTATCTTATCTAAGGTTGATGACTTGAATGTTCTTTTGTATGTGGCTTGTGAGTGAGTGAGTCACTGCTTTAGCACGGCTGATATCTTGAATCACTTTTTGTTTATAATAATACATAGAATAGGAAATGAGGTTTAACAAGAAAAGATCTGGCTTTATTGTTTTGTGATTTGTTTCACAACTTTTCATTTTGGCAAACAATATTGCACTATATGGCTGAAGCTAAAGATGAATTAATAATGTGTTAATTATTATCACTTAACAGAATATTAGCTACCTAATTTTAAACATTACCCCCATTACACCAAAATCTACTATTAACTAAATATCTAAGCTATTACAAATCATGCACAGTCACAAAAATTCCATAACATATTTTTAGAATGATAGGAGTGACATATTTTCACTATGTAAAGTGTTACCAATGATAGTAGCCATGTTACTTACTTTTGATCAGAATCCAATACATCCAATTGATCAAGTTGTAGAGATGACATGAATTCAGTTAGTTCTGTGTTCTTAGCATCCGTCTGGCTGATCACATGACGCAATAGTTTTGCCTTTTCTTCTGAATACAGAGAAGATGCTTCGTGAGCTCCTATTGGCACAAGTCTTGAGAAAATATCAGATCCGGAAACCTATATCAAACATTTTAAAAGTACATTTATTAAGAATATCAATGTGGAATGTCCTAAATATTTCAATAAATAAATAATACCTCTGGATCATTTAAATTGATTGGAACAGCTTTTACCACACAAACAGGTTTAAGCTCTGAAAGCATATCTTTTTCTGGCACTTCTTCGTGATATATGAACTCATTTTCATTTTTGGCAGCTTTTCGTTTTCCCTCTATTACATCGTTTGTAAATGTTAGAGCTTCTTGTGTCAGTTGTACAGGCTCAATGTATTTGGCCAGTTTTCTGGCTTCTCCTAATTTATCTACAGCTAACTGGTAATATGCCACCCTCTCACCCATTTTTTGTTTCTCTTCTGCATTAATACCTTAAAACATTTTTTTTCAAATTCAATATATTTGTACAAGAAGTAAAATAAATTTAATTCATAAACTAATTTTATATCTTACCTTGATATAAACACACAATAGCGCCAATAAATGCGACTTTGAATGAAATGTAACGATGCCAGTTCAGGTGTAATTTTTGTCCTACAATTTCAGGTATACTGTCTGAATTGGTAGGGCCAAGCAGAGCTAGAGCAGATTTATAAAAATGTAGAACCTGAGTAGCTACAGCACCTGAAATGTTTTATTTAGGTGAGTATTTCTGTACTAATCTCGACAAGGCAATTTCAAATTTTATTTTTGACTGTGTATGATGATACGTCTATTCATTTTATTACAATCTTGCAAATTATTTATTTAATCCATATATTAGTTTACTATTCATACAAACTATCTATACCCAATCACTTTGTACACATCAAATAATTTGTTACAGCTAATAAATTCTTATTTGTTCTGTATTATATAATAATAATGCTATGGCATTGCCTCCAGTAGAGTAGCCCTCGAAAAAACAAGGCTTACCAACAACACTTGGTCTCCTTGTATCCTGTATGCTTTTTTCTAAAATACACTCTTGTGCCTGAGCAAAGCATATTTCCTGGAGCAGTCTCACAATTTCTATGCACAAATCAGCACCTGAAGGCTGTGGATACTGATCTTTTAGATGTTGGAAGGCCCAAGCAGCATATTGAAAGTGTTGGCAGCAAGATTTTAAGCTGTCTGGAGTATTTCTAGGTTCAAGAGAACCAAGTTCAGTATGTAGTGCTGCAATATTATACAATACACAAGCCATTTCAAACTTTATGTCTGCCATTGCACAGCTCATATTAGCATATAGGTCTTTCCTGAGGAAAAATAAACATTTTTTAGGTGTTCGTAATGAGTAACTAAATATTTAACTGTAGTATGTGAACATAGTTTAAACACACATCCACATCATCAAGAAAATCAATAGAATATAATCTAATTACTATTTACCAAGCAAAAGTACAGGCGGCGGGTTGACCTTTGTTCATAGGAAATCTACTCTGCATAGCTCGAAGCTGGCAGAAATATCTGGTTAGACAGTATAATCCAGATGTGTCCTTAGTTGGTCTTACGGCAGCAGATCGAAGGCCTTCTAATTGGTGCATTTCGTTGCTATAACTATCGGGGTCTTCTCTATATGCCTCTGCTATATACTGATGTAAAATAGTAATCACTAAGTAAACATTTTGTGACCAATTAAAAAAAATATGTAAGGGAAGATGGGCATTAACAATTTACCTGTTTTAGCTTTGGGCCGAAATGAGTGTTTTCTGGGCTCACTTTTAGATCAAAACATAATAGCTGCAATTTCGGCACAGCCTCCATGATTAATTAGTGTTTATGGGACAATTAGCATTACAAATAATCACGGAATTTATTTCATCACAAAGGTTTACAAGTTTACTGATTAGTGATTAGCTTCGATGAAATGTCACTTTTGTTAGAATGTATTTTGGTTTGTTTTTTAAGCTTTCTGTTAGTCTTGGCAGTTGGCATTGAGCATTCTGCCTATAAATTTTTACGGGATATCAAAATAATACATAAACCTGTAGGCTATTGGCACATTTTTTATAATATTTTTCATCGATTGTGGGCCTTTCCCCAGCAGTGGGAGATGGTAGGCTATTAACAGTAATAATATATTATAAAGATATAGATAGAGAAGGGAAGCCAGTCACAATGCTATAAATGTATTAAAATCCCTAACTCTTCTTTTATTAATTTCTGTCTACTCAATGAGCATCTCAAATTACGTAGACAATGATGATATTCCTTTCCCAGCCACCCTCTCAAATCTCCAAGAGATCCAGTCACCGTCATTCGTGTGTGGAATCCCTTGATAAATATTATCTCTCTATCTAAATTAGTTACACCAAAGAAAATTAAAGTATTAAATTAATTTGTAGTTCAAAGTTTCATTTTCCCACGCGTGGACGGTGATCGACGCGTCCCATAATTTATCGAAATTGCCACAAAATAAAAAAGGAAGCCTTAGTATTTATATGGCAAAGCACGAAATAACACACAATAAATATACTTTTTTATCAGAATGACGTAAAAGCTTACGATGTCGTCTAATATTTTACATAATTTGTATGTAGGTAGTAGCCGAGGCTAACACATTCATGCAAGTTTGAACATGATTCGACCATCTCTACATGTATCTTTCCACACCCAACAACTACTAGAACAATTTTGATTTTATTCTATTGGAGATTTGTAAGAATCCTATTTTGAATATAATATTTTCATTTATTTATATTTTATTGCACTCCGTGCATCCTACTTCGGTTCTGACTTCGATAGACGTAATTAATATAATTCCTATATCATACACCGGCGTCACAGTACGCCGCGAAAAGATTTTTTTTAAAATATTTATTTCCGTGCATAAAAAAGGTTTTTTTGAATCTAATTTCAAACTCATGCGTATTTCCTGTCGATGAAGTAATCGTGAAACATACATTGAATTTTTTTTTCAACATTTGAATGGAAGAGGAACAGTAAGAATGACTGCCGGTAATTTGCATTGCGACGTAGTCAGACTTGTGTGGAGCTCCCACCATTACACTAACGTTTGTCTGCTACTATAATTGAAAACAGGGTAAGTAGACCAGCCTTGAGCTGTATTCAAAAATTTTGAATTTTCTAGATATTGTAACAACCGGTACAGCACGCCGAATAAAAGGAGCTGTACTATTACTTGGTTACCTTGGTTCATTTTTTATAAATGCGAAACAAATGATTGTAAACGTCTACAACTTGTGGAAAAGGGACTTTATTTCTTTTCTTTATTTTTTTATCGCACAGTTTTTCAAATAGTTCTATCTTCTTCCGGCATGTAGCTTTGTCATTGGCAAAATGCGTTGTTTATAATGACACAAAAACATGCGACGCCATTTTTGTACTATCAAAACAACAATCAACTATCAATTGGAACAAGTTTTCGTGTAATACGAATACCAATACTGAGTTATTTACTGTATCTAAATAATCGTGCTTGAAAAGTGTAATGATTTGATTAATTGTATCATGAAGCTAAAAAAGAGTAAACTTGATACAGAGGTAACTTTTAAATACATAATTTTATTTGAGGTATCAAGAGTTTCAGTACAATATTAAATGATCACATCTATTTCATTACATGTTAGGAAACACCGCTGGTGCCTCCACAAGCAGAAATTATTGAGGCTGATTTATATAAGCGCACTTATTTCGGTCCGGATGTACCTACACTGGAACTAGAATGCTGGGAAGAGGAACTATCTGAAGTACAATTGAAAGCTTATCAAAATGCTGATGATGAATATAAAAGCATACAATCTAAAATAGATGATATGGTCAAAGAAACTGGTGGTCAAATTGTTTACAATGGTGATCAATTTACAGCTTATCAATTGCTTGGAAAGTGAGTATACAAAACAATTTTTTATTATAAATAGCCTTAAAAATTTATGAAATTACTTGTACTTCATTAATGTTGAGTACTCATCCAGATCCTATCATACAACATTCTTTTGGGCCAATTTTCAGTTTTACGGAGTAGTAAAAACTCTTATATATTTATTGTATTTGAATTGGGTTGTTTATTTAAAATACTATATTATAGTTTGACTCACAGTAGAAAATGTCTTGAAATGACTTTGTTTATAATATCATTTTTTTTATAGTAACATGGTAGGCCTAGAAAATCCCTATACAAGTTACCTATAATGGTATTGCATGTAATAACATTGAATTAAGCACCATTCTGGGTAATCCATCCTCAAAATTACCATGTAAATATGCATTGCGAGTATTAAGATGTTAGGATATAAGCCTGTTGATGTATCAATTTCATTAAATTTTTTATTAAATTCATTTAACTTAGTTTTTGTAACTAGATGTTGCAATTCCCTTGAAATTTGAAATATCGAAAATTGTCTACTTAGTGTGTCACAGCATCCAACTATATATCAAGGTTCTTACTTTTTACTTCATAAGACAAGCAAAAAGGAAATTACCACTTTTTTGTTTTTATGTTATTAGCCAAAAACTTTTTTTATTAAAGAAAGTCGCATTTCAATTTCAGGCAACCTGTACTCAAAGATTTGGAAAGACAAAGTGCAGAAATAATCCGTTCAAGATCACGGTCTCTATCCATATCGAAAGAGACCCGTAGTAAAAGAGGTAAATACATATTATTATTTTATGTCCTGGATTGATTTCATATCTTAAATATAATTATAATAACCCAGTTAATATAAAAGTTTTGACATTCAGTTACAAATCATATTTTTGAATGGGGGACTCCATCTGTAATAACATACTGGTCTTAAGTATAACACTTTTTTTTGACATTGACAATGAGTTCTGCAGTATATTCAACTAATAAGGCTGGATAATCTGGATTATTGGTGTTCTAGTAGACATAGGTAATATTGCTTTTATATTATATGAAATTATATCCACAGATGTATTTAGAATATTGGATAATGTATCTTTATGACTGCTTCATGATCTAGTACTAAGCATTGACTACAGTTTTGAGGTCCTAGGTTCCAGTCCCAAGTAGGACCAAAGTGTTATTGGGATTATTCAATTTCTCATATAATCTCTAATAACAGTCCAAACTCAGGAAGTTAGTGGAGTTACATCCCCATGAGAGCACATTTACCCGTCTGTCCTGTGCCTGATTTCTTTCTGGTTGTCTGATTATCATCCAATCAGAATTGGAGAATGAGGGAACAGGGATTGGGCTTGTGCCTGCACTCACTTGTGCACTATAACATGTCCTGTGTAGGCTTGTCTTTATAGAGATGGCTGCCATGGCCAAAATTCGGCTAGGACGACATTATTATTGAACTAAACAAAAGTGTTTTTTTTTATTCATACAGTTATATTTTTATATTATATTTGTAATCATAAATAAGTACTCAAAATTTGTGGATTTTATGTATGTACTGTTTGGTAATGGCAACTAAATTAGTTAGACATTAATAATTTTTAACAATGCGGTATGAAATTAAACTAGTGTACTTTTTTAGCTACTGTTCGCTTTTTTATTTATATTTTTATCAATAATTTATATTTTTCTTTTTTTTCTGTATTCTGTAACATAGCAATCTGTGTGAACACAATGAACCACTTTTCGGGTGTTTTTCTATTTAACCTATGTAGACTATGATGTCTCAGTCTTTTGTTGTGTGTCACTACCTTTTTTTTTTTTGTTGACGCGGGGAAACGCATTTACGCGCCTTCACTGGCCCTGGGTGGGGTCCTGTGGTGTGTGGGGCTCGCGGCACATTATATAGTGCCGAATACCCACAAAAACCACCACCAGTGCCGTCTTTGATGAGGTGCCCCGGAACAACAAATCATCAGGGCACCTCGACGGCAAATCAGCCCCCGAAGAGACCGACGCCACCTCCACAGATGGGGTTGTCCCGCACCACAGGACAGCCCCACCGACTTTGTGACAGTACAATGGGGTTAGGTTCCCATCCTCGCCCCTTGCCCCGTGCGCAAATGCGCCGCCACTTCTTGCTCTTTTGTCCCCTCTTCTTATAAGAGGGGTACAAAGAGCGGCACCTCCTCCTGCTCTTAAGTCCCCTCTTCTTATAGGAGGGGTACTAAGAGCCGCCACCTCCTCGGTTCAATTGGCTTCGCCCAAGGTGTCTCGGATAACCCCAGGCTACTGAGCGCCACCGCCACGACAAGGCTTGAACCATGGTGGGGTGTGTGTCACTACCTGTGTATGCTAGTCTAAGTGCCAGTTCATTCACATGACTGGATAACCTGGCTTGGTAGCTTCTGCTGAGTTTTCCTATCTCCTGTTTTACTGTTTTCAGTTTTAAGTCCTTGTGTATGTGTTTGTTGCTTACATAATATGGTATGTCTAGCATGTATTGAAGTGTTTTACTTTGAAACCTTTCCATTATTTCTATCTTATAGTTGCTAGCATTCCCCCACAACTGGATCCTAGATGTCCTTATTGGCTCAATCCAAGTATACTCTTATATGTGGCTGTCTTGCTTTCTCTAACCAAACTAGTTGTAGGACCAATCAACCTTTGCATTGGTCTGACTTTATTATCCAGCTGTTTGCGTTTGGTCCAGTTTGGTTTTGGTGCTTCCTCCAAGTCAATCTTTGCTCAAGGTGCATTGCCATTTGGCGTCTTGAGCCTGGGTTATTTCTTCTTCATGTAGTTTTATTGTAGGACAGGCCTTTCGTCTTAGAGTGAAGGTCACATGAACCGATTTAGATTCATTAGCGTTGAAGTGCCATTTGTCTAGCCATTGTTCCACTTCACTAACATGTGCCTGAAGTCTAGCGGATACAATTACGGGGTCATCGTGTACCTCGAGAATGACGGTGTCATCCGCATATTATGTTGCCGTGAGAGCATCAGTGCGTGTTGGTAGATTAGCAGTAAAAATCAGGTACAAAACCGGTCCCAATATGCTTCCTTGCGGACCGCCAAATAGTATTTCGTGAATGGAAGTGACTTGGACATCCGTCCATAGGCACCGGTAGTTACTAGGTGGTAGGTAACTACCGCTGCCGCTATAACATATCAACAGGCTACGACCTGATCTCTCCACATTTCATTAGGGCTAATATTTTTAAGTGACATGCATGCAAAGAGTGTCAAGGTATTCCTGGACTTCTTTATCATGTTCAGGGCATTTGCAAAGCAATGGTTTGTAAACCTTTAAGTGTTCCGTAAATGCTTGTGCTTTTTCTAGCTCTGTTCTAGCCCATTGATCTTCTGCAGTTGTCATGGGTTGTAGACCGAAATGTCGTTTTAGCCCTTTCGTCACCTTCCACAATGAGAAGTTTGTATTTCCGTGGGGTGTGAACAGCTTTGCTAACTGATTTTGAATGCGATCATTGTTTGCTTCCCGGAATGATTTTTTTAGTTCCTCTGAACATTTGATGAAAGCTTTTTTATCACTAGGATATTTTGTGGAATGTCATTTTTGTCTTAGTTATGTCGTTTCTATATTTTTTTTAATGCGCTACGCCTTTACCTTTACATGTTGAGTTTTTTTTAGATTAATTTCGTTTTGAAACTTTTTCCTATCTGTGTTGTGATTGTAAAGCATTTGTGGCGACTCGGTCAGAATTGCTTTCCAGAGTATTTATTATTACTGGGTTATTATCTGATGATATGTGTGGGATGTTTTAGTTATAAAGATATCCAACAGGTCTGGCACGTTTTTTGGGTCTGCTGTCCAGTATGGAGGTATACCGTATGAAGCGCAATTCAGGGTGTGGCTTTTTGATACGTTGTATAGTTGGCGTCTTCGTGAACACTAATATGGAGCCCCAATACACGAAGTTTTGTGTTCCAGTCAACACCGCACATATCACCTAGTGAGCCATAGTATGCCTTATAACCGTTTTCTACTATAATGTGCGTCGGTGGGCAGTAGATAGAGGACATTGTTTTTTCTATTTCGTTGTCTAGTACTATTATTAAAGTAGCTTGTATGTTTTCGGTTTTATTCTCTTCAAGTAAGTAATTTTATTACAATAGCAGTTCCTTCATGCGAGATACCAGTTGGATGATTCATTGTTACCAAGTAATTATTAAGGTTGAAATTGCTTTTATGAATGAATCTCGTTTCAGATATGAGAGCAATATCAATTCTTTCTGTTTTCAGGAAAAGTTGAATTTCTTGGCTACGTTCTGTCAACCCATCGGCATGCCACGTAATAAATAACTCTTAAATTTTGGGATGTTTTAACAGACTTGTGACTAGCTGAATCATGCGATCCATCATGTTGTCTAACACAACATTCATTATTTTTCGAACTTTATCAAACATACTGTCTAGTAGTTCGATGAAATTGTCCGGGGTTCGCGTTCCTCCTGTGACTTTCTTCTTTTGTTGCTTGAGCATATGTCATATTAGGCTGTATGTTTTTCTTGAAACTTATGTTCGTTGGTATTGATTGAGCTGGGTGCGCTTTGATGTATGTTATTTGTGTTTTCTTTAATATGGCCCATTGGTGAAGGGGTAAAGGTGGGCAACGTGTAAGCATAGTAATTATGTGAATGTTCATGAAAGTTGGTAGTCGTAAAACGCCTCCGATTGCTCGTTTGCGGGGGGGGGGGGCATATTTCTATAAATATATTTATATTATATAAAAAATATTTTTATTCTATCAATCTCCTTTTTAAATATAAGGTCCTTGTAATATTTATACCTCCCGCAGGCCTGATAAAAAGCTCAAAATATAAAATTTTTTTTGTGTGTAGGAGTGGTATAAGTGGTTTACTTCTTGTTCTTTCCCTATTAGCTTCTTTCCAGGATAGTTTATCTTCAGAAATGTTGCCACTCTAGTGGCTGACCAGACCAATTATTTTTTGTAGAAATTTAGAGCTCTAAGCACTACCTTACTATCTAAGAGGATTCCTACGCCGAAAGTTTATTTTGGATCAAAAACTTTTAAAAGTTACAACGTATAAACAAAAGTAACCAAATATTTCAGTTTGAAAAACATATTATACATTATAAAGTTTACTTTCTTTTAGCTCGTAACAAAAGATACCGGGAAGAAGATGATGAGAATTATTCTCCACAAGCTGATATATCTAAGTCTCCGGAACTGCGCCATAAGAAGAAGAAAAAAGACAAAGAAAAGAAGAAAGATAAAGAAGAAAAGAAAAAAGATGACGAAAAAGAAAGTACCAAAACTAAGGATAAGACTTTAGCTCCTTCTAGTAAGTAAGACAAAATTGATTGTTCTCCCATAAGACAGTTCCACATTCTTTCTTTCCTTTAATTTTTGTTTTTACAATTAAACAATATAAGTTCATTCTTACTGAATAACTTTATTTTTGAGTATTTATGATTGAAATTAAAGAAACATTGATTTAAATATTCTTATTTAAATCAATGTTCCTTTAATTTGAATGTACAAAATTCCAGATGTGCACAGTGTAGTAACAAATGTCAGGCCATCAGAAGCCACGGCGGTGGGTGGATTACTGACAGGCAGTGCTACGAAGACCACGGCTATTGTGGATCTTACAAAAGACGAGGGAAATAAAAATGTGGCAGACTCGCGTGAAGTATCATTCAATAAGTTACAAGGTAAGAGTAAAACGATATTTTCGCAAATTTTTATATTACATTAGAGTGACACTATTATCAACGTAATCATATTTGCAGAAAATCCTTTGGGTTGGAACTCAAACTCGCCAGCAAATTATTTCATACTTAAAAATGTCTTACATGTGATAAAAAACTTAGTCACGTACGCTACCTTGCAGCAAGCTTACGTGAATAAGCTTTCTTTAATTTTTTATACTACAAAGGGACAAACGAGTCAAAAGCCTTTTGGTGACTATAGAATCTCATATACATCCGCATGTCAAATTGCGTTAATTCTCTGACAAACATTTGTATTTCGGGGAGTGTCCACTCCCTGCACAGGTGGGCGCGCAGCGCGTCTTAGCTGCGTTGGTTTATATGTTTGATAATGTGGGTCATTGTTTCTGGATTCCACTTGAATAGTCTCCGACTATTTGAGATTGTAGCATAGCAGAGTTGAGCTTGCACCGTATGCGCAGCGTTTAGCTACGCGTTATCTTATTTTATTATGCCACTCGTGAACCATAATAATAATAACACCTGTGGAGTTGTTACACCACGAGAGCCCAGTCCTGTGACAAGTACCGTAAGGACTTGCGTTACAGATACTAGTCTATGGAAATATATTTAATATTCTTATATATTTAAGAAATTTCACACATTTAAGAATTGACGACGTTATGCAAGTAGCGTATCTGTATGTAGCTGTAGAACAAACCACATATAGTTTATTAAAAAGCGAAGCGATCAAACTGTCTAATATAGTGCTCTTCTTGCGCCACGTTGCTCTCCGCTTTAAGGTGAGACTGGAGTGGAGACTAATTGACAATTGATTGTTGTAGGCAAGACATTCCCGTCGCTGGTGGTGGTAGCGCGGCCGCACCTGCGTGCGCGGGACGGCGCGCCGGCCGACCGCGCGACGCTAGACACCAAGGTGAAGGCGGTGCTGATCCACACACCCATGAAGTTCACGGAGTGGCTCATCCAACAGGGCCTCGTGCGCAGCGAGCAGTGGTGCGCGCTACACCCCTCCAACAAGCTCAAGCTCGGTGAGTCGGAACTTGTATAACGACGCCACGATTAATATTCTTTGGTCTATCCGACGTAATGCGTGTTGCAATACAATCGGGCTGCAGAGAGGATCCGAAACTAAGAGGTGTGCTCGTCTCAGCTGGCCTTATTGGTATAAAATTATCAAAGACATTAATATGTTTGGTTTAATAAAATCACACCAAATGTGTATCATATTATGTAATATGTATACTTATATTAAAATAAGCGGTCGCGCAGTCCTTTAATGGGTATCCACGCCAAAAACATCGGTATAGAGTTATATATATATATATATATATATATATATACGTAGCCCTTTCTTTGCTTCTGCATGCGTCCCATGAAGTGACCACAAACCCTCACGAACTTTATAAAATGTAACAGCATAGCTGTGACTTCACGAATATATCACATAGATCGGGAAGTATTACACCGGTCGAACCAGCCCGATTCGGCTAAAATACAGCAGTTCCACTGACTTCATAAGACCTTCCTTTAACAGTAATTGGTAAAAATATCTAAGTCTCTTTACTGACTGCCTTTTCTAATGTCAAACTAGGTATTAACATTTTTGATCTGCCTAATTAAGTGCCTGGAATAAAATTCTAAAGATCAGATGATTTTTTCCAGATCACCACATGTTTGCTGAATTAATTACTGGTGTAGCAATGTCTAAAGTAGTTTGCATTCGCGCATACGTTTGTAATTGTTACATTCTTTTAGGTATGTACTCCGACGTTTCGAAGTTCCCGTACTCTGGCGGCTACGTGTGGATATCGGAGTGCTGTCCCACGCGGTTCGTCTCGGTGTTCTCGAGCTCGATATTCGAAGGCGCCACGTTCCCACCCAGCGTACTGCTGAAGCTTATATACCACTGGGCGTGCCAGACGAACGTGCAGAACGTCGTGCAGTGGGTCAAAGTGGACAACCTCTATGTGAAGGGCCTGTTCACCTGGCTCCGAGCGATTTGCACCTCCGCTATACATCACCATATGGGTCTCCTAGGCGGTCCTGGCAAGAAGGTCGAGGTCGGTGTCATCTCTCTGGGCACCACGAGCCATGACGGCACGCAGAGACAGGTGAAGGTCGAAGTGTTGGGAGTTTTAGATCCAGTAGAAAAATTGGTAAGTGAATACTGGTTTTTGATACTCAAATATACTCACCTTAACATAATAAATATACTCACCTTAACATTTAAAATCCATTAGTGTTATGTCGAACTGGGATGGGCTTTGCACGGGTAAAACTACGGGACATAGCTAGTATATAATATATTTGTCTTCAGATTCGTCTCCGCGCAGTAGAGCCTCTCGCCGAGTTCGAGAAGAATTATAAAAAACGTTTCCAGAAAATTCTCGAACCTCTTGGTCAGTGGGTACACCCGTCCTCCACAATCCTCACTGACTTGACAGTGGACAAAGGAACACTTATCTCCATGGGCTTCAAGACCGTCTACCAGTCCTCGTCTCACTCAGACCAGCCGTCGAAGAACAGCAATGCTAACATAATGGAGTACTTACGGAGGATCGTGCCTAGAATGTTCCAGAACACTTTGTCTCTACTATCTAGGCAAATTATACAGCAGTTCCTGGATGAATTAGTTTGGAGAGAAAAGTAAGTTTGCCAAACGTGAACGCAGTTAAATATAATGCTAATTAAGTTAAGGAACAAATGTGCAGTAGAAACCTTCTGGAGTACATCCGCATTGAGTCTAAGGAGATGCGGATGTTCTCTAACTTTAGAAACTTTTTAGAAAGTTAAGGAACTTTGCTACCTCATTAATCGTGGCGTTCATATACCGCACGAAACCCGACAGCATACCTGTAATTTTGCTGTGGTTTCGTGTGAGCGAGAGGTAGTTCGGCGGCTCCAGTGCAGCAGCACCTCAAGGCGACGTCGATAGTCCGTACACACTACGACATTGTGACATACACCCAACTTGAGAATATGCAGATGTGCTCAATTCTTTGGAATCCTAGAAATCGCACGAAAGGCTACAGCATAGAAGGCTATACTCTCTTACGTTTTGTACGACTTATCCTATATCGTAAATCTGTTACGATGTTTTTATGTGAATGGTTACATAGTTATTGTTTAATGAACGAAGGAGATAAGCGTAAAATCATAAGATCACTGTAATCAAGTTTTAACCCATTAATAATGTCGTCCTAGCCGAATTTCGGCCACGGCGGCCATCCATAGAGACGAGCCAATTGCGCCGGACATGTTCTAGTGCACACGTGAGTGCGCAGACACAAGTGCACTTCACTGTTCCCTCATTCTCCTATTTCGGTGGGACGGCAATCCGACATGACCTTCGAGAAATCAGGCGCAGGGCCGACGTTTTAACTTTCTCTCCGAGGCACGGGGGACATTATACCGCGAATTTCCTGACTTCGGACTGTTATTAGAATTTAAAAAATCCTAACAACACTTTCCAAACCAACCCGGGACTCGAACCCAGGATCTCACGACTGTGGTTCAATGTGCTTACCAAAAGACCACGAGTCATTCCAGTTAGGTCATTACTGAATAAACAATTTATTATTTTATAGATAGCTCTTACCAAATGCTTTTACTATTAGGTTTGGAATCTCGCCCGGCCTGGCGTTCGACAACATCGTCACTCACATCTCGGAGCAGACCAAGATCGACAGCAAAGACCCTATCACCGTGCGCCTCAACAAGATCGCATCCAATCCCTTCAAGAATTGGAAATATAGTACAAAGGTATTTGTTATACCCGCCAGCAAATCTTTGACGTTTATTCAAGTTTTCTGTTTTGTAATTTCAAAAGGTTTTTAGGATTAAACTTTAATGTCAAATAGTATTCATTCAAATGTTTATCCACAAGAATTTACATTTTTGTTTAATTTTTTTTTTCGGAGGGACCTACTAGTTGTTGGCGGCGCTATTGCTCCCGCTATTCTACAATTCAACGGACTCGTGACTTTTGTGTCTTCTGGTTTAGGGAGACGATAGGGGACGGACCCCCCTCTCTTTTCCCGCAGATGGGAGGAGATGTACGAGGTTGTTTATGGGTGTACCCTAAAGTAATTATTTTGACCGAAAAGGAGACGGTCTACTTCCCCAAACTAGTGGGACGGCACGCGCACGATGCCGTTTAAATTGCGGTGATGTGGATAAGGATAATTGAACTCGTTTATTGTTTGGCTTGTCTGAAGAAGCCGGCCTCCTCACCCCCCCCCCTCCTCCCCCCATCCGACGGGAGGGGTTGATTCGCACTACAAATCAGCAAGAAAGAAGCCGTGATTGTGATTTGTTTATCATTATTAGAGCTCTCTAAAATCGCGTTATATTATCTCTACGGTGATTTATGCTCTCAACTGCGGATACGAAGCCGGGCTCATATTCGTAAGCGGTGTGTGAGTTTGTCATTCTGTCGTTTATTCTTTGTCTTTATTTTTCCGCTTATCTACGGTCGTTTTTCTAAAAAATGACACCTGTTTTTGAAATCCGATTTTTATGTTCACCGTCCCATAAACTAAATAACATAAGAAGATACTTAGTGTATTTGATTCGTCAGTTCATTCCATTATGTATTCAAATACCCAGCCATCACCAGTAAAAAATGACAAATATTACTTTATTTTAAATTTTGTCTCACAAATATAATAATATCATAATTACCTACGAATTTTTTACGTCACATAGTTGAGTAATGATATCGTGTCCCCCTATTAGATATTACGTTCTAATAAAGATAATAATTAGTACAAACTTGAGATATACCATTATACATTGAACTTCATGTCGTAAACAAAATTATTCGCAGAAGAAGGAACGTGCGGAAGAAGTAGTGGAGGAATCTGGCAGAGGTAAGCGTGCCAGAAAGAAGAAGGAGCCTACGCCGCCGCCGGCGCCGCCACCGAAGAAGAGAAGGAAGGAAAAGACTACGTATGTGGAGGACGATGACGACGAGGAGGTAAAAAATTATTCGCACATAGCTATTAAAGCATGTCCGAATTTTAATGAGAAGTTTATTTATATAAGTACAAAACACTGAGAAAATATTATTGATAGACTATGGAATATTCTTTGGTCTTAGAGGTCTTTTAGGGTACGGCTTGTGCTCATCCTTGCACTCAGGGAGCAAGTTTTTCTTACATAAATAATTAAGTTTTTGAATTTTCTTTGTTGTTCCAAATTTATTAAAACCTAGCACCAATTACATCAAAAAAAATAGTGATATTGGTGATGGGTGATGTCTATATTGTACTCATAAGATGCTAGTAAATATTGAATAGAATGTGATTGTTTTAATTATTTCAATATATATAAATGCTGAAGTTAAAAACTTGAATATATGTAAATGAATAGATGTTATATAAAAAATAATTAATAGGTGCCACTGGCTCAACGTCGTACAAAAATCAAGCTAGAGAAAGAAAAGGAGAAGGTAAAAGAGAAAGATAAGGACCCGGAGACTTCAAGCGTGCGCACGAGACGCAAGGCGCCGCGCACGTACACGCTCGACGACGATCTCGATGACATACCGCTCAAAAACATCAAGAAAGAGATCAAACCCGAGGAGACTGTATCCCTGGAGCGGTTCTACTTTGGGCAGACTCACCAGGGAAAAATAGATAATATCCTCATAGCTGTTGAGGTTAGTATACAATCATATTGTTAAATTCCATGGGTCAGTTCTTCATTGGTGAACAAGAGGTAAAAATAATAATGAAAACTTTGACATTAACTGAAAAAAAAAGGAATTATTATGAATTCATTTAAACAACATAAATACCATATCCCTTTATTTCAATATGTTTGAAATATCATATCACATGTAGGAAATTCTGGTGAAAGATCAGTATAAGTATATGGACTGATGATTGCATGAAAATTACACCAAGTGTAACTCCTTTTGAAGAACGCAGTAGCTGTAATTTACAAGACGAATAAAAAATATATTGTTTCTGTTCACAGTGCCCGATATGCCACATAGAGTTCAACGAGAGCTTACTATTTATGGAGCATATCTTCAAACACGCGGTACCCCCGCCGGACAACTATCCGGAGGACGCTGCTCAATGCTCATATTGCCTGCTTCGGTACCCCACGCAGGCGGAACTAGACGATCATCTGAAGAATGCTCACCCGATAGACACCAAGTCGCCGGAGCTGTTTACCTACGCATGTCTCATTTGTGAGGTAAACTTCTCCGATCTTATTAAATTGTTGGTATTAATGTATACGTCGCAGCCGCATTGTCTAAAGCGCCGTATTTCATTAGTCATTTTCCAAAACAGGGCAGTATTATCTTGTCAACTATTTAAACCAACAATTATCCGGATTGTCATTGCGAGACGTTTGTCATGGCGGCTGGCGTTTAGCCTCATTGAAAATCTCGACTTTAGGTAGCTACTGTGATCGACAAAAGTATAAAATTAGGTCAAGAAAAAATAACCTAACCGCCTAGAATAAGGCGGGATCATCTTGTCACAAATGCAATGGAATATGATCCCAACTGAGTGACAAACATTTGTATGATTGCTTAGGTACGTTTCGCGGCGGTGTTGACGCTGGCGACGCACATGCAGAAGGCGCACGCCCCGCGCGAGCTGCCGTACGCGTGCGGCGCATGCCCGTACCGCGCATCCGCTCACCGCGCTGCACTCGACCACGCTGCTACTCATCACCGCCGTGCCGCCAGTCTACACTGTCCCGCCTGTCTCAAGGTAATTCGACAGGCTAACATTAATTTGCAGACGCTTATTAATTATTAATTCGCTTTAATTTTATTTCCTAGAATTTGTGCTAGGCTATTGGAATAATAATATAATAGCTTAAGCTTTAGGGTGTGGCCTACGATGTATCCTAGCAAGTAAGAAAGGTAACTAATCGCACGGCTTTAGGCTCTAAGCGAGCCATAAGCGGACGTGCCCTAAATTTTTACATTATTCACAAGCACGCGCTCATTTAATTAACCGTTTCAGGCAAACAAAACTTCCAAAAATTGAACGGAACTAAAAAATGTATGATATCTTTTCAATTTCTTATTATTATTTGCCAGGCTGTACCCATATACGCGGAGGGACATGAGCTGACTTCAAATATAATGCTGTACATAGATCATCTTAAACAGCACCAAGACAAGGACTTGGAAGTCCGCTGCAAAAGATGTGTGCTTAAGTTTGTACACCTCGGTAAGGTTTCAACTCTTTTTTGAATTTAATTATACTATTATGTTTTTTTCCATTTACCTTTAATTTATTAGAAATCATCTCTAAAGTGTTTTTGAACTCACAGGTCAACTAAAAGAACATCAAATTCGGGATCACAACAGTATAGAAAATGTCATACCTCTGTGTTCTGAAGATCATCTCGTTAACAAACCTAAGGTAACTAAAAAAATATTGCGTTTGTATGTGGTAGTGTCATTACGCCAGGGGAGGCATTTCTTGCTCACGTCATAAAGCCTTAAAAGCGATGGCTAAGCTGTCGCATTTCGTGTGGTTTGTGAGTAGAGGTGGCCTCTTGAGTGGGGGTGGGTCAACGAGAACAACGTATTTGTATAATATGCGGATGCTAATGTACGTCGGTAGTCATCAAATGGATACTATTGCGCGATGTCGACATCTCGAACACATAATTTCGGCGCGTTGCGAAAGTCGCGTCTGCTATTTATAAGAATCCGGGTGACACAATGAAAGGACAACGTAATGTAGGGCAATGCCATTGGTTGATCGACTTACCAAACTCGTTTGTTTTTTCTTCATTACAAAAGATATTGATAAAATTTTAAATATCAAAGTTAAAGTGAACTTTGATTAGTTTTAAAAAGGAATAAAATATTTTATATATGTTTGCAGAATAAAGCGACACCTCCGGTCAAATCCTCCGCCAACCACTCTATCAGCCAGACGTTCGAGGGACTGACCCTCGTGCTGCCGGAAGGAATGATGTGTCGCGAATGTGACACTCCCCTTGATAGCGATAAACACTTCTTGTAAGTACAACATAATATATTTTAAACAATTGGGGAAAGTAAATTACAATGTTTTAACGGTAAATGGAATAAAATAGGACGAGAGTCATCCTATATGTATATAGCGGGGGATCGGTCGTCACACCATTTCAGGAAATATTGTTAGACATAAAGAATATTATGATTTAACGTTCTTATGTCCCAACAAGTTTATATATTGTATTTTCTTTTGGATATACATGATGTTTAACATAAATAAAAAGAAATCTCTCGTATCGTAACTAAAAAGTTGACTTACTTTATTCCTAAAAAATTAATACACTTTTACGAACTACCATTTGTTATTTGTTTCCCAGAGGTGTGACGACATGCTCCAAATGTCCGTACTCCACTTCGTGCTACCGCGGCATGTTGCGCCACAGCGGCTACTGCGCTGGCGCGCACGCGCTCGAGGACGCGCCGCGCCCCGCTCCGTACCCGTTGCATTGCGTCTGCGGACATACCACATCCATCGGTCAGTACCACTGCTTCACCACTTTTGGTGGACCAAAACGCTGCTGATATTATTGAGCCCCAGATCTATCAGGAACAGGACACATTGTGCTACTACATAATATTAACATTGGCTGAATTTTGTCAGTTACCTTCGATTACAAGCAAGTGTTTGCTAAGAGGAAATGCTATTACAACCAGGCAGGATGATACACATCATACTTGCACACGTCGTAGTTTCTAGTCGTTGTGTTTACATCGCAAAATTTATGAACGTCCGTTTGGAATTTTGGGGGATAAATGAGATCCATGCAATATAACCACTGGATGCTTCTGATCGCCAATGTCATTGTAACCTTTCACTCGTATAATAGCGCAGTATAGTGTTTATGAGTGGCCCATTGGGGGATGGGGCGAGAGTGGGTAACGCATCTGCACGTGCGGGGATGGTTACGGGAGCTCACAAAATGACTACGATTGCTTTTTTTAAAGGTAAATAATAAAAAATGTAAGTATGAAAATCTTTGGTTTTCGAGTTGTAATGACAATTGTTATCTCAGGTACCGACATGTTAACACACTTGTTGTTCACTGGACACACAACCGCGTACACTTCGGAAGAACTCGCTCGGGATAATATTGCCAAGAAAAACGCACCGCCTAAGCCTGCCGAAGAGCCAGCTGAAACGGTAATTATTATTTCTTGAAGTACCTACTTAGGACAACCTTCGTTTCAGATACGAGGTTGGATTGAAAAGTACTCGGCCTAATATATACATTCAATTCTAAAATCTACCCACAT
The DNA here is from genome assembly GCA_017140195.1 of Eumaeus atala. Classification (NCBI taxonomy): domain Eukaryota; kingdom Metazoa; phylum Arthropoda; class Insecta; order Lepidoptera; family Lycaenidae; genus Eumaeus; species Eumaeus atala. The sequence goes on from JAFELO010000518.1 coordinate 239,098, forward strand.
TATTTAGTTCAGTTCAGACTAGTTAACTGCGTGAATTTCTAAACGTGTGCGATAACATTTTTTTTTTCAACCTTTCTAAATGCTTTAAATGGGAGATGGCAAAAGTGATTCGAACTTGATGGTGATTATGTGGAAAAATAAAAATATAACCGATTTCGTAGGTGTTTATTTTCTTGGTTAGGCTGAATACGTTTCAATATATCCTCGTCGATTAAGATAATAATAACAGCTTTATTAATTTTTGTACCGTAAGTATGATTACTACTAATTACTGCCATCACTTTTTAATTCTTGCAAAACGAAGGTATATCTTATAATGTATTTCCAACAGTAAAACCCCTGTCACATACACCTACTTTCCACCAGCATTTGAGATTTATGGTCGTAACTTTGTACGTCGCTTGAGTTTCAAAATACACGTCTGAAGTAAATCTTATATCATCAAGATCCAAAAGCTTCTTCGGAAACATTGAAGACTTCATAGAATATACGAGATGAACTTGCAGTAAAACCACACAAGTAACAGTATCACCCTCTTTGAATACTAGAAATAGGACATATCGATATGTATAGGTATCCGAGAATTAGTCATTGCTATATTGCAGGCTAACTGGATAGGCACGACAAGGGAGCTAGGTCATGTGCATATTATAGGCGTATTGTGGAAGCTATGCTCTTGGGTTTCGTTAGGTTTACGTGTGTCTGGTGGTACATTGGAGACAAAATAATAGGAGAAAAAAAGCTTGGAAACAGATCTGCATAACCTCTATGCAGATGTGTTCAGATGTTGGCAGTGGGGTCTGACCGAACAGTTGGTTTCGGTAAAAAAACGGTTTTCGGTTTCTTCGGCAAATCTGCCGAAACTAAGGACGAAACCGAAAATTTTTTAATAACAGTTTTCGGATACTCGAGTAATTCCATCCAATGGCACGCTTGTGTTTGGACTTCGTTTAGATGATGTTTGTTATGAATTTTCACAATTGATTTATTTGGAATTCGGTAAGTTTTATCACGGGGTATAGTATAACAGGTACTCAACATAAAAAAAAATTGATTTAAAAAATTTGATTTACAATAAAGTTTAATCTATCTAAACATTTTTGGGGTAGTTTAATTTGCTAATACTATATCCAAACAGTACATAGCTAAGAACTTGGTACTTACTATAGGTTTTTTAGAGGTGCTTATTATGAATTCGGTGTTTATTTTAGCACCTACTTTTCACTAAGATATTCAAGTTCATGTTATTTGTAAAATTAACCTATATATTATAAAATAAGTACGTATTAAGAAATACGTACTTATTTTCTTGAACTTGAATATCTTGGTGACAAGTAGGTATTAAAATAAGCTAAACGTGTAAGAAAACACGTACCATACTTGGGTTATTTACACTAACACAAGTACTCTTTTGGTTACATTAATAATTCATTTTTCTTTTTCTATTCAAATCACGGTTAAACTTAAACGAGAGGTACCATAATATACCTGAGGCAGATTTTTTAAAATGTGAATCGAAGACTGAATATTAATGTTATTTAAAGATAAAAAATAAGGAGCGATAAAAAAACTAGTGTACTTTAGACCACACGACCGAAGTAAAACTTATTTGGTTATACGAAACGTGACTGGCTATTAGAAAGAGAGAATAAAAATGTGTCGCACCTCTCTCTCTTGCCTATACAGGAATATGCCAAACGCAACTCCCCACAAGTTCACTAAATTATATACTCTTCCAGTCGCCTCTTCTGATCACACTTTTCGTAGCACTCTCGTCACGCATTTACCATATTACTTCACAAGTAAATTTATTATTATACTTTTTGAAGTAAAACTTCTACACACACTTGACTTGTGAAATAAGCTGGTGAATACGTGATGACAACGTTACGAACATTGCGTTTACATTTCCCTTGAAATATGATTCTTCTGAGGAAATCGATAGGAAGACGTCCGAAACCGAAACCAAATTTCGTGGTTTCAGTTTCTGTCATATAACCAGTTTAAGTCGGACACTAGTTGGTAGTTGCCAAAATGCTAAAACTACCTGTTTGCCTCTTTACACAATATTTAAAAATCATTTAATTTATACTTTTTTTATATGTAGCCTGTGGATAACATCCCTGCCATAGCAGACTATGCGCCACCATCAGTGATCAACACTCAGCTTTCTCTTGATGACCTTGCTCCGCCTTCAGTACTACAGGCTGATCAGGTATTTTATTACGCAAGTTTTTTTTTGTTGACGCGGGGAAACGAATTTACGCGCCTTCACCGGCCCTGGGTGGGGTCCAGTGGTATGTGGGGCTAGCGCACATGATAGTGCCGAATACCCAAAAAAACCACCGCGAGTGCCACCAGTGCCGCCCTTGGTGAGGTGCACCGGAACAACAATCATCAGGGCACGTCGACAGCTAGTCAGCCCCCTAAGGGACCAACTCCACCTCCACAGATGGGGTTGTCCAGCACTACAGGACAACCCCCCGGCTTCGGAACAGTGCAATGGGGTGAGATTCCCATCCTCGCCCCTTGCTCCGTGCGCAAAAGCGCCACCTCCTGTTGCTCTTAGGTTTATAAGAGGGGTGCAAAACTCCCCCTCAGTTCAAATGGCTTTTCGCCTGGTTTCACCTCAGGCTTACTAAGTCCCACTTCACGACAAGGCTTGAACAATGGTGGGGACACATAACAGTCTGCATTAGATAACAATATTCGGAAAGTCCTATTCTTAAGTTGAAAGCGGCCTGTGTTCAACTGAGGAATAGGACACGGTGGAAGCAGTTGAAATGTAATAAAAATTAAATTCAACTAGTACGTATAATATTGTTAATGATACATTCAATAGCTTGTTAACTGATATACAGGACTTCTACATAAATCTATTCTACTAATATTATAAAAGCTACCCTTGATTATGAACAACCTATTCTACTAATATTATAAATTAATATGGAGTTTTGAGTGTGCTTGTTACTTTCATGTAAACACTACTGAACTGATTTGGATGAAATTTGGCACCGACATAGATCACTATAAGGAGTGCAATGAATAAAATGTAATATTATTTTTGCACTTAATTCTGAAAACATGAATTTCCATTGGGCTACATTTTGAACAGATATGTAATCATGCAGTTCAGCTAGTTTTTAAGATAAATTAACAATACATCTAAGGAATCTCTTAGAACTTTGTTTAGGTGGATGTCATAACCATATTTTTCTGATTAATAGATATCATCCGGCTGATGATGATGATAATATTCTCTATACATTTTAGCACGATCAAGAGCTTTTGAAGGACACTTATGACAGACCTCTTGCAACACCAAGACATGAAGATCCCCAATATAGCCTTAGCGATTTTGAGCCACTTCCGCAAGAACCACCTCCGCAACCAGACTTTGAACAATTGTAATTGTGGGTTTAAATTTTCAATGAAGTGTATAAAATAGTATGTTATAACAATAGTGAGGATGAAAATAATTACAAGAAATATAACTAGATTTTTTGTTTTAGGGATAAAAGCTTATGTTTTTGTATAGCTAAATAAAAAGAAATATTTTATATTAAATATCATGGCAATACTTCTAGTAGACAAAAAGCAAATTATTTTATAAATTATAATCTTAGTACAATATTGTAATGAAACTTATTATTTCATATGGGTGCAATGAATAAACTTATTTTAAACATCATATAATTCTCTTTTTCTTCTTTTTCTTTTTGAATGTCAAGGTAACTTTATTACCAACACCAAACTCATCAATACTGCTATGATCATCTTCTAACAATAAACTATCATAACATAAATTATAAGCCTTCCATACATATTTCCATGATATTTTTACTTTGCTGCCTGTTCTCTTTTGAAAGTGTTCAAAACTCCTGGCAAAAGCTTTCTTTAATTCCTTCACAGTAGCCTTTTGTGGTATCTAAAAAAATATAATATTTATGTTACTCAAACCTATATCTATACATATTATAAATCCATGTCCTCAAAAGTATTTTGTCTGTATGTGATTTATTTTTAATGGAACAATTCCCGAAGAAGGTTGTAACATATAATTTGAGTAACAATCCTGTTATCCTTAGGTAAAGCAGGGGTGCATAGCTGCTATACGTATAGGACGTTTGAAAAGCCTCTACTAACGATCACTTTCACAGGAGCTTCATCTTCCCTCGCCACTAAAATTGTAATTGATTGACCATGCTCAACTGCCGTCTGAAAAATAATTTTGGAATTTCATTATTGAAATAATGATGCAAAATTTCATTTGTTATTATGTTATTGTAATTACCAGACTAGTGATTTCTTCTAAAGTAATGTCTGAAGGTAAATCAGAAAGCAATACATCATTCTTCAACAGAGAACAAAGGGAAGATTTTGTTATTTCGTTTAACTCCTCGTGTGATAATGTTTTGACTAATTCGTTCAAATGATCTAAATTTATGCTCATAATGACTCATATACTGCTTTTTATTATCTTATCTAGATCATATATATAATTCTCATGGCCAGTAAAATAAATTCGTATGGTCATATGTAATGTAACCTCTAACACCTACTTCTAAAATCTAAAAAACCACGAAAATAATTATCCACTGCCTAAGTATTACAATTTTAAAACTGTAAAAATATATTAATAATAAGTCTAATGTCACTACTGTCAACTGTGGTTTTTTCATAGATATCTTAAAGTTTGTTTGCAAAGATAAAGTGTGAAGTCTGTCATAAGCGTAGACCCGTAAGGGATAGATAGTAATGACGTCACTTTTGTGGGATTTCTCGCAATGTAAACCTTTACCCCGAAACAATAAAGAATTATTTTTTAATTATGAATAATAACTACATTATTTTAATTAGGAAGTATCGTGATTTATTAAGTTTAGGCGAATATTTTATTGTAATAGAAAGTATAGTTTAGCTTAAACTGCTTTTTAGAAGATAAGTACTTAGATAAATAGGGTATAGATTAATACACATCTTAGTAGCGTCTGGGTATAAAAGACTTTAGAATTAAAAAATATATTTTGTGTTGAGTGTCTTAGTAATCTTGCGTTGGTGCGTAAACTTTCAAGACTTTCGAATATCGCATGCCATTCGCAAGCTCAAGCTCTCAACTTTGATATTTGAAGCATAAAAACAAATATAGTAACTAACTATGAACATTAAGAAAATAGGTACAATTTTACAAGATATTTTTTGTTCCAAATTTGGTTACAAGCTAGCTTTGCTGCAATGTACGTTTGGCTTGCCTGTATTGTATGTGATCTTACAGTCTCCGCAAGGCGACTGGGTAAGCTTGTACGGAGCTGTGCTCCCCACAAGCGGGTTCATCTGCTTCTCGTCATTATGAGACAGCCCTTAGGTTTGGCACAAGTGCCAGAGAGACCCCATTGGTCGAGAGTCTCTTCCCTGTCGAAATCGGACCTGGGCGGTCTGTCCCTACCGGGTGAGATCGTCGGTAAACCCGGCGAAGGCCCAGCAGCGTCCTAGGGCGGTAAGGGCTCATACAGGGTGGGGTGACTGCTCGGTCCAATTAGGGTTGGGGAGAGAAGAAGATAGATGGGCATAGTGATAGGCAAGGGGTAAGAGTATGACAGGGCGAGTTTGACTGCGCAAACTCCAGGCGAGTTTGGAAATGGATGAACGTCGGGATCGCCGGTATTCCCGATCACTGCTATTATAGTAGCGAGGTGATACCGGCGATATCCCTTCAAAGTACTAGCCCCTAGTAGGGAGTCCAGTAGTAGGGGGTCGCAGTATTGCGTGGACGTGAGAATTTCCTGTATTAACAGGAGGAAGCTTGGTAGAGCGTTCTTCAACGCGGGGGTGAAGGATACGCCATTACTCAAATTCTTCTCTCGACCTGAGTTGAGACCTTCCGGCTTGAGACCACAGGCCGGAGCTAGAGTTACATGGGCGAGGGGCGCGACGTCGAGGGCAGAGAGGCGGTCCTTGTACCTAGGGCGGTAGGCGGGCGTCGCCAGCTACGGTCGGCGCTGCTGGTTGTGCTTGTCGGCGGCTCGTGCGGCATGCTGGCTAGGCCGCGGGCTGGGCTACTTGCTCAGTGGGCGCGGCCGGGGCGGCGATCGGGGCGTCCGTTACGGTCTCGTCGCCCGAGTCGAGTGGCGTTGTGGTCGGGGCTGCCGTATTCGGCTTCCTCCTCCTTCTTCGTGGATTCCCGGGTTGCGGGCGTTGTTGGCGGGCACCATCCGCGATTTTGCCGATGGGGGCGGGAGTTCCAAGTGTGAAGTCGGTGCCGGCGCCGGCGCTGAGAGGCAGTGCGTGTAGTCGCGACCATCTCCGCTCGGCAATTCTTCGCCTCACGCACGTACCTCTGAATAGTGCGGTGCTCGTATTCATCGCGTAGCAGGAATCTGACGCCCCTCTCCATAGGGCGTACATTGGGAGCTTTTCCAATGAGGCGCCGCAGCTCCGCGAAATGCTTCACCCAGTTCGGCAGGCGTTCGATCACCAGCGGCGGGTATCGCGGTGTGTTGGTTGTCTGTTCCGAAGAAGGCGGAACGGGGTTGCGACGGCCATATCGTTGCTGCGTTACGTTATTTACGTATCGCCTGCTCGACGGAGGCGCCGACTGTAGTGTTGGTTCAGACGCGGGGCGCGCCCGCTTGGACGCTGCCTTAAGCCTCGGATCCTTGGGTGGGCTGCGGCTGCGATGGCTGCGCTTGTAGCAGCGCGGTGTCGCTGTTTGGCACACGCGGGGTGTACTGGGGTGTACTCTGGCGGTGCTAATGATATTGACGGGACCGGACTGGGGTTCCTGCTGCTCCCTGGGGTGTCGTCGCACATGGACGACGAAGCTGAGGTGCCCGCAGAAGAGGCCAGAGGAAACCCGCCCTGTCGAGTGAGGTCGGCTAGGCCTCTGTATCTCTCGCGGGGTAGGTTCGCCTTTATTACCGCTCGAATTGCTCGAAGAATCTGGACGTCCTTGTCGCGAGCTGCGTGCTCTGCACACGTGCTGGCGGGGGAAGGTCCCGCGCCGGACGGAACTGGCCCGGCCTCCCCGGCAGGCGTCGCGGGATTGCATCCAGGTGGAGGGATCACCTCCTTCCGCTCCGATGCCGGCAGTACACCAACGCAAGGCATGCTTGGTCCTGGCTTCCCGGAACTCTGGCTGCTGGGTGGCTTTGCGTGTGCCATCCATGATGACGGCACGCGGTCTTCACAAGGCAACACGAAGATTCACATAGAACAGCAAACTGGGCGTGGGCAACCTCCAAGTGACCACTCAGCGACCGCGCTGACTTGCGCAACCGCCACGAAGCAGATGGCGGTGCCTACAACACCGGGTGGCAATTGCCGCTTGGTTGTAATAACTTCACGGTTTCAATTGTAACTTGGAAGCGTAGGTATAGCCGGGAGTGGTCGTCACGAGCGTACAGCGTTTTTTCAAGTATGCCCGAATCAAAAAATGCAAAGGATATTTCTTGTTGTAATTATTATTGATGTATCAGTCATAGATAAAAAATCTGCTGTTTGTTGATTAATAAAATTCTTAAATTATCTACACTAGCAGACAACTCAGCACTTTTTTTTCAACCCGAGGATATTTAGTTTTCAATGCAGCTAATTTCTTCTGTCTTATTTTAGCCAGAAGTGTTCGGCGTCTTAGTTTTGAAGCGAGTTTCTTTTTCTAGGAGTTTAATTGATATCTGGGCTCGATTTTCTTATGATAGCTTATTCTTAAAACAAACAGTACGAAACAAAAGGTGCTTAAAATAATTAAATTAGAAATATTTAAATAATGAGAGTATTATTTACTAACTACCGTCAGTATACGCAGTACCTCTGCCAACAAAGGAATCAAACATGAGACATAGAGACAGCAAATGTTAACTCCAGTGAGTCACAGACGCAGTCTTATGTAAGTTAAAGAAAGTTATAAAATATATACAAACCAGGAATTGTATTATCTTTTATACCTAACTTATTATTACTTCAAAAAAATAGATAGTCATCTATAGAGAATATTGTCGATGCGGATCGATACATTTTTTTATGTTTGTATTTGTATTGTATTTATATATTATTTATGTCAAGCACATACCTATATTATGTATAAGGATGAACATACTGTGGAAATATATAAAGAAGCTAATGTCTAAAACCTTCTAATAATTATAATATAGTTGATACATTATACACCGTAAGTTGTTAGCCTATTTGCGGTTTGTATATGTGGATTGATCCTCTAAAGAGTGGATCTGTCACAGTTAATAGAAGCAAAGTAGAAAATAACACAAATAATGTATAATGTATGATTATGGTTTAGTTTTGATATACACAAATATATCATGTATATGACCATAATTTTGACAATTAACCAACAGGTACAATAATTGTCGAAATAGGGTTATTCTGTTATATAATTGTAAGTATATGTTAAACAATTAAGTTAATCAAAAGTAACAACTTACTTGAATTTCTAAAACTGGGACTGAAAATGGATTTAAAAATATCATGCATTACGTTTTATGAATGCAATTTGCTTGAAAATGTTTGGAACATATTCGAGTATATTTATGCGGTTCCCAATTTTCACGTCAATTTTTTGGTTTTTTAACCAGTTTGTACGAAGTTCTGGATTTTTTGGAAATCTGTAAAAGTGAAACAGTTAAACAGGTATTGACTATATATTGGGTGAACAAATAACGGTATCACTAAATAACTCTAATACGACAAAATAGAAATGCACAACAAAATGACCGTTTACACGTAATAACCCGCATAGAAATACAAATAATCAACCTTCCATATTTGGTAATAAAACAAAACTTAGATATTGTAGAATAGAAAATTATGCATTGTATTGATCTGCATGTACTTATTTTCATGGAAACACCTTAAATGTCGTATTACCATACTTACGAATGAAAGGTTATATTTTTTGTATTTTTACAACAATGCACCATACTTCTCGAGTCATAAATCATGTAAAACAAGAAAACAACTAGGTTTTTATGATAGCAAGAGCACGATCACAGAATTAGTGGTTACCATCAATCTTTCTTGGGCCTAATTGTAACTGTGCCCACTGCCAAAAACGATACTGTGACAAAGACAAAAAATAATATTTTTGTCTCTTTTTTCTAAGCTACGTATAGGTATATCTCGCTTTCTCTTGCTATTATTATTCCGATGTCAATTCTAGATTGTATAACCTAGAATTTTATTATATTTGTCTTAGTTTGTTTGTAATTTACATTCTTTCCTTTTAAAAAGAATGACTAGGCAAAGGCAAAAGAATCCATGCAAACATCAGTTATACAAAGTTATGTTGGACTTGCCAGTTATTAATAATAAGTAGCAAGTTTAACATTACAAATCACAGTTAGAGCTGTGATTAATCCTTATTTCAACTTATCGCTTAAAATGATAGCTATTCATTTTTCGATAATAGGTACTAAATAGTTATTTGTTACATTTTTTTTTCATTTCTTAAGATAAACAATATTTTGAATGTGCCTTGAAAGTCTTGTAATGTATTTCAAAGCTGATGCAATTATCGGCATATAAATATGTTATTGAAATTGTTTTGATATCACATTACTATGTGATATCAAAACTTAGCTTAACTTAGACTTTTTACTGTCAATAAAATTAATATGAACTGATATTAAAATATATGATTAGGATGTGTTCATATTCAGATGTTTGCTTAATTTGAGTATTGTAAAAATTAAAATGTCATTTCCAATATCCGTCAACTGGTTTTAAGGTTAGGATTTAGATTTTGTAATTTGTTTCTGTATTTCGTATTCAAATTTAGTATATCTTATAACAAATATAGAACATCTATAAAAATGGAGTCCCTTTCTTCCGGAGCATTAAGTGGAGTACAAAAGGAAGAATTGATGGATCAAGTGAAACAACAAATCGCTATTGCAAATGCCCAAGAACTTCTGACGAAAATGTCGGAGAAATGTTTCAAAAAATGCATTAATAAACCCGGTACATCCTTAGACAATTCAGAACAAAAATGCATCGCCATGTGTATGGATAGATACATGGATGCCTGGAATCTTGTTTCACGGACTTATAGCACTCGTATTCAACGGGAGAGAAACAACATGTGAAAGATCGCATTTCTGAATTTTAAGTCTAGACAGTTCTGTAAATATAGAAGTAGAAACAGTGTATTTCAAATTGCGAGGTGTGACTGTTATTGTGTTCAAGAAATATATGGTTTAAGTTATTTGTTGTTTTATTCGAGAACTGTCTTTTTGTGTACAAAAATAATCTATTGCCCTTTCTTATTCATTGTAAACGAAAGAGGTACTACACAGTAAGCTGAAATGTGAAATGCTGAATGCGTATGCACATATGTTTATGTGCCTGGGCTATTGATATCTTTGTATGATCGGCGTCTGTCCATTTGTCGGGGCACTGTCACAGGTCCCAGGGCGAACTG
>JAFELO010000518.1:249938-320842 GCA_017140195.1 Eumaeus atala
AAAGTTCATATTAAAAATTATTTCGGCTGTTTTTATGTTTAGTAATTTATTTACCCAATATCTATTCATTATACTTATTGAAATAAATTCCAGGAAAGACATAATTTTTATAATTTCATGTGTCATATATGGGGCAATTATACTTATGCATTGCATTGTCAGAACCAATATATGTATATATTGTTTAGTACTATATAATAAATAAATGGTCTATTATTAAGAAAAAACATTATGCCAAATAGACCAGCAACAAGGATTTCTAGATGCTTTGTATAAAAAGAAGGAAAGGGGATGTATAATTTATTTGCTGTTGTGGATACTCATCCACATATGTGCTTTCTTAGACATTTATAGACACTTGTCTGCTTGCCTAGCTATTGAAAAAAAGTCATTCACTCAGGTAGAGAAATGAATATCCACAACGATGCTCTTAATATGGATGTATTTCAAAAATGGTTGCATCTGATGATCTGAGTAGCATTGGGATAGTTATTATACAATGTTTCTGCAATTGGTCAGTCAGTAGTCATTCACAGGGTAATTTTTTTTTATATAGCATAAGTGAATTTATACTTTTATCAAGTGGGCAAGAGTACTTCCTTGTTCGGTGTAGGCCCAATTCCGTTACACAGGAGGATGTAGTGTCATGCACCACGAATGGCACTACCTCTTCCTAAAATATAAACTAAATAGTTGAATGATGGGCATGTAGTGTTTCAAAATACTCCATATTAAGAGATTGATGAATCCTGTCACGGGTTCAGCATGAAACTACAAAAATACACACCAAACTTGTTCTTGAAGAAAAACTTATCCTACAACTGCTTTAGGCTACGAGCATAGGCTTTTAATGATTTTTTTTTTTTGTAATAAATTGTTACATGTAATTTCTTTTAGATGTTATTAGACAATACTAAGCCATAAGGCAAGACATGTCCAGCACCTGTACACAGTACTATGTCGTCGTGTCACATCTGTAGACAACACTACAAGGCAAGGCTTACTGCAGCACATTCAAATGCTCCATTAGAGAAGTCTATTAGAAGTTTAAGCATTTGTGCATACCATTATGTGTGTATCAATTTATTTAATTTAAATCATAAAATCTAGTGTATCTTACATTTTATAAAAGATGTACAAAGTTTCGACATATTTCCTTGAAAAGAGAACCTTACTTTTAACTTATGGGTGTTAGTTGTTCTTACAGAGTGCACAAATTGATAGTTCCCCATCTTTTATATGGACAGTTTTGAGAAGCTATATCCTGGTATTTTTTTTAATAGTAGGGGAAGAGGGAATATGTGTAGTTACTTGAGCACATCAGAAAATCATATGGTGGGCTACCTCACATCCTGATGACACCTTTCACCAAACATGGGTTTTATCAGTATTCCAAATTTATTCATAAGTGTATCTCATTAAATTGTGAATAAAAATGTTGTAGGTCTGCTAAAATAAATATAACAAAGAGCACAAAAGAAATTATATTTCTTCTCTCAGCATTTTTCGTCTATATTGATATAGCTTCTTAATCCACATTTCCTTTAGTTCTTCATGACTTGGTATTTTCTGAAACATATAATATAATCATAATCATCACCAGACCCATGATTAGAACTAGATGCAACTCCTTATTTATATAAATGTATACTTATTATTTTGTTTTATGAATTATAAAGCTTTTTTAAATGGGTATGAAATAGGTAGAATTAAAATTTGTGTTCTTACATCAAAATCTATTATGGAATCATCATTTTTGTTTTTAACCTCTGCTTCTGGTATTTTAACTGTCTCAGAATTAAGGTCTATTACAATATTTTGAGACTGTTTCTTTATCTTGGATGATGATGTAAAAGGTTTTTGTACAAATGAATCACTATTTAATTCATCTAGAAGATTCCTGTCATGTATAGTAGGCATATCCTCTTTGATCTCTACTTCATTATACTCATATGTTGGTATTTTTGTCATAGTTAAACCTGCAGCGGCTGCAGCTTTAATTGCTTTTTCTACCTTAGTTTCAGTGTCATCTAAGTGAGCATTTCTAGGTTCTGTAAAAAATGTATTAAATTAAGTACTTTTATAGATGTATGCATATAAGTTTATATAGTAAAGTGAATACCAATATCAAATGAATTTGATCGACTGTCTGAAGAACTGGATCGCCTGCGGTGCTTCCTACTGCTCTTACTTCGTTTTGAGTGACTTCTTGAACTGGATCTAGAACGAGATCTGTCCCTTGAATGTTTCGGCGCTTTAGATCTGGATTTTGATAATGATCGACGTCGTGGCTTGTTTTCCTTAGATAAGCTTCTGGAATAACTTCTCTTTCTATGTTTCACTCTTAAACCTGAAGATTTACATTTGTGAATTTTGGACTCTGAATGGTCTCTTGAGCGCGAGCGCTTTTTATGTTTACTTTTAGATTTTTTCCTATCATACGATGATTCTGAACTATAAGAAGAACTTCTTCTTTCACGATACCGACTTCTTTCTCGCGGCATTATGCAGTTTAACACTTGGTATTAGTGTCTGGAAACCTTGATGATTTTTTACAAGTTCCAGGCGTAAGCCATATTAATACGGCCGCACAGCTTTTCTTGCTAAATTGTAATTAATTATCAATAAACAAATAAATTTTCAAGAAATATTAAAATTTCCGTTACGTCTACTGAGGAACATTATAAGAAGAATCAAGACGAAAAAAAATATTGTTTAACGAATCGTAATATAAACTATATAGACGTATGAATCCTAGTGATTCGAACGTCGAAACTAGAAAGGTTGAAAATTTCGATACAGTTATTAACTAGTCACGACTGTCAGCTGTAACATGTCAGCTTGTTGTTGTTTGTTGTAAGATTCGTCCTTATGGACAGGCTAAGATCGAATAAACATGCCGCCTTGTCTTTAGTAGTTTATTTTTCGTCGTTTTTTTTTTAAAGTATACGTCTTTAGTACGCCATTATTTTTCTCTCCCAAACCTCCCGCAACATGACGGTGTGACTCTGTCATTTTCCTTCTTTTTTTTAACGTCTTTTAGTTTATATTCAAGCATGTTAAATCCAGAATCCACGCTATCATAGCTTTTCTCCTTCCCTTGCACCAGAATTATCATGTTTATAAAGGTACTAAATCAATTATAAGTTTTGAATTGGAAATAAAACATTAATGTAATAATATTGTGATTTTAAAATATAGTATTGTATAATGTCATAATACGTTGATTGGGTGTAGTCATAATTTTGTTATATAGTTAAAAGCTAAAGCAGTTTATTTGTGTATACAATGTGATATTTAAGGCAAACTTTATTGAAGTATCTGCCTAATAAACGCAAAGCTACCTCATTATTGACTCGCATCTCTTAATTTTTTGTTATAGTCACTTGAATTTAAAGGGTGACACGGCACTCTTTTTATCTGGTTGAAAGTTGGACACACATCTCCAAATTAATGAATGCAAATTCCACTTGTATTTAAGAGTCTGTTGTGTAATTCTTTTTTAAACTGGTCCTTGGTGACGTCCAGAAAATTATAACTATATAAACACCGTAAATTGGCGTTGGTAAATAATTCATAATCAGTCCCAGATTTCAGATATAATAATTATACTAAGTAGGAGTTCTACTATCTGAAACCACAATATGTTTCTTTACATCATCAGATTGCCCAGTGACGTATTGACGCCGATTAAAAAATAAACTTCGTAAAAACATTTAAAATACTGGGCAAAATAGATGTCGCTTTTCATGATTAAATGTTCATTTTACGCACTGCAGCCCCTATAACATGAATCTTAAATTAGTTTCATAATTTTTCACATTTTAATTAATATATTTTTTGCAAATACATCTTATTGAGTTTTAAAATTAAGGATAGTGTAAACAAGAATAGAAATACGTATATTTTAATATTTTATAAGAAGAGTTAATTTCAAACTTCATACTTAGTTTCTATATGCGTGAACCGAAAAATGTTACAGGGCAGCGACCAATCAGTCTGCCTCGATGACGGAATGTGTGAAATTTTAAGATGGTGATGAGCAGTATTTTTTCAATTGAACACAAAAAACCTCAAGTATATTATATTTCGGTTTTTCTTTGATATTTTCTAAATGTGTCTTTTTCTGCAATATTGTGATAACAAAATTTATTTTTATAGTATAACAGACATAAGTTTTGGACAAGTTTAAACGGATCATTGACATTGTTTCTTTGAAAAAATTATGCCATCGTGATTGTTATGTTCAAGTTCGTATTGTGTGCTTTTAAAAGACCTAGTAGATGGATTAGTGATTTCTGATGTTTTCGACATTATGGAGAGACAGGAGAGAACACACACCAACATGGAGGCCACAGATACTGTGGATACAAAACAGGTGAGCATTGAACAACAGTAATTGCCGGTTGCCAATTTCCAGCAATGATATCTGAATGTGGTACACGCTATGGAAATACAATAAGTTCCGTTTGATATAATTCTTTGTTTGTTAGACTGCATAAAGAAATTTTTTGCAATATTTTCGCATATCAATTATCATAAAATAAAAAACATATATAGCCAAATTACAAAAAAACTAATACAATTAGCAATTTCAATCATACCATTGATTGTGTCACCTCTAAATCTAAATAAGCAAATCAAGGCAAAGTGTGGGTGAGGTTGACTGCAGCCCACACTCCTATAGAATAAATTATTGTTATTAGAACATTGTTATGTGCCTTACATGTCACATCAGATACAGTTTGTATACTTAAGCCTTTGTAGTCAATGAAATTTATACTTATTTAAAAACATCAGTCTGTAAACATTTTGCTTGACAAATTTTTTAGGGTTGTTTTGGTCTTTTCCTCATCAGTAAACACAACAATTTGTATACTCACCACATACTATTAAAAATATGTTTAAAAAGAAGTTATTCCACAAAAGTGAAGTGATGAGTACACCTTCTTACTGTTTTATCTTTAAAACAGTAAGAAGATATATTCATCTCTTCTTTGTTGTACATTAAATTTTTAAATATATTTTGATAAATAAATATGGTATCACTTGAACAGTGTAAAGTATTTTTAACATCCAAATGAACTATGAAACACCCAAAAACTTAAATTGTAAATGGTTACAGAGATTTAATTATATATAATCCTGCTACAGATCATTACAAATAATTAAAGAATCATCACCGGCTGTTCATAATTATTTTAAAGCTAACATCATTTTTTTGCCAAGTCTAATATACCTTTACAATATGTGCAACATTATACAATACATTAGATGTTCCATGAGTCCAAGGTCAGTCAGGGTATCCCACGATGGAGAATAGAAGTCATCTCTGAAAAGAGTAGATCGATATGCTTTGGTGGCGCAGCTGTTGGCGGCACTAGGCACAGCAACGCTAGATGCATCATGGCCCCACTAACCCAATATGGTACAGAAATTCTCCAAGTAAATGCTTTGAAGTATGTTAGAGTCTCTTGATTGTGCCCTCGCCTTCAAAGAGCACGTAACCAAAGTCATCATAAATAAGCTTTATTTTTATTACCTAATAAATGCCAACAGTAAAATGTATCTTAGAGACAAGCTTACACTCTACAAAGTATGTATCCATTCGATACTCATATTCCAGCTTAGTTTTTGCTTACACTGGACCATCTCACAGAGATCATGCAATAAGTACAAAACTGCTTCTTGTTAATGGCCACCATCTGTTTGTGTTACATACGCAATCTCGACCTACACAAGGACATTCAATTGCCCTCTAACAGAATTCACTTCAAAGACATCTCAACTACCTAGATCGATCGGGTGCTTCGCCACCCCAACCATCTCGTTACAAAAGAGGAGATCATAATCTGAACTGTGTGACTATCATCGGTCGTCGTCCCAGAGCCGTACTGTTGGACGAATACGATCACATCACGACTACAGTCAAATACCCGGTGTAAGGACACCGAGTCGTCCTCGTGGACAGATGCGAAACATACACTGCAACCCAGACCATCGTCAAGTCAGACAACAGTGTACACATTCGACTACAATATAATATTGTATTGCTAAAAATATTAAGATTTGAAGTATTCTGCAACTTAATTCTTACAAAGTTTCCATTGGATTGTGTTCATTACCAGGAGAAGTATATATTTAAGGGAACATGATTTAAAATTGTAACATATTGTGATTTAATTCTTGTTTACAATGTGGATTATGCGAGTGTGTACTTGTGATCTATTAGAATCGGTGTTGTGGCTAATGTCCATCTTGTATAAAGTGTGTACTGATCTGCTATATTTCCTCATTTGCCATTTGGGATCACTATTAAGACAGACAACAACAGACAAAGGCTATCAATTACTAAATAGTGTTTATTGCAAAAATTACACATAAGAGAAAGTGTCCCTACTTATATGTAGTTGTAGTTGTTCTAAGTGTGACAATAAGAAATTTCTAGACAAATATAATCATATTTAAGAAATTTATAGAAGGTATGTAAGTAGGAAGAGAGCTACTGAGAAAAATCATTTATCATCAGATTTAATTTTATTTTCAATTAAAAAAGAGCAGTTATGTAGATCGGTCGTCTTGCCATTCATTGAGAGAGTCCTATGTCCAGCAGTGGACCAATAAGGGCTGATAATGAATGAGTGAAAATTCAGTCTACAAAGCAAAGAAGTCTGAATCGTAGTGTGAGAATCTACAAATTTGTGTCTGTTTGGAATTGTAAGAATATGGACATTACTTGAAATAAACAATATTGATTTATGAAACACTTATTATAATTTTTTCAATTGATATCATTGACGGCTGATTACTGCCACTGCTCCAGTGGCAGTGTAAGCGTCTTCCAATCCAATTATATTTCTATAATAAAAGTCTAAAATAAAGATATAAAAAATATTAATTATATTTCCATTGTCTAATAGGTACAGTACAATAATCTCGTGGCATTATTATATATAACACTGGTCACATTTTACACACACAAAATATCTTAACATCTATTATTCAAAAATATATAATAGGAATTTTGTTCTAAATTATCTAATGGTTTGTCTGTGCCAAAACTAAGTGTACATTAGTTTAACACTGCAAAATCAATAAAAAGTAACCACTTCCATTGTCATTTTTATGTATGCAGCATGGCACTCCCTCTTGCTTGGATTTGGCAACTAGGTTCTCATTACTGATAGAGAGGAAGAAGAACAGTATGTTACTGCTTGTAAGAGAGAATGCCATTGCCGCATTGCTACCGAATTGGACCGTGCAGGCCTCACATATCTCACTCGCAGGACACTGTCGTAAACGCGCGTGTGAGTTTCCGGTGGCCTATTGGTGGCGAGAAGGGCAGGAGGGAAATCGTTTACATTATAACTGAACATACAGCACTGTATACGAATAAAGATTATGAATAATAGTCGGCCGCGTCATCATCAGTGGCACCATCTGTGAGGCTATCGTCGTCGGTACTCATCTAAGTCTAGTCGGCACGGACTGCTCATTTGCCCTCTTATACTATAAAAGACAAAATAACACAAGCTGATTGAAACTGTACTGTAACATGGTTTTGAACCAAAATCACGACTGATTTCCAAGCTCAGGTCGATGAAGACTGCTATTTTGTAATTGTTTCCATTATTTTGAAACTGCGTGCTGTATACATGTTTTTGAAACTGTTAGGGATACATAGGACGGTTAGAAGATTTTTTACGGTCAGAAAAAACAAAATGTATATGTCGTATATTTGAATAGTAGATGTTAAGATATTTTTGAAAATGTGAACAATGCATATATATTATTGCTCGTGACTGTACCTGTAATGCTGTAACACAAATCCTTAGGGTACTTTAAGCTTAGTCCTGGGCTAACGTGGTGTGATAACTCCATAGATTATATGAAATAAATAAATAAATAAATTGCCGATACACACAATCATATTAAACCGCACAATTGCACATGGCAAAGTCGAGCAAACGGTTATTCAATTTTCCTATATACTGTTTGTCACACAGTTCTATCGCCTTGGTAGGGGGGCGCGATTTGCCCAAATGCAGACAGTTGATACGCGACGGGCGCGCAGCACGCCGCGCGCTACCGACCGAAGTGATGTCATATTGACCGTCCAGTGTGTTGTGTTGTGTGTGCTCAACATGGTAGCTATCGCATCGGCTTCGGGGTACGGCACCCTGCGCAGGTTCATGAGCGCTCCAGAGGGCCAGGAGGTACAAAACACGAGCGCAGTTTCGAGCACCTCTGTCGCAGTCTCGGTGAGCATTGTAACATCGACGAAACTGTTGCAGAGACGAATGACACGCTATGTAGGTGGAATGTTAATGACGATTCAGTTACTGTATTATATGTAGGATTGTGGAATATAGCTGTAAAGGAAAGTACGAGTTGCACAGATATCGTCAATGTCTTGTCGCTGCATTCAAATTTTCGTATTCGCAGATAAGCCTTATCGATACAAGTATTATTAGTGTAAATAGTATCAACTGAAGCCCGGGGGTACTTCAAATGAAGCGAGAAAGAAATTTTTAAAGCAAATTAAAATTTAAGTTAATACGTTTGAGAGTGATTATATACTTATCTTCAACTATTATAATCAACCACATAAGGTTTCCGCAATGGGTGATAATTCACGGATAAGGCTGTCTTATAATAAAAAGAAATGGGGTAATGATGATGGTAGTGGTCGAGTCATTAACATTTCTTCTGACGAAGATCATAAACACATAAAATAAGTAATGAAGTTTGTATCATTGACATTGAGTAATATGCATTAGAGTAGAAAATAATTGCACAATAACGAAAGGCTAGAAAGTTGTAAAAGAGAGCATACTCATTGCAATAATAATTAATTTGAAGCTGTGAAAACTGAAAGTGTTCTTAAGCGGCTGTGCGGCTGTTTATCATTCAAGATACTCGAGCTACATTTGACTACATTTCCTCTGTCCGTATGGAAGCCGTCGCGATGGTTCTGGGACGTTTTCGTAGTTAAAAAAAGACTGAACTACATTAGTTAACTAAAACCGTCCCATGAGGTCAACAACCCGTCTTTCCTTTTTAATAATAATATAATTATATTATTCAGACTGATTCGAATTTTGGCCTTGGTCAACACATGGTGCGTAATTGTTTTATGATGTCATCTTCGCATGGATGGGATAAGACAGGATGATACTGTCAAGGTTAGATCATCAGACCGTAGCCTCGTCTCCGTGACTTATGACTGGTCGGTTGCGAACTGCAAAAAGAGCTGGTTCTACGGTTACCGGCCTAAATCTTATCTTACTAATATCATAAATACGAAAGCTCGAATGTCTGGATGAATGAATGAATGTTGGTTACTCAATTACGCCATGACTACCGAACGAAATGTAATGAAACTTGTACCAGAATAATATAAGCGTTTGAAATGCCAGTAGTGTAGCCCAGATGGACGGAGTCGCGGGCGACAGATACTTGGTAATAACTTTTACTAGCTACTAGTAGTACCTTTCAAAATTACCATCACAAGTTCATTGTTTTCGCCGTAAATTAAATATAAATTGGCGTGCTATTTGTTCGATATCTAAATTTATGAAATAAATTTCTAGTTCACTGTTTCATTTAAGAACGGAGTGGTCAGCTTACGGTACTTTAGAACGTCGATTAAGTATTGTTCAAAGTCTGTTACTACATCTTTGTGTGGTACCTCGTGGAAAAAAAGTGAAGTTTGACTTTCTATTTTTGTACGGCTAATTATGCTATATAACGAATTAATGTGAAAACATGAGATAACATATTATTTTTAGAAACGTCAATATGTCTGCAAGAATCTTTCTCGCAGTAATATGCTACAGTAATACGGTGATTATTTACATCTAAGTTCTGAACCACTTCGACAACCACCGAACTAACTTTGGTGTATTTACTTTTTTTTATTTTGTGTAATTACTTTCCTACTTCTTATGCATGTTTCCGTTGGATGGACCCAAGATACAAGAAGGAAAGTAACTACCGAAAGTTGAATATTGTGATTTTATTAAACCTTGTAATTTACTTCCTCCAAAAAACAACAGCTGACATATAAATTATATTAATACGTGAAGCAAAAAGTTTGGGCCCCTTTTTACGAAAGTTGTGCAAACGGAAGTGTATGAAATTTTGCACAATTATGGTTTAAACGTAGGAGAATTGCAGATCACTAATATTTTTAAATAATGTGCATTGAATGAATTCAATTTTCGTCAAAACAATACGTTGCCTACACACAATGTTAGGAGTTCTGTAACACACACGTTGTGACACTGTCAAACATTTTTTTTAAATAATATATCTTTTAAAGGTTTTACAATGTATTCGAAGTCTTAATGATTTCATTATAATCTTGCTCGAATGCCGATCTCTGTGCGACTTTTAGTGTAACATTATATTGCTAAAAAATGTTAAGATTTGATGTTGACCATGCGCGTGTGTACTTGTGATGTATTAGAATCGACGTGGAGGCTAATGATCACCTTGTATAAAGTGTGTTTTGATCCACTATATTTCCTAGTTTGCCATGTTAGGATCACGTTTAAGATTATAAATAACATAAGGCCATCAATATGACACACACAAATGTAACAATACCAGTAATCAAGTAGTTCACGGTTTCAGAATATTCCACTTTACCGATGTTTAGTAATGTAATGTCTAGTCAGACCACCACTAATTTGCAGTATTGGTCTTCTCTTCGCTTCTATAGCATCAGGTTTAAAACACCTTTGAAATAATTTCTTAAAGAAAGTTTAGTACAAGATGACATTGTATATTCAAATCATTTATAAGGTTATCTTTACAGTTTGAAGAAAAAATAAGATCAGATACATTTTAAAGCATATCACGGACACCATTTTAACGCATAGGTACAATTAAATCTTATCTGTATTAATCTCAATTGCCTCCGATTGGTCTTAAACCTTTCCTACCGCAACAGTCAACAGATTTGTGTAAATCATTTGCAATCGAAATGTAAAAAAGGATATTCTATGAAAAGAAGGTAGGAATTTATGAAGTCATTAGCTGGGAACCCCAAATTAGAGTTTTCTGGTACCCAGTAGCAATAAGCTAGTGTTATTTCATCATTCTAAAGCACGTGAGAAACTACTATTTAAACCAAATGATTGATGGAATTTACATTGTATTACAACATGAAAAAGTCGTATAGATGCCTGTAATATAGATAATTATGATTATTAATTACATTTGAAACCAATTGCAGACGAGGTCGAATATAAGGTAGTGTAAAGAAAATTTAATAGGAATGTACCGTGCATCATTTCTCTCGCATTAAAGGCGATCGATCGAAGGCACGGTTGTGTCGAGCATGCTTCCGCCCACAGCGATCGTGTAAGGCGAGGACCTTGCCTCTACGTGTAGGTACATCCTCGATCATTGTTGATATATTGTACACATATATAGTGTTCCTTTTTTGATGCTTAAGCAAAGAGTGGCCTTAAACTTAGAATACATAAAAATATGCTCTCTTTCCGTTCATTCATTTTTAAAACAATTCATACACAAGTTCACGATTCCGATGACCACAGGTATTTTTTTAATCCCGACACACCTTGATCATTTTTATCTGTTACATTTCATCATGAACTTGAAGTATTTAATTTGAAAACTGAATTGTATTATTCGAAATTAAGTCCCAACGTTGTACATGTTCCGCCCATCTAAAATGTGATCACAATTTTATGCGCTTTTGATTACTCCTTGCCTTGGTCTCACTTAAACACACTTTATCTTAAGCATCATTTCTTTGTCTCTTGGCAGTCCACGGATATATTTTAGTCGCGGATTGTTGGATAAAAAAGGTCGTATACCCATTTTACAAAAGGTGCCTTACTCTTTGGCTACATTACATTTTTAAATATGTACCATCATCATGATCATTATCAGTCCTTTTCGGTCCACTGCTGGACATAGGCCTCTTTCAATGAACGCCAAGACGACCGGAAAAAAAACTACGTATATTTTAAAGTTTATTTGTCGTGTTAACATTCTAATATCTGATTCTGGAATGATCCTACAAAATCCAGAGATTAGCGTGGAATTTAACGTTATTTTAGCATTTTATTACCTAATTCTTTAATAATAATAAAATTTATCGCCATAAGATACTAGGCTAGGTAATTATTATTTGCGCTTATAAAAGCGTACAGCGGCTCCAGTTACGTTTAATAACTATTCTCAATTGATTGGTTTCGCAATTGATCAAAAGAAATATATCTTTTGGATTGTACTGGACGTAATTACATTGGTCAGAATACATCGAGGAAAGGCGAAATTTTGCCAAATTGGTGATATTATCCGATGAATTAATTTTAATAATTGGACTATAGAAACAGATATTATAAAATAGAAAGTTTCCGCACTACACTACTTACGGGAACCATCAATTACTAAAATTTTTACATTTACTATATTACGTAAGATATGCCTCATAAATTAAACGCGCTGGCGGATAAGGTTGAGTTCAAGTAAATGTTGACTTGTACAGTTCTTGCCTTAAAGTACTTAATTTGAAAGATAATTCATTAATTGTATATAACAGGTCCTTTCGTTAAATAGTGGAGAACGTGCAATAACTTAGTGGTTCTTAATTTATTTTTATCCTTTAGTAGGTTTTGCTTTCTTATTTAATTTATTCGTTGTAAAACAGGCACAGCTGTCAAACTACAAATTTTATCCTTATACATTGAATCTATTTTCACTGTGTAACAGATCAGCATCAATAATATTGTGATTGTCGGGAAAACAGGAAAATCTGTCCCAAATGCAATGATCACCTTACTTGTTCCATGTCAAAGTCACCCCGTCTGTTAATGCTAAGAATTTACTGTGGTTTTAATAAAAATTAGATAAATACTATTATGTAAGGTGCCATAGATAGTCTATCGTACGGTTTTGTTACCCACTGTGTCTTACTACGTCGTTTACGAGAAGAAATAAAATGAAGCATCCAAGAATGCTCAGAAGAAAAGTCCTGTTTCATCAAGATAACGTCCGTGTTCACACGTCCGTGCACTGAATGGCTGTAATCCACAATTGTGGCTTTGGAGTATTACCGCATCCATCTTATTCACCTAATTTGTCACTGTCGGACTTCTTACCTTCCCCTAACCTAAAAAAGCACTTGGGAGGTCAAACATTTTTGACAAACGACGATATCAATACAGCAGTACACGCACATTTTGACTCTAAGAAACGATCTTTTTTTTTCAACGGTGTAAATGCTTTAAATGGGTTCTTCCAAAAGTGCATCGAAATTGATGGTGATTATGTAGAAAAATAAGAAATATACGATTTAATGTGTTCATTTTCTTGGTTAGGCCGAATACGTTTCAATCCACCCTCGTAGTAGTAGCTTGCGTGCATTTATAGAGCACCTCATTTGTTCTCTTTCTAGACATTACGATTTACGGATAACTTAATATTAAAATTCATGTAGATGAAGTGCTAAGATCTGCTTGTTCTATTATATCGGACCTCGAACTCAACAGGCATATTTATCATACGATCCTCGTAAGCAACCTCTCTGACTCGTTTTATGTATAATAGCAGGTGTGAAATTTGTGGTATCTCATTAGCGTGTGGAGTGGTTAATTTTTATTACAATTCAGCTTAGTGCTGTGCCTACACATTACGACTTTGTATTACGGCTAACTGACCACGGTCCACTGCTGGACATAGGCCTCTCTCAATGAACACGAAGACAACCGATCGCCTGCTACTCACATCCACCCCGGACCGGCTACTGCATGGAGATCGTCTTCCCACCTGGTGAACGGTCGACCAACACTTCGTTTTCCACTTCAAAACCTTACTGGCCCAACTGCCATCTGTTCTTCTGAGTGTGCGACCAGTTCATTATCTGCATTATGATTTTGAAAAATATACGTTATGATTTGGGCATGTATGTGGAATTCCAATTCCACTGTTCATGACCAGTGCGCCAACAACAACTTTTCCTTTTATAAGTAAATATTTGATTTCACTCAAGACTGGAGTTTCTGCAATGTTCATAATTTCTGTTCTAAGTGGCGACCCGCTTTTTACGTAACCTTACTTGGGCATACATAAGGTAAGGCCAACTGGCGAGACAGCTTTAAAATATATATTGACCCACATGTTGACCTGCGCCTGATTTAGTAGTAGTAGTATACATTTAACTTTTCTTGCTAACACCAACAAAAGATTTTTTGTAACATTTATAATAATATCTGTGGACTTATCACTCCACGTTAACCTAGCCCTGTGCTAAGTGCCGTAAGGACTTGTGTTACAGGTACTAGACAATATAAACATCCATGACCTAGGCGGGATTCGAACCCGCGACCTCTGGCTTAACACGCGGACCAACAGCCACGTTACCCACTGAGCCAGCCGGTCGTCAAATTCCGCGAATTCTGTGAACTATATATAATAAGAGCAAAAACCTAACAAACTTCACCCTCCAAATTATACTGTAATTATAGAGATGTCACGATATTAGATGTGAAAAGTAGGTATCATTTCCATACCGAAACATCTTGATAGTGTAGGTCCTTAAAATATTTTGGTTCTAATAACCAACTACATAATTTTGTAATGTAAATCTATTTTAAGAGTTACAGAATATTTATTATATGTTAATGCATCTTGTGCTTTGGCACTTCTAGTTATTAAGGCTATTACGAGCTTTTTGTTTTTTCCAATACACATAAAAGTTCTATTTGCTGTCCAACTTGTTCTCGCTGACGTTGTCGATGTATGGCGTCAGATGTGATTGGGGGGTGAGAATAGAGCTTTTTCCTCTCCTTAGCATTGACCTAGAAGCTAGCTACTTGACCAACGAAAACATTATAAAACACTGTCATGAGTCAGTGAAACGGTTGTTTTTTTTAACGTGTCGATGTAAAAACGTCATTTCTTTCGAATTCTTTTATTATGTAAATTCAATGTAATTATTGTACTTTAAAATGCAAGAAAAGATACCAATTTTGCGATTGCGTGGAATTCTTACGGTGGCAAAACCGCATTTGTATGGAGTATAATATGCAGTTTTGGCGAATGGAATTCCAATGGACCAGGTCAGGCGGATAGGGTGAGAAGTAATGCTGAATATCAATGAATTTGTGGGTCGCTGTTGGTCATTGTAATGTTACCGATTGTGAGTTACACAAATAACTGCAATCGACAGATAATGTGAACAATGTATCGCAAATCACGGATTTTTGAAGGCAACACAATCTGTCCCTGAAAGCACAGCCGTCACCATTCGGTAGGGTGTTTACATACATCCAATGACCTCAATCAATATTCGCTGCCGCGCTTGAGCTACCCCACTCCTTAGAAAGGGGGGCGGGCGAGGGGACCCGGTCCCCTCGGCCAAGAAAGTAACAGTTACTATAGCAAATCTTAAATAACTATCGGGATGCATCCTTACCATCTGCGGGAAAGGATGGAGTGCCCCCCCCCCTATCGAACAATATCACTTCATCTGTTACTATAAGACGATAAAGCTGCACTGGATAATCTACAGAACGGATTTTGATGCGGTTTTCACCAATGGATAAAACGAAATCGTTTTTATATATATAATATTATTTATTTATTTATTCGTTGTGTTAGGAATGCTCGAAAGTAAAATATGGATTTTGACATCTTAGGTATTGGAACATAGAGACAAAAACAAACACTTGTATTTTATGTGAAGTGCAATAATTACAAAGATATGAAATTAAGAAAGTTGTTTAGAAAATTAAACTTAACAGTGTAATATTCCAACGTTACAAAGATAATACATCTCGTCCAGTATTGTTAAGTAGATATCTTTACAGGTACTTTAGAAATGACTCATGACTTGGAGCCTTAGCTCTCTTAGTGCTTGTACTCCGTGAATCTATATTAATGGGCTTTCTATTTGTCAAGAGAACTTATTTCGGAGCGGACATAATGGATGCTGCGTCCATGAATATAGCTTACATAACAATAGAATGTAATGAAACAGTATTTATTTCTGGCGCAAGTATTGCATCAATTCACAAGTCATTGATTGTCTTAATTACATGTCAGAATATAGAACAGAAGCTAATATGTTCGCAATTAAATATTGGGCGAAATATAAAAATCGGCCAGATTGTTATACACGAAAACCAGTGAAAACCGCATGAAAATACGTTCAGTACACTTTGAGAAATATATATATATATATATATATATATATATATAGAGATATATGCAGAGATCCGTTGTAATTCTTCACCCCATCCCCTCAATGGGCCACTAGATATTCATAAATCACAATAAAATTACTTTAACGGATTTTATCACGGCTTATTTAATTGCTTAACTAGCCCGACTTTTCAGAAGCTTTTTACAGCAACCATGGTCACGGGTGAAATTAGTTTATTGTAACATATCAATACTCATAAATTGCATGCATTTTAAGGCAGTATAATTCGAGCGAGAGGTGCCTTCCTATTCGTGCCGTCAACTCGGCTGCGCTGCAATGCAGCATAGCACTACTTGTTACTAAATATATTTTCTATTATCACAGAGCCTTGAGCTATCGGTGCGATAACGTCCGATAGCGAGAAGTGTTAAATACACATCTCATGAATGGAATGATGATTGACGGCATTTAAAAGCGATTTTTAATGTTGTTTATTTCTTTTTAATTAATTGAAAAAAACCTTTTGTAGAGATATTTTTTTATAGAAATATAGGTAGGTACAATTTTTTTTAATATTCATCAATTTATATTATTATTATTACTTTATGATTTAGGCAAGAATTACGTATTAATTTTGCTGTTTAGTTAAATAAGATAATTTCAGAACATCAATATTTTATCGAATAAGATTCTTTAAATTGGTGCAGATTTTATCATAATTAAATACATTTATTGCATTAGATTTTTTAAAACATTTTGTCCTAAGCTTGTACGTCTCATTCTTCACGACGCACATTTATAAAATGTTTAGTTAAACTGGGGTTTAGTTACGTAGCGAGATCGTTACCGTGCCACCAATGAGGTATGTAATGTTTTCTCAATATACATCTACGCCTTGAGGCTCACTAAGGTTGTTGTGTAATTTGCCGGACGGTGTTTTGAATGCAAATAGAAATGTGCAAGTTGCAAAGCCCCGCCATTGTGAAGTACAAATCCGTGGGAAATCTTGAAAACGAACACCTCGAGAATAAATCACTAGTTGGCGGCTACATTTCGTTATTTGTCGGAGAAACTTTGGACGTCGAGGAATATGTCTCTCTGGTATAGTACGTGTTTTGCCGGCGAATACATTCCTGAATACAAGCAAATGGTTGGCGATAAATGTTACACAACTGACCGTACTGTATATATATATATCTTATCATTTTTGTTGGGTTGATGATGATAATTTTTTTATATATAATGCAACATTTTCTGTATGTGTATATTGCGGAACGAAGCTAGTAATATATTATAGGCATAGGTCATGCGACTCCATCAATGGACATTGACACACGTATAAATATCCGTAACCAGTTGAATAAGGTATACAACTTTTAGCAGAAAGTGATACGCCGTCACATTAAATGTTTCCTTATCACATTTCGCCGAGACAACCGCACCAGTGTCTGCTTGTATCTGCGGGCTTAAAACAAGTTTATAATCTGTAACGACAAATATAATGTTCATACTTTTGCTTGAAGAAGTTATCTTGTTTTGTATTGCATGGAGCGGTAAAAGAGGTAAAAGTTAAGTAGACGTGGTGACGGTTTAATTCGGGTGCAATACAACACAACACTACCCCTTACAAAATATCTATACATATATGCAAGGTCCCCAAAATCTGTCTGTCCATATGTGATCAATCTTCAAAATCTACGGCATATATTTTCATACGGGTTTCACACATGAATAGAACGATTATCGAGACAGGTGGGCCCGTGTGTTGTGTATAAAAAGTATGTATTTCATACTTTTCACAAAATCATAACAAGCACAATTATCATAGTCCATCAGTTGCACAATAAAATAAATATAAAAGTGATAGGAAGTAAGGCTTAATATCGTACATAAGTAAGTTTTACGTACTAAAGTCACAATTACCACTTTCTTCTAAACTCTTCTCGCACTTAAACCAGTCACGCATTTTTTCTAACTCAGGATGCCAATCGACGAAAGTGAATTGACTATTTAATAATACTGGTGTTCTCTGTAACTAAAATGATATTACGAAATATTGACGTTGTCGGTTATACGATCGCAGCAAACATCTCACTTTCACCGAGATCTGATCGGGTCTCAGGTGGGTCGACCCGTTGATGGTAGACGAGGAAACCGAAGACCTGGGTGGGGCTGCGAGCGATGAGTCGTTAAAATGTAGTAGCTCAACTGATATATTTGTATACTAAATGCGTCCCGCGGTGTTTTAGCATGGTATATAGCTTATAGCTTTTCTAGATAAATATTCTAGTCTAACAATGACACGATTTTTCAAATCTGGCCAGTGGTAGTAGTTCTTAAAAAACTTAACGAACTTCATAGTCTTGTAATATCAGTATATTTTTTCATGTTATAACGGGGTAAACGAGAAATTGGAGCCTTTTGGCTACCGATGCTCATAACGTGCGCAATATTATCATGCAGGTGCGTTGCCCTCCTTTCCTTCAGTGGGCTGTCATGTGAGCGAGAGGTACCTCCCCGGTCGTGCTGGCCCAAATCGTCTACAATGCATGTCATTGCCTCTTACTTAACATTTTGTTTAACTTCTCTTGTATTCTTCCACTAGACGTGCCCCGCGGTCTCGCTCGCTTAAAATCTAACCCAAGACAACAAACACATAGACATTTTGCGTGAAAGATTAGTAAACCTACAATAAAACTTTCGTATTTATAATATTAGTGGTACCGTATTGATCTCATCGAGAGAAAGAGCTCCAATATCAATGATGGCTTACGTCAGAACCCTACTTTTAGATTGTTATCGTTGATAAGGCAAATAATAAGCTGTAACAATAGCATGTCAACTTTATATCTGGACACGTTGGACCTTGACAATGTTTTAGAAGTGGCGTAGGCTTTACAGCTATTAGGCTCAATTATATTGCTCAAGGCTTATCATATTAACTCATAAACATGCACACGCGAGACGATTTTTTGGAATTACATTATGTTATCACATTCCTCTGTGCCAATGTCATATAAAACTGGTACCAATGTGACGTAAATGGCGATTGGTGATAGATTTCTTGATATGAATATTGTAACTCTTAAGGTATGAAATAAAGACTGACACTTCGTACACAGGTCAGTCAGAAACTACTACGTTGTTGAAATTAGAAGCATGAAACTTTATATTATACAAATAAATGAATGCGAATATCAGAAAAAAAAAGGAGAAATTCTTTTCCCGAGGACCCATACCGAAAGTACACGGGTGAAACCGCGGGGCGCTGCTGGTTAGTAATAAATATAGGACATAAAATTTTATATTACAGGCTGGCAGTTATAAAGTTGTGCGAATGTTTTGACCATTATTTTGTGTGATTGGACGTATAATCATCAATTTCACATCGCTTCCCTTGACTTGCAAAGAAGCTTTTTAGCCTATGGCAGTCATGATATTCTATTTAGTGTAACTGGCTTTGACTTAGGAATGTTAACATTACTAGCTGTCGACCCACAAAACATTCGCGTTTTTTTTAATAGTTTTTTTTTTGTACTTTACATAGAATATTCTTTTTTAAATGTAATGTTTCAAATCAAATAGTATTGATTAGTTCCGTTGACAGTTTGGCGATAAAAAATCACTTTTTTTTTTCTTTTTCTGCGCATCTACCGCTGGAACTCTTCAAGTGAGATCACAATCGATTTTTTTATCTTTATCGTTCCAAAATGACTGGTCTCGGCTTACGCTACTAATGCATAGGATATTTTATTCTCTTATTGTTGTTAAATAGAACGTAATTGATCCGATGAGCACCATGAGGTACTATATATGTTAGGCTTGATATATATATATATATATATATATATATGTGAGCAATACATTATCTTCTGGACGTGATGTTCCTTGCCATTATTTGATCCGACTGCTGTATACTTGTATGATATTGTATATAGTGTATTGCAATTTGCATTTACGAAACACGTTGATTCTCATTGATTTTGTGTCTTCCAGATAGCTCATGACATCACCGTATCAGATCTGTTTACATTTACAAACCGTATACCAACACCTTAGCTAGGTGAGATGATAGTATGTGAAGCAAACATATTTCCATTCCTGATCGCAAACAAGCAAGTTTATCTTGCATAAAGATGCCTATATCCTTAAGGTCATCGATCTACTAAATATATTCTAAAATGCTGCTTATGACATATGAGATTTAGGAAGAGGTAGTGCCATGCTGCATAGGAGGAGGTAGTGCCACGCCGTAGATAGAAAAGTATTGTCAAAGTATTTTAAAAACCTAATTATTTTTAATATAGTTTACGATATATCATTATCATCATTATCATTATTGGCCCTTATCGGTCCTCTGTTGGACATAGGCCTCTTTCAATGAACGCCAAGACAACTGATATCCTGCTACCCGCATCCATCCCGAACTGCACGGAGATTGTCTTCTATTGATTACAATATTCTATAGATTTCTTCTATAGATAGGAATATTAATATATTTTGTAAAAATATGACTTACAATCTATAATAGTTTGAAACAAAGGATATGTTTCTGAAACGTTAATTATCAACTTTCTGCACTATAGCTTGAATCGGGCTATCTTATCTTTCTTACATACCGATGACATTTATGACTAAAGGTGTAGACGATAAATGCACGTTGTTACGTTTTATTCAGAAAGGTTGTAGATATTAACATACTAGTAGTCAGGTTATTGGTATTAGCAAAGTAAAAAATCTTAGAACCTCTACTGTCTATCTGAGTAAAACGTCTGTGACATACGGAGGAACAGACGGACATATGAAACTATGGGGGTATTTATCTGAATACCATTCTCACATGTAGCTTTTACAAATAATTAAAAAAAGTCTTTAAGCTCTTAAAAATCATTTTAAAATTAATTTGTGACTTTTCAATTAAGTTTGGCCACCTGTGGCAAAACGTAAACGTTACATTGTGCACTGAGTAAAACAAAGCGCATCGCATGACATTTGACATACGATGCGCTTTGTTTTTTTTTTTTTTGAAATTTAGAAGTCATTAGCTGGATAGGACAGATTATTTTGATTAGGTAATTAATGTAAAATAAATATAATGTGAAATGCGAACGTAAACAATTATGTATATATGAATACACTAACATATATTAATAAAATCGATTTATTATAATTATCTAGAGTTGTACTTGAATAGCAATTTAGATATTTAGTATGAGCATATCGCACTTGGTACATGTGTCAACAAAAGTCCCAAAAAGCTTTCTGTCTGTATGTGATCGATTTTCTCAAAAGGTTATTCACGAGCGAAGCCAGATCGCTAGTAATACTATAAAAACAATATAAACGTCATGACAAAGGGGCAACTATCAGCAAGTTTAATCTTAAAAAGCATACAACACGCCCGCTATTAAATTTCTCAGCATTGCTTTCAACTAGTTGCAAGTACATCGATGTTAGCCGCCGCATGGGATGTAATTTGCGATTATCGAATGAGTCAGGTTGTTCTAATCTTCTCTTACTTCCTGTACCGCGAGTTAATTGTACTGTCATTAGTTCCACCTCGAAAGCTGGTTCGATTCGTTGTGATTCAACCAGGCTGTCCTTGATTTTCATTTATTTATAATAGGCCGTTTTTATTTATAATTTATATATATTACAATTATTATCATAACATCCATTTATATATTCATATATCTATGTGTGTAATGCAGGCGTCTTGTAGTGAAACCTAACTTATTCATTTTACTATTCACGTTCAGAAATCGCGGATATAATCTCGTTCAGTGGATTAATCAAATTCCAAGCGATGTTGCATAGACTCAAATGGAATACGGTGACCAAGTTAGGTGTCGCGATGAATAATGCAATAAAAGATTACCAGTTGAGCATTTTTATTTTTTTACCGCAAATTTACATATACATATATGAGGTGTGAGTTGTGCGTAAATCTCTCATCCATCCTTTGAGATTTATTTATTAAGTAACTCAAGAACAAAATTTACTGGTCTCACTTTTCACAACAAAATTTTAATGTCAGTGCAAATTTAGAAGCAGTCAATCCGCTATGATTGTGCCTTAACATGATACGTTATGTAAAGCTTTGAAAGTCATAATTGCAAATCAGTCGGGTATTGCCTTATTTTAATGGTTAAAATCGTGCCTGCAATGTTGAGAACGATGAAATTTCTAGGAATCTCGGAGCACGCTCATGATTTGCAACCGTTAACCAATTAAAGAGAACCTATCAGATTTGAAGCTAGCTGAGAGTGTATTTAGACGGGGCTGTAGGCGGCCGCGGCGTGGGCTCACGACCTCAACCGCCGCGTGGGCCGCAGGTGCCGACGCACCTTTCCAGTTTCCACGCATCGCTCGCTCTAACTTCGTGATACGATTTAGCGATAATGATTTCAGTACTCGCTCTGTCCCTTGCTAATATATATTTTGATTCAATCAGATAATGTTAGAACGAAAATATCATCCTATATCATTTGTACACACACCAAATGTGACTAAACTATTGTTATTAGTTTTACCAACGTTTTCTTAAAGTATTGTTTTATAGAAATCGAAGTCCTTTGACGACAACTGACGCCCATATATATTTAAACGACGCCAATAGACGCATTTGCGTCACTGTCATGC
The DNA here is from genome assembly GCA_017140195.1 of Eumaeus atala. Lineage (NCBI taxonomy): Eukaryota > Metazoa > Arthropoda > Insecta > Lepidoptera > Lycaenidae > Eumaeus > Eumaeus atala. Next base: position 272,764 of record JAFELO010000518.1, read on the forward strand.
AGATGAGTTGATCCTTTTTCGTCCCCTTCATTGCGCGAATTTGTTTAACAAAATTTATTAGTTAAACGAAACAATTGTACAATATTGTATTTGTATATCCAAAGTTTTGAATTTGGCAGATAGGAGAGGTCTGTTTGAGGGTACGACTCTTGTCTGAGGACCTATACCAGGTTTAAGATGTAGTTGTCTGGTATGTGTTTGATTTGGGAATATGAAACCGTTGAATGGGTTGTTGCTATGTGTGTATAAGTACAATTGTAGCGCAAACGACTCGCACTAGTATTATACAAAATTACAGCACATCTTCCAGCTGCTAATGTAACGACATGTTCTAAATGGACATGACTGCGTTGTGTGTTTGTTGGTCAGTTCAGCGCAACTATTATATGCCTACAGTGAAATCTAACATATTAACAGGTTCCATGTGTTATAATATATGAATATTTCTATTGTTTGACTATTTTGTCTATCCCGGTAATAGAGGTGAAACATAAAATTTCCATCAATTTTTAGAATTCCGTGCCTCAAGAGGAAAAACTATAGCAAGAGGATCCACCTTGTTACATATCTGCATTAACGATCAAGCTCAAATTCATGTCAAGGACTGAGGTCTGCAATTTGATGAAGCACAGAAAAATATTCATACTTCCGTCAACGCGATCTAAAGGTGGAGCCGTTTATACGCATACCTTGACGATCGCATGGAAGTCAAAATCTATAGAGTGCTTCCTGTTAACCCGTTGATAGTTATGTACTATCTGTTTTAGGCAACTGATGTAAAAATATTATTAAATGCCCAACATAAAGCGTAAGGTTAAATTCATAGCCAGATGACTGAAAATTGAAATCATTTTTTTTTCATCATCAAAATTGAAAATTGTCACTATCCATCTGCACGCTTGTGCCATGTCTCATAAAAAAATACTGGGACTGGGCAAGTGCAAATCAAAGTATATGTATCACCATACATATACTTTGATTTGCATATGTCATACAAAAATATGAAATATTCTGGAGTTATGTAACTGTACATATTATAAAAATAAGTCCCCAAAAACTGTCAGTTTGTATATGATCGATTTTCTTAAAATGCACGGAACGAATTTTCGTGCATTTCATCTATGGGTAACCCAATTCCCGGGGAAGGTTAAAGCCCCTGTTAGTCACAAGCGCTCGCTATATATATATATAGGACCAAAAAAGTTTGTTTGTTGGCCTAAGAAAACACTATTATACTTCAACGGTCCACTGCTCTACATATTGGGTCCCTTTAAGATGACGGATGTAAATAATTGAATTAGTTTCCACGACTTTGCCCTAAAACAAAACAGCTTGTATTCGAAACAGTCAACGACATTTAATATTGCAATTGTAAATTCGATATCGTCTATTCAGCGACAGTTCCTGGAGCTGATTACAAGATCGCATAACAAAACAGGTGCAGACCTGCGGGCTGCGGTCACTGTTGAAAGTGTTTCATTGTTCTTGATCTTTATCTAGGTGTCCTACTACTACATACTTATTGTTTGGAATTTTACCTGACGCTATGTACCTTACATTATTTTCAATGTTATTCCATTACTTTACAATCATCATCATCATACGACGTACGACGTCCAATGCTGGAAACCGAAGTATTTTGTCTCGGGAAGTGAGGATAGCACCTAGAACCATGTCGTATTTTTAGAGATGACTTAGGACCTGCAGCCTATAAGAGACGCACAGGTCATTTCCTTACTGATAAATTAAAGATGATATAGAATGGTAAAATCGAAAACAAGTACTGAAGCGGGGTGTGCAAAGGGAGGTCACAGGAAATTTTTGTTTAGATTTTTTTTACAATTGAGCAACATTTTAACAAACAAAATTACCGTATAAGATCAAAGCTCTAAGTTTCCCAATTGCTCGACAGCGTGCAACGTGGGTATTATCCGACTTCAGTGATAGTTTGCTGGAGTGTTGGCTATGGAGGAGTGACTGAGCCATATTTTTGTGAAAAAGGTATCAAAACATCGACACAAGCGTATTAAGATAACATTCTTGAGAAGGTAGCTAAACCCCTCAACACCATATTTAATAACCAAGTATGTTCCTAAGAGCAACACTGGGGACCAGATCATAAACCTTGATCCACCCAATCTTGGGTAAAAAGAGACATCCGGACTTGAGCAGATCAGAAGACCAACCTTAATCCGCTGGATATGATCAGTTTTAGAGAGTTCAGCTTGCTTTAAACTCAATGATAATTTGCAGTTCCTGAAACAGTCTCTACGATTGGCAGTAAAGAATTGCCCCATGGAAAGAGTGAAGGGAGATGAAAGGGAAACGAAGAGGGGCTAAACATCCCAGATAATTTGATTATGGCAGCAATACGCGACACTAATGGGCCAATGAAGGTATAGCTATTACATACTCCACAGAGTATTGTGAATTATATGTACAGGGTGTTACGTGTGGGAATGCAAATAAAAATGAGTTATAGTAGACTAAAGTGTATTGTTTCATAATGAATATAATTATAAAGTTATGATTTTTTAAAGAGATTCGTTGAAAATGTTTTTGAAAATCACTTTTGTATGTTCAAATTGGTTAAGAATACGCAGGTCTTCCAAATTAAAATCATATTAGTCTTCTTATCAGCCTTAAGATAATAAAAAAGAAATCAATTTTTTTACATTTCAAAAGTCTGTAATTATAGATAGGTAATACACCTCGAAACTACGAGACCTAGGATAATAAACTTGTGTATTTTAGGCTAGTAACCGGGAGTAGGGGATATAGTCCCTTATTATCCCCTTACTCGCGGTTTGTCTATTCATGACGAGACATCTTGTATGCCTAATTGTAAGAGAATATCTTGTATTTTTCATAAACATACTAACGATTTTTCGTAGTTTATTTATAATTATGCACATCGCACAGCACATACCTCTTCTCACACTTAAACCCCGCATTTCATCCAGAGAGTGTTTCGACACATGTTTCAGTAAAGCCACTGGTATATGCACGCACCTTGTTTCCCACGCGAAAATAAAATTAAAGTAACCCTTTATAAAAAGAAAAGAAAGATTCAACACGTTAACTAAGCGAAGAAAGCGATATTTCGCCAGCAATTAAATAATACAAATTAACTGAAGAGAGTGGTCTAACCGCTCTACTTCTTCTATGTTATAGACTTTCATGCATACAGTATATTATTAATTGCTATAGTAAATCTCAACTGTTTTATATGATAAAATGAGTTATTGAAAAATTTCATGATCTTAGAATCTCTCTTTTGAAACGGTTTAACTCAAACAGTATCAAAAAACAGAAGGAATAAAAGCGTGTGAAACAGCGACAGGACGTAATGCTTTACCGCGCTTACGTAGCTTACGTATATGGCTGTTAAGTTCTAAATCATGTTCGTTCCTATTTAGTTTTACCTTTAGTTTTTCATTTGATCTTTAGCTAAGTATGAGATCTTAGACTATACAACGCTGATAAAGGTCGTAAGATGAAGCGGCTAAATAAATTTCCGGTTAAAAATATAATAACTGCAAGAGTCCGTTGAAGTTATTATATTTTTAAACTCGTGGTGTTGATTTCGCCTCATCCGGTAATGTATATAATTGATTATAGTGTTAGTTGTTTATGATGTTCTTTGATCAAGAACAACCAAGTGGTTTCTTATTCGGGTGTGTCTTCGCGGCCTATTTTTAACTCGCTCGATATGCACCGGCACGCTCACGGTTTTGCTTTATGATCATTTCCTATATTCGTAACTTTAGATTTATTAAGGACATATGTTTGTCTTAGAAACAGTAATACACGTATACTTGTATATTTTTAGACAGTACAGTGTACAAACCAATGGATTCCATATATTGAGGTCTGTGGTATCTTTTTATTATTTATTTTAATTGGATATACATATATTATTCGTATGTTACAAATTAAAGAACAATACGCTTTTATGCTCACACTAACCAATACTAAGATATTGATGTCTTAAGTCCACCCGTGGCCATGGTTGTTGTAAAGCTTCTGAAACGTCGGGCTACATAAATAATTTAATAAACCGCGACAAAATCCGTAAAAGTAGTTTTATTGTAATGTCAAAACTAAGATCTTAGAACGTAAAGAAATATTCCTTCTTAGGTTATAATAAAAGGAAACCTACTAGTTACATAGTGGACCTTTAGTTAAGTTCTATGATTTTAAAGTAATGCCCTGTCTTAGGTTTTTATTTTACAAAGAAATCAATGCCTTTAATTTCATTATGTATCTAATAGAAATTCGTAGGAATTATCAGCATTTTAAAATAAAATCTATAACTAGCGAGGGAACGACTGTCGTTTAATTCATAATCATTATAATACTGTTTCCCATTATACTCCTTTTTGGTTCGCTCATACCATGAACATAAAAGGAGCCTTCGGGGTCAACTAAGCCACATTAATTATTCAGGAAGAGGTTTCAAGGTATTTTTCAAATCCTTAAACGTTAGAGGTACGGTGTCTAGCTCCAAGGCTTTTCTCCTAATATGTTGTTTTGTAAACAAGCAGGTTTGTTATGATGTTTCCTTTGCCCAAGAGTAAGCAATAGATTCAAAATACATTCAGTGATATTGTTGTCTCCTTATTCTTTCTACTTCCTGCTACTACTAAGATTACAAGCGCAAACGTTACGAGTGTGGATGTTTGTTTGTTACTCTGTCACCCAACAGTTGCTGAAGGGTTTTGTATAAAATTGGGCATAGATATCGAATATAATATCAAATAACATAGTAATACTTTTTATTCCGAAAAGAAATCAAATGAACGGTTCCCTTGGAATATGTGAAAACGCACGAATCTAAAATCTCGTCGTTTTCTAATTCCTAAAAACAGTATATTCACTTACACGTGTACACCACCCACATACCTATCTTCACGCCAGTATCCCTTGCAGACAGGAAAAGGTCACATATTGTCACTCATTACGATGTCTTTCACGTCATGTGTAATAACATATCTTCTCGCATACTTCAACACGCTGAGAATAGGTTCTATGGACTAGACCTTTATAAACGAAACAAATAAAGTGATTTAATGACAAATAAATCTCTATTGCCTTCTTTATCTATCGTTATCATAATTTAAAGCTAATCGCTTCGTATCCATGATTCACTAATATCAGTTTCCTACTAGCTTTCAAATTTACTGTCGCGTTAACAAATTAAACTATCCATTGGGGTTAAATTTTTTTTTGTTTCCTACTTTCTTTGTCACTTTTTTTTTTTGGCAATTGAATTTCTTATAAGACGCCATCTCCACATCCTGATTGATCAGGATAATGACTTTCGTCTATGTCACACAAATTTGTTTTGAAATGTGAACTCTGTGACAGGTGTCAAAACGGGTAGTTCGCGTTCGCAATAATGGCCAGTACCAAACATAACTAAACAAGTTATACATGTCACGCTTCACTAACGAACATATATCAATTATTTACAAGAACTAACCGAACCTACGTTACTTAAACGTTAATCACAATGATCACGATGATACAAAAAAGAAACTAAAGGAAACGATTCCTTTAGATTTTACAATGACCGGATGCTGGGCCCATAATTTAGTTTGTACCACAGTATTTTTGTATTCCTGTAATGTAACTTTGACCATTGGCTACATACCTTCGACTCTAGCAATAAGGAATGTGATATTTAAGACTGTTTCCTTTTCATATTATCAACACGTAAAATATATGAGCCATGTAAATAGAGAAACCGTTGCATGGATTTATTCTCAATCTATTCCATTATACTTTCTTTCTTTATTAAAAATCCTACTAATATTATAAATACCAAAGGTTATAGTGATAACTTATGAGTTTTTTTTATTCTTTCACGCAAAACCTACTCATCGAACTTGGATGAAATTTGCCACAAACATATACTGATATATGATGATTTCCTTAGAGCTCTACTCTACACCTTGCACTGTGAAACCGCGGGGCGCAGCTAGTATTTATGAAATAACATTTGCGAAACCCTCGGCTCGCATCACATGTTTAATTTGAATAATTCATAACATTATAAGTAATATTATAATTTGGTTGCAGTCGAAGCAGCGAGCGTCGATCAAATGGCTGCTATCGAAGGCGTTTAACAACCGGGTACCGGAAAATCTTCAGGAGCCGTTTTATAGGGATCATGAGGTGAGTTATTGGTACTTTACTTATAAATAACAAATTACTTGTAGTACGCAAGTCGAAAAAAGAATTTGTGTAAGTACACAAGCAAGACACACGCTCGAGCTCGAGCGTGTCGGAGAAACATATGGAGGAAACTTGTTTTTACTGTTGAAGTCCTCTACCAAATATTAGCTTCCTATATAGGAGGTACAAGCGGGGCAGCCCGTCAAAATGTGTAAGAAAGCTAACGAAAAAGTCAAACTGACGGCCTGAATTATGAAAATTGGTAGATTTGGGTTACTTTTGTAATCCTCGTAATGTACAACAAAATAATGTAAAAAAAAAAGAATAACCACGCCCGAGAATGTGCTGGTCACGTGAACCTAATGCAAACTTTGGTCGTTATAGGCTTGACGCTCAAATAGGCAAATATAGATAAATTTACACTTACTAGCTCAAAATTAACCCACCATATCAAATTTTGCCTCCATTTGGTGGAGGACCTCAACAGAATTCGAGGTGTGATATACAGCTGTTACTAACTATCTTACTCCACAAGTCCAGTTATCACAGTATCTCCCTCAATTATGTGTATGGTGCATTACGTGGCGTGTTCCAATAACCGTACACGGGTCTGCTGACCACCTATATGATGGTTGCGTTACGTAGATATTTGGTTGACCAGTCTTACTATACACTAATAACGGGTATCTCGACAAACAACATATGAACCAAGTTTCTGGTTCATATAATGTTAGCCAAGCTGCCCGTCATAAAATTGATCGACGTTATGAAACATTAAATATTAATTCAATGCGATGTTTATTTTTATTTGACTAATCGATTATTGGGAGATTGCGTGAAGCTAACGCGAGTACACATCAAAGGCATCTGAAACCGTTAGTATATTTATACTGTGGAATGCTTCTTGATAATCTATTCATAGGCATAGTAAGGGACAAGTTTGCTATGTTAAACATAAGCGATAGCTTATGTTATATGCATAGCGACTGATAAGTCGTGTGAATATTCTCTCATAAAATATCTTTTCTATCAAAGATTTTGTTCCATACAAAACGTTGGTAAAATATGGATTAACACTTGGTTCACACGTAGCACATTGAATTGAATTGTAGTTCGCATTTGAGAAGACTGAGTGGTGGTCGACCAAGTATGTGAAAACGTTCTCCATTCTGAATGTAGCTGACCGTCTTAGCAGCATTCAAAGAGGCCAAATCCAGAAGTGGCACCGATAAATAGAAAAACCTGATGATGAAATGTGTAGCAAATTGATGGCTTAAGTTTATGCAAATGTGAGTCATTACAATAAAACTACTTTTACGGATTTTATCGCGGTTTATTTAATTATTTATGTAGCCCGACGTTTCAGAAGCTGAAAAATTCCGTAAAAGTAGTCTATTTGTAATTTGTAGCAAATTATTTAACAAAATATTACTTTATTCAATGTTTATGTGGCATAAGCAAAACTGATTTAATGATTTTGAGAAAATCGATCACATACAGACTGAAAAATTTGGGGACTATGTTTTTTACATATAAGAAGCTAGATTATTGCTAATCGTGAAATGTTCAAGAGTTGAATGTTAAACTTAAAAAAACTCATAATTTGGGATGATGTAGAATTGATCAAAAGTAAAATAAACCTAGTAACAGTAAAAATATTTAAATAATCACACGCACATTATAATTCAATTTAAAAAGAAAGTGAAAATGAAGGTTTACCACTATGTACAGACGTGTTTTATGCTGGAGTTGACTCGTATGATGTAACGCGATGGATTTTTAAGCGATAAGACGGCCATTAGAATTGCAATTTCTCGTCTCACCACAACCCGCGGTTTGGCATGGTGCATGTCGGTCTATTCTGATCCTGAGATAGTTTGTTGTTGATAATTTCACACATTTCAGCGAAAGACAACAAAATGGATAATTGTGTCGCTCTTAGCTTCTGGCAAATAAACACTTTAAATGCATTCCGCGTGCCCTGGGTTGGCTTCCGCTACGAATTATTGTTTAAATGTATTAGGTTATGTCGTACCTACACAAACATATGTACTAGGCTTTATAGTAGTCGTAGTAGTATGATGTAAGCACATTTTAAACGTGTTTAGTGCAATTATAAGGTTGTAGAAATTATCACACAAGTTTAAAACTGGCTGGCACTGAAGTGCCGGGCCGGAACGTGCTCGCACAATGTTTGCGTATGTCTAGCGCATTCGTTATTTCTTTGAATTCTCCGTGTAGTGGTAAGGGCCCGTGATCCATACATAATGAGTTTTATTTATACCTTTAGTGAGCATCTGGCGGATGGTATCGTCCTTGAAACGTAAGCCGGTTATTCGCAAGCTCGTACAGTATTATAGCGGTATCGATCAATCCAGTCACATGGACTTGGCATTTAGCACGCGGATTCGTGTTCAGTCTGTATAGTTTGCTTTTGGGAGCGCCCGATGTTCATGTTGGCTAATTAAATTGTGAGTAATTAATATACGAGCGAGGATTCGTGGTCACACAAAAGCACTGGATACACGCTATCTGACTTGTTTCTACTGTACTATTTTCACTACTACATATACCTCAACAACAGATGTTAGCTTGTCTGGGTTACTTCTCTTTAAACCTAACAGGTGCATACTGTACATGCCATACATATACTATATATTTTTCCGATGCCAATACCACATACTTTTTCCTTCTGGACAAAAAGGTTCATACTGTTGCGTTATCAAAAAACGCATTGATAATGTTTACATTCAGAAACTAGAGCTCTTCGTCTGATATTTCAATTGTTTCTGGGAGCAACCAGAAACAAAAGTGACAGAAAACTGTCAAAAGCGTTTTAAATGTATGTTGTGTGTGTTTGTGTGTATAAGAGAGTAAAAAGGTACAATAAAGAGTAGTAAAGAGTAGATATCTTCAATTAGAGCACATAAACTATTGTAAAAAAGAGATTCCTATTATGCATCATCTTGCTATGTCCAGCATTCACCGGGTCTGCTAAATATATATAAATAATATAAAAATGCGCATACAAAAGTGAATTCTAAAATACGTTCTCCTCTATTGTAATGTTAAAAGGTAACTGAAGAGAGATCTTAATTAACAATTTGTATGCAATGATTAGTTTCAGACTACCATAAATTATGAAGTGGTTATGGGCAATGCAAGTGCTTTCTCATTTATGTTTATTATAGCGGCTAATGGTAAAGTAAGCAACCCTTCTTTGACGTAATGCTGTCCGCACAGTTGGTGTTAGAAAATTACTACAGGTATTTTCTAACAAGTATGAATTTGGTATAAATTGGTAATAAAAGTGTACAAAGTAGGTAATGTAACGTTAAGTCTCGTAAGTTTGGTAAGATTGGGAACGTTTGTCTTTATATTACTTCCGAATTTTATGACTATTCTCCTGTAGCAGTTTTATTGCTATATGATTGTGATAATGTTATTATGTTATTGATAATAAATCATAACAGTTACCGGAGTTCCTAGTCGCCCTGTTAAATGTATGGAAGTTACCGCGTGTAACTTATAGAGCCCAACACTACTAATGCGCCGACACGTTTCTCCTACTCGTCGAATGATGTCCGTATTTAGATCATAAATGATTTATGATAACATTATTATTAATAATTAATTAATAATCGTGACTTCTTTCGCTAGCATAATGTTTCATAATCATATACGGTCTGAACAAGTTCCCAATCGTCATGTCACCCTGTTGAGGCCCGGCAAGTACTCCGTAATGAGATCAGTACGAAGAGTCCGAGCTTATCTTCGTCCCGTCCAACGCCCGTGGACATTCGCATGATTGTTACTACGCCGGTATCAAGTGAGCGAAAGATACTTCCCCTATCGTGCCGGCCCAATTCCGTTGCATAGGGAGGATGTAGTGTTTTGCACCATGTATGGCACTACCTCTTCTAAATGTGATATATCATTCATATATATCTTACAAATCTACAACTTTAGAATGTTAAGATAATTTTAAAATTATCAGCCCTACTTTGATTTTAGTTCGTAACACGTATCGCCAATTTTTCCCAAATGGTTAAAGATGAAAATAACCCTAATGATTTGTATACTAGCGGATTTGTATGTTACAACCTACAATCTGTTCGTACGGTTATGCTTATATTTAGTTCCACTTCCTATGTGAAACTGAATGTGATTAGGGTTGAGATTGGAACGCAGGTACTCAATTTACAAGAGCAAATATAGAATCAACGTGCCGTAAAAATAGTCCGCGCCATTTCCGTCTTCGGAAAACGACAATCTTTTGTTCTTTTTGTTGTCGTTCGTAAGTAAATTTAAATTAGTGCTCAATAATTCACAACAGAATGTTTCAATTTTAGAATCACAGGTAAGGTAAAAGTTATTGGGAGAATCGTTTCATTTCATTCAACTTGGGGTCGAAAACAAGTCAGAAATTTTAAAACTAGTTTGAAACATGGCTTGTTCTTAAACTTGTTCTGGGTTTTCGTCAACCTCTCAATGCATTACACAGGCAATTTCTGGATTTTGATGAATTTGTTAAACCACCCACTGCGAGATTTTTAGCTCGGAGGAACTGCGGGAACTCAAGTCGAATAATATTCGCTGCTGTGCTATGCTCCGCTTTGTTTGGCTATATGGCTCATAGTTTGTCGTTCTTGAACTTCTGTCCAGACTCTTACTCGCGTCATTTAATCAAGTTCAATATCGAACGACAATAAGCCCCGGAAACTGGGGTTGAAGAACCAGACTTATTATTAACGTCATAATTGCGACATCCTCGTGCAAGAAAATCTGGATCAGTCGTTTCCCCCTTTCACCGTTTTCTTGCCGGATCATAAGGGCCGGGCAAGAAATAGCATTTTACGAGACGGAGCTCCACACAAAATTCCTACCAAGCATAGCCAACACAACCGTAGGCAGGCAGAGAGAGACAGTCATGATCTGACGACGCGCTTTTATACCTAAAGATCGATTTTTAGCACTTAACAGTCCAAGACCTTGTCAACTTAGAATCTCGTGAGTGTCAGTAAACATAAATTAAGCTACACATTGACAATTTGACGTGGCGGGTGCAATAACTTTTCCTCGTTATATTTTTCGCTTTCGTAGGACCTTCGTCCTTTCGTAACATTAACGTGGTCGATTTATTATGTTCATATTAAATGAATAGTTTGCCTTCGACTAATTGTTTAACATATTACGTGAATACTACCTTAAATAACTTGCTGCGACGGTTATAGAAAGGATGAAGCTATTACACCTTACCTTTGCTTTGCCCATTTATGGTAGACACTTTCTTTATCTAATGCTTTTGTTGTTTCTGTGAGAGCGCTTTAATGAACGAAACTCGCTTATTGATTACCAGATGTTACCCGTGGCTTTGTTTGCTTGGATTTGGTGGGAATCATATTCATTGACAGTGTAAGGTTGCAAACGAGATGTCAGGGCCATTTAGTGCCTGGCAGCGCCCAGAGACCGCATAATTGGTATACAGATGTGTTGATTTCCTTCCCTCTACCCTCTCCAGTGGCTCTCACAAACCGTGCTAAACACGACAGTGCATATCTGACGTTGCGGCGGTATCATGTGAGCTATAGGGACCTTCCCAGTCATCCTAAATCAATTTGGATGCAACGCAGCGACTAAGTCTAAGTGTGTCGTTGTAGCAACGGCAATTTACTTATATTTACTCTTATGTTAATGTGTTAATAAGAGAATTCAATAGGTCAGAATTTTTTTTGCAATATTTTTGTTATGAAGTAAGACGTAAAACTTTTATGTGTGTTATTTTTACGTAATATGTCAATTATAAATGCTTTACAGTGACGATGATTTTATTGTGTACAGATAATGTGTTATAAAGTCTAGCATTATCTGAATTATTTCGAGACATGCAGTTAACCAATTTTATTTTGTAAAATTCCATATAGTATGTATTGATACATATCAAGCTTCAAGTAGGTACTTGCATTGAAGCAGTCGCTTTTTAAGAATTAAAATCGAAGTATAATTGTGATCTTTAATTGAGGATCAATTCATATCTTCAATACTGCCAGAAAACAGCTATACACGTTTACTTTGTAGGGACCACTACTTTTAATTTTGTACGGGATGGATTTAAAGTGCGCGATAAGTGACTTTATATAAACTTAACAATTATTCAGCTTCAGAAATTACATTGTAATTAATAGCTGCTCTCAAACAGCTCTCGCTGTGTTATTTGATAATTGAAATCAGGTACAGATCTTCTAGCTTGTTTTGTATGTTATTAAATTTACTCAACATGTTAGAAGCTCCTTAAATACGCCACTTTAAATCTACTTGATTTTACTACAAACAGCTTCGTTTTTTAACAACTACAACTGACAAATTTGCAAATCTAGGTAACCTGCTTTTCAGCATGTCGTGCTTTTTAACTAGTTCTTTTACTACAATGGAATGACTATACCTATATGGAGAATTATCGCGACATTTAGTAGGTAAGGTATCAAGACTTGGATCAATCGCTTTAGTTAAAGTAACAAAATGGACTCCTTACAATTTTGAAGCTTTTAAGTAAGATGCCGTGAAGTACTTGGATACGCACGACCCGGTATTAGATGATTAGTGATTACCGAAACTGAGAGAATAAACGCATTATATAGTTGAAGTGGAAGTGGGACAGGATGGCTGGCCGTACCTCTTTTGTGCCAAACTTTTTCAGATACCAAACTAGCTTATTCCAGGATTGATTGTTCCAAAGACTATCCCTTGATTTATGTGAAGTGACAGGTCATTTTACGACCCAACATCCAACCTGTTCTATTGTGTGTCTTCATAGAACAGAGGACACATTCGAGAAAATGCGCGTCCGTTTAATCCTGAACAGGTGTTTATATAGGAACAGGTGTATATAATACTTGTGACTGGATATTTCGTCCCTTCCTGGCTTGTTAGATATGGTTCGCCCTAAGCTCCCCTTTAACGGGTGAGAATTGTTGTCTGATGACGACTGTAGTGTTTTATACTGAAGATCAGGCTTATGGGGATTCCGTTTGGTCGTAATGTTTCTTTTTATGAGGAGGTAGCGTCATGCACTACGCATGGCACTACCTCCTCATATGCAGCATGACACTATCTCTTCCTAAAAGGTGCTGTCAAGTTACGTCCAATCAGAAAATGTGCAGGACGTAGAGGCGCGACCTATTAGTCTACTGTTTTACTAATTCAGGTGGATTGGACCTATTAGTCTACTGTCTACCAATAACACCGGACTGGTAGACTAGTAGACTAATAGGTCGGGAATTCCGTATAGCTTTGACCTGTGAGAGGACCGTATACTCTTTAAAGGCTAGGCTTGCGTTTCCAACCACACGCAGCAATTGATGCTTCCAAGATTTTATGCCACTATCCCACAATCCACCAAAATGAGTCTCGTACACTGGGATAAAATGACAAATTAATATATGTTAGTTACTAGTTGCTTATTCAATAGTATCATTTGGACAATTTTTTAAAGAAAAGATAATATCTGATAGTTTTTTTTTCGGACCTGAACTTATGTGGTGTATGATGTGGAAGCAAAGAGCCCAATACCGCTTTCGGATTTCTATGAGTGCTCGTCTGGCGAAGAGATTAGGTTTGGGTACGTAAGAGGGATCGACCCCCCTCTCTCCCAGAGATGGACGAGATCCATCTCGATATGAGAGTGTTTATAATAGTTAATTTGACCATCATGGCCGGAAGGACCGAAGGGTCTATCCTCCCGGCTCCAACTTGTGTAATGTATATTTATGTGTTCGCAACGAAATAATCAACGTCTACACGATGTTAACACCGGATATTTTTGTCGCTAATTAATTAAAGTTTATTTCTAAATTATAATCGATATATGTTTGTCAAGCGTGCAGTGGATGACTGGTTGACTTGCTTTACACAACAAATATTGTTACTTAGTGCTGTCATAATATTGACGTTCCTTCTGCTTATTTGTGGAAACATTGCAGCCAATTAATTGATCTTGGAATATGGAGTTTTTTATTCTAATTTTCTTTACTGTGTGCTACTTGCAATGTCTCTTGCATATCTGCGCGGTCAGTAAGGAACTTCATAAGGCTCCAATTTTTAAAAGAGCCAAGGAGTTGTAATTTTTCGAGCATAGCATGCCCTTATGTGATTGACATGATTAAATGTAATTTATAACTTACCTTATAATGAGCTAAAAACGCAAAGACATAATTGGCTACAGAAATTAAACTATGAAGACACGGAAAAATTCTATCAAACAATATATAAAAAGACACACAAACAAAATTTAAAATAATGCACACAATCATATAATACACAGACTTGCACACATACAGACGTCATATAGTGATTATTTTGTAATATGTGTTATAATGTGTGTGTATAATATGTGTTCTTAACATATAATTTATATATATAATATCTGTACTATTATGATACCTATTTTTAATTATTTATCACAGCACATTTTATTTAATTAATATTGTATACTTGTAAAAAACATCAAGCCGAAATAAAACACTGGTTCGGCACAGGGATCCCTAGTGAGTTAACCAGGGAACCTCTGACAACTGTGTAGTATGCTTACCTGTAAGAATTATTAAGATTGATTGCTTGCACAATTTTTTGCTAAATTAATAAACTTATTATTATTATTATCATTTGTCATTTGCATAAATTGGTACTTAATTATCTTTTCTCTTAAATCTGCTCATCACATCTAAGTAGTCTCATAAGAGTCGTCGGCTGTCCGGCATTATGTGTTTCTTGGTTAGTTCGATGCTTTTTCGGTGTTCACAGAGATTCCGAAAATAATGAGGGATTTACTTATTTTTAAAGTCATTCAAGTATCATATACATTAGTCAAGTCAAGTATTTAAATTCGTTCAAATTACGATTTTGCCGAATTTATCAGGGGTTTTCTGTTAGATTCATTGTCTGCATCAACTTATCTTCGTCGTCGCTTCTCGGATCACGTTATCTTCGCTACAAGTTGTCTGCGGGGATATAAATCAGATAAGAGGTCTCTTTTCAAATATATTGTGTTTGCCTTAGAGATTTCGGTGCACAATAATCCTTTGAACGCCCTACGAACGAATGGATGGGTAGGTAGGTATACCCATTCAATTATACAAGCGTTATTTAAATCGTACCAACATTTGCATGTTGGTACAATTACTTGATACATACAATATAAATTGCTATCACGATTTAAGCTGGAAACCATACAAATCGCTTAATAAAATTACGATATATAAATCAAGTATGGTAGAAAATTTTAATTAAATTGTGAAACTAATGGTACAATTAAATTTGTCAATGTGCCGTGGCCAATGCAATGGACACAGTTTTGTTAGCAGCACTTCGCAGATCAACGTGTTACTTTCTGTTCAGCTCTTATATCTATAACAATACTACAATAAGCTTCCTAGAATGCAATTAAACATATTTCTATAACAGAGACAATACGAATGTTATTTAGCCTCCCTAGACAAATGAAAATCAAAGTAAAACTGGAAATTTGCTCGGACTATCATAAACCAGACTTTCAAACTCTAACCTCTGAAGTACGAATTAGATATAAGTGTAACTAAGTTCAGTAGTAGTTTTCGTTTACACTTTTTACTTATTAGTTCACTCATTAGAAAATAGCCTTTTAGTATATTAAACTATAATTTTGCATTAAATTTGGAGATACTTGTTAAGATAGTGTGTGTGGTCTAATAATTCAATAATTACCACATTGCATATAATCTCGATGTATATTATTGGGTAATATTTTGTATAAAATGGAAACCATAAAGTGTTTATTTTGCAACCAGTATCGATAAGACGTAATTATTGCTTACAACATCAAAGTGATGACATCTGACGATATATCTTATGGTCTTTAGGTATATTTTCCCTTTCAAAATATAGCGGTGTCTGTGATTTAGTACGCTTGGAATTTCAAAGGTCTTTTCAAGTTTTAAGAAAGGTATACTTGAAACTTGCTCCAGTTTTTAGTTAGACGTTCTACTGAACGTACTACCCAACCACATCGAAATTCATTCAGTTGTCAGACAAACAAAATTCGGAAAATATAATGACTGCTTCTAGTGACCTTAAACGGGTCACTTATACACTTTTGTCATAAATATATATTCTAGAATTTCAAGGGGGCACAAGATATTTTAATACAGGCACTCTGTGAGAGCTTTATTATATTCGTAAAAACTCAATGCTATATGCGTATAATACTGATTGCTAAACAGCACTAATAGATCAAATAACTTTTATGTAGTACTATGAACTGTTAAGTTAAATGCAATAGCATCGCGACCAGTACTAATACATCCCTCCGAAAAAAAACTTAAAGTTGAATAAAGAGAATTTACAACTATATTTTATCTAGGCGAATTGGTAATGACGTAACTTAAAATGTTCATCTATTTGTTGCTTGCTAACATACCTAGTGTCACTCGCTTTATCAACATGAATCAAACGACACTTCACGTGATTAAATCTATCAGACTTTAGCAGGGTAAATAGAAGTCTACATACATACACACACCCCATTAAAAGGCATTACCCCCCCCCCAATACAGTTGGGTAAAAACGTTATTTAATAATATGACATCACATTTATCGGGATATTTGTAAATCGTGTTCAACGATTGCATAAAATCGTTATGTTTTAATGGTTACAATAGTTTCCAAAGTGAGAGTTCTGGAGGTCGTGTGCCGTGGACAGTTATTCACCCGATACTCAGTCTACACCATACACTACAAGGCGCACCAGCCTCCAGCCTGAGTGAGTGCCGTAACCTAACATATTCTAACAAAACCGGTTGTTTGTTTATTGAATGGAATTTGCTGTATACACGATTGATTATATATACCTACATTTAATCTGTTAACTGTTGAATATTTATAGCATTGCTTTGACTAAGATATTCATGATAATGTTCCTATTTACGTTACTATATAAAATGTAAACAATGTATATAAGAAATATAATATGCTGTCATCATGCTTTTATAATAGATTATATCAAAGTATTCGCAGATAAAGGGTTCCGTAGTAATAAAATTGGCATATCTCTTAAAGTTGAAACTACCAAACAGATTTATTTCAAACTAATTTTCGTTTGAAGTTCATGTTGAATACTAAAAACATTTTTTTACAATTATCCTTAGGTAGTTCATAAGTTAGATACGGGGGAGGTGTCATTTTTACCACTTTAGAATTAAATGTCTCGCGCAAAGTATTAGCATAATCAAAAACCATTCAGAAAAACTTATTATATAAAACAAAAATCCTTCTGTTGTTATATAGACTGGTTACATATGAGGAAACTATAAGGAGTCCGTCTGTTGCCATTTGGCTATGTAACCCTAAAAACAAGGCTAGTTAATAGCCTCTTGTGCAGTCGGGCCACATTATTTATCAAGAAATTTTTTGCCAATACTGATGTGTTCCAACTGTAAAAGTGGCTTTAATATATGCCGACTGTAAAGCTAGTCCAGTTGTTTCCGTCAAGTTAAAACTACACGATATGGAATTTTTAAATTGTCATTTAAAACTGTTCATTTTCATAACCCAAGTTGGTTACAAAAGAAAAATAAATTTAACATCACGAATTTGCGGTTCAAATCTACCATTCTGTTACTTCTTTTCTATGTTCCTGTTGGTACTCGTTCTATCAAGACGAATCTAACGACAGCCCCTACGTGAAAATCCCTCTAGCTGTTCAGGGTTTAGAGGGGAACATAGAAGTCTACATACATACAAACTCTTGAAAAACATTACGCTCCTTTTGATGCAGTTGGGTAAAGAGCTTCACGGATGACCTAAATCCGTTTAAAGAGTTTAAATTTGTCTATACTAATTATAAGAATGCTGAAGATTTTTTTTTATTGAACACGCTAATCTCTGGAACTATAAGTCGGATTTAAAATATTTTGTGTATGATGATAGCTATATTGGCGAGGTAGGTTATAGGCTATGTCATGACTACTAATAGGACCGGAGCTACGCGACTGAAACCGCCGGGGCGCTACTAGTGTTAATATAAAGTGCGTGAACGGATTTTATCGAGGTTTATTTAATTATTTAACTAGCCCCACGTTTCAGAAGCTTTGCAGCAATCATGGTCATGGGTGAACTGAAACGTCGGGCTCGTTAAATAATTGAATAAACCGCGATAAATTCCGTAAAAATAAGTTTATTGTAATAAAGTGCGTGTGTTACAATTTCCATGTTTCCACTATTAGTTTATTTAACTTTAACAAGCTACCTACAAAATTGTAGGTGTAACACAGTTATCTGTTAACAGTGGATCTCGAACTTAGGTAAATAGGTACTCCAACCTTATCTGTTCTACAGGAACTTAATTTGTGAAAAATTTTGTACTTGCACTTCGCCAGCTATGCCATAGTGCACTTGGGATATTGCACAAGTCATTAATACGAAGGATTATTTACGAGAGAGCCCAAGGGGCCATGCAATTTACTATTATATTTTATTTGTTATTAAAGCGGCAACAGAAATACATGACCTGTAAATATTTCAAGTGTCTAGCTGTCACGGTTCACGAGATACGGTCTGGTGATAGACAGGCGGACAGCGGAATCTTAGTAACAGGGTCCCGTTTTTACCCTTTGGACATATAAGCACCCACAACTCTTCTTACATGTTATTATCGGCTCAAAGTGGCCGCTAATACTTTACGTTAGTTAGGACTTGATCATTTTCATAGCATCCATACAAAATGCATGGACACGTAGGTCATCTAAAACTATTACTGTTGAGCAGATTTTTGTACTGTTGCTTATTTGACATGTATACAGTCTAATAATCACATCGTCCTACAAACAGCGTGGTAGGTTATCCTTTTTTATTTAAGTTGGGGAAATCCTTTATTACGCATACCGCTTTAGTACCAGGTAAGCGTAGCGGTTGTGTGAGACTCACAGCTAGCTACACGGACTACCCACTAAATCCTGGTGTTGGTGTTCCATCTCTTCCGCCTTTCGACGGAACGATGTGAACACGCTAGTATGCTTCCTCGGCTTGGTATTTTATGCTGGTTCAATTGTTGGCAACGATTGTTTGTCATCTCATCGAAAATAAATTACTCACGAAAAACTAGCTGTAATAACTTAGAAAAAAAAGTCATTCATGTACTAATGAAATGTTTTAAATGTATTTATGTGTTGCTAACTATAGTTTTCTTTAATTTTATTTAATCTTTCTACCGTAGTGTGTGACTAATTGTTACTACGTGACGTCATTGTTTGACCGCACCCGGCTTTAAAAGTAACATCACTTTTAGTCCGTGACGTCACTATGTCACACCTCATATTTTATCATCACTATTAAAAATACTTTTGTTGAGCTATAATAATATATATAGTAAAATGTTTTTATTTGTGATGTACTTTTGCCTACGTGTCAGTATAAGAGACATCATAAATATCTTGTAATGATGTCTCTTATACTGACACGTAGGCAAAAGTACATCACAAATAAAAACATTTTTGTGCAGAACACTAAATGTATTTGTTAAGATGTCTAATAGATGCTGTCATAACATTATCATCATCATCATCACCATCAAAAATACGTGAGCCAATAGGCCACCTTCCCTGAAAGACATTGTTGCTTTGATTCTTGATATAGTGCTTTAATGGAAATTCACTCTCAAAATAATTTCAAACTAGATTGTGGATTACGTTTTCGATCGTGACCGTGACCTGCTTACCTTACCGTAGAGAGTGCGTGAAGGCGTATCATACAGATAACAATTCCTATATTATGTTATAAAGTTGTAGTTTGATCGAGAGTAGTTGAATAGTTGCTGAGATTAGCGCGGACGCGCTCACATTTGAAACATTCCTTCAATGTAAGGTTTTCATTTATCATAAATGGCATAATATGCGGGCATATGGCACCTGCAAATCCAGCGGAGTACGGAGGATATGAGGGTGAAACCGTGTGACGCTGCTAGGAATTTATATAAATGTTTTTGTTTCTTTCTAGGATCAGGAGCACCTGAAGCCGACGATAGTGGGCGGGTTGGCCAACGCGGAGCTGTACTGCCTCGCGTTGGCCAACATGTACTCGGACCCCAACTACCACAGCCTCAACCACTGGAACATTCTGCAGACGCTGGCGCGCAAGGGCGTGCACGTGCTCGACCCGCCCGATTGCGCACTCACAGAGACTGTGCTTATACAAACTAATCCACTTAAAATGGTATTTATCATCTGTGTTTTTAATAGAGGAAGCAAGAGAAATCTGTAGGGATCGTGACATATGGCACTTGGTTTTCTCCGCATACCTCGTAAGGAATCTAGACGTGGAGTTAATGTTAAAGTAACTGTTGTTATTGTATTTTAATTACAAGGTATAATTTAAATTTTTTGAAAAACTTTTTATAATTAGTAATCAATCTAGTTATGTCATCAGTATAAATCGTATTAAACGACAAGTAAATATTAACACAACCTGGGGAACGGTTTAGTAGCACAAAGAACATCTAGATGTTGAGTGTACTATACCTTCATACAACATTTTAGTATGAGAAATAGTACGACAACTCTGTGTGTCCTATTAATTGATTTCCATCAGAATCTAAGGCAACCGTAAATATTAACACAGCTTGCCGTACATTCCAGAGCGCGCACGTGACCGTTATAGAGGCCGTTATGGTCCTGTACGCGCGCGAGGTGGTGACGCTGGACCGCGTGTCGGCGGCGGCGCAGCGCTTCGGCGCGAGCCAGCCGCTCGTGGGCTCCTCCATACCGCACGAAGACGGCTTACTGTGCTGGATAAACGCGGCGTGCACAGCTTTAAATAGGGCAGAGGTACATTTCACACTGTTTATTATTATATTAAATTAAGCTCTAAATTTTGTAAAAAAAAGTCCTCTTTCTTTCTTGTACTTTTAGGAACTATGGTACACATTCATGAGTTGATTTTCGACGTAAAATTGCATATGTTCCAGGAGAACTCATCTCTACACGTACCTACAGTAAAGAATCTGCAGGAGCTATGCGACGGCACGGCGCTCGCGGCGCTCATCTCATTCTACTGTCCGGAGGCGTTACCGCGCAGCGCCGTTCGCGTGGGCCGCATGGCGTCCATCCAGGACTGCCTGCATAACCTCATGCTTGTGCATAACTTCTGCCGCACCAGCCTGCCCCACGACGTCTTCCACATGCTGCCCGAGGACGTCACGTACATGCGAGGGTACGTGCATATATACTATACATTAGCTGATCAGGCCACGCGTTGCTGTGGCAATAAAGATATCATCACAACCACTAATCTTATTAAAAAAAGCATATATTTAAGGTTTGACAAGGTTACATATCTGTACGAAATTTCATTTGAATCAATCCAGTAGTTTCGGAAATTATCTCGGTCAAACATCCAGATACGAGATTTATAGAAATTAAGACGATGAACAGACTGGTCCTTACCCACTGACTGTGTATAGATCACAGTGAAGTAAGTACACAATGCAAACTACTAGACCGATCAAACTAAAATTAACTATGCACACAGCTTTTATTACTTATGCATCACTAATAAAGTAATTTTATAACTTTCAGGTCAATGCGACAAAATCTAATTGCCATGCTCGCGGACCTGTTCAACTTGCTAGAAGTTCATCCCGTGAAGTCTGTGAAGTACCCAGGTAGCGGTGGTGAGTACCGATAGCATCCGCCATATTGCCATGTATCAGCATTGCATGCTAGAAATAATGGGAGTATGTGGTCATAATATGGCGCCCTGAGCCCACTAATGTACTATTGAAACAAACACTAATGTTATCGCTTCTGTAACGCAAGTACGAGGTGTCGCGGTTATTGTTAATTAATTAATCTTATATTATAATATAGTACGTATTCAATAACATCTATCTTATTTTTACTTTCTAATTATTTTTAATAGTTTATATGATGAATAATAATTTTTCAGTATTGCAAGGTGAGAAAATTTACTCTGAATACATTATCTATAACATGTATAAGTGATGAAATGATTATTGTAAGCAAAATTAAATTTAATTGAATAGAAAATTAAATTGTGTGAGAGGTGAAAATTTAAGACAAAAAATTACAAAAATTAGACTTGTAACTTTGAATGTAACTAAACTTTCCAAGACAAGAGTATGCCTGTAAAGAACTGAATGGTCTATATAAAGTATATCTTATTAAATAATATGACATAAGATATTTTTTATAGAGCTCTTTTAACTATCTCATTACATGTATTTGTCAGATTATTTGGTACAAAAATAATTAATTAATGTGTGGGTGAAGTATGGAAGAAAGTGTTTGGATGTTTAAACAATATTCACAAAAAAATATATCAGGTAGTGTAAGGCTTTGGAATACTTGTGTAAAATTATGTATCGCAAGCTGCAATTGCAGCTATTCACACAAGTTGTTTCCTCAATGTGTCATTGTGTAACACTGTTCGATGCCTCTGATTCGAGCAAATTACAAGTAAGGATGGGACGTAATAGATTTAATTACACTGTTTGGGAACTTGTATGTGTTGCTATGGATTCAGTTATAATATACACATGAATGTGGTGCAATATCGGGTGCATGCTAAATGCTTAGGGGTGGTATGTGCGTAGCATGAATGCGGGTATGTTGTGCGTGTGCGGGCAGATGTGCGTCTGTGAGCGTCGGTGTCTGTGCGTGTGCGGGCTGACGTGCGCGTGTGTACAGCGTGCGGAGAGAGCAACGCGCACGGCGTACGGCACAAGCGCTGCCTGCCGCCACCACCGCCCGCGGCTATTCCCGAGCTGCGTGACCACGCCGCAGCATCGCCGCACGCGGCGCCCTTCGCAGGTACCCGCGCCTCGCCTTTTGACGTGTGTGATATCACCATCACCATTTGACGAGTATTGGCGGAATTAGGTTCTCTGGACTTCGAACCCCAACGTCTACTTTCTAGATAAATACGTATTTAAATTGCTCGGACTAGATGTCATCGTCATTGCAATAGATTTTTTCTTTGTAGGTTTTACTTATTCGCAAAGGTAAAAGGAGTGACGAATATGAAAAGCATTAAAAAAAATCATACTTTTCTTATGTACATATTCGTTTTACCTAATATGTAATTCTATGCGTTACGGTTGTAAACATATGCAAAATATAGTTTTGTACCCATACCAAGAACCTTCAAATATTGTTAAGAATAAATCGTAACCCTTAAATAATTAACACTTAATAGTTGATATGATATGAAAAGATACGTCCAACAAATAAAATGTTCCTCGTTCCGCCAATTTTTACCACATATCACTTTATTTTTATTTGGGAAAGGCAAAGAACTCATAGACCAATTAGCTCCAGAATCCACATCACTCACTCACATTCACGTTGTCAATTCACTATCTGTTGCACATTGTCAATAGGTTATATAAAACCAAAAAGATTGTTTCTAGGAATTACATTCAGGGTAGCCATATACGTATTTAAAAATGATACATTACCTACACATTATGCATAGGTTGTATAAAATTTTTCAATGGTCTTTCCATTATCATGAATATTTATTCGGCCTTTTTTTTAAGGTGACAAGCTACCTTGGCAAGCTGTACTGAGGTCCTCATTTGAGAAATTAAATCAATGTAGCGCCGTGGCAATTATAGGACAAATCCACGACTAGGACCCTCATATCAACTACCAAGACTAGACCGTAACTAGGATAGATAAAAACTTTCCTTGCAACATTACAAGACGCATAATTAAAAAAAAAACAGATTTAATTTCATATCACGAAATCTCAGAAACCTTCAAATTTGAAATTGGCAGGTAGGTGCCTTTTAGGGTGCAGGATGAATTTTACGAAACTCCTTTGGGTGCGTTTTTACTAGTGTAGTGCGTGGGTGTAACCCGCAAGAAGTCAATTATATGTATATACTAGCGAGCCGGTACGTGCTCCGCTACGTATAATACTGTGATATGTTTGTTGATTGTTAAGAATTGAATGTTCCTAAAAATGCATTTTAATGTTTCATTTGACCACCAACTATTTGACCAGATTACGGCTAGTTCTTGGTTGTTGGTAGCTCCAGTTTTGTGAATTAAATTTAAGACTTGTGATGAATAGTAGTCACAATCACCAAGTCACAAAAATATTTTTTTTTCTAATGCAAGTTTGGAATTGCAATAATCGATTTATTATGGCTTTTAATCTTTTGTTATTATTATATAATATGTAATTATTATTATTATTTGTATATTCTCATTAACAAGTGAATAGGCGAAGGTTGATAACAATATAATATAGTTTTTAAAGAAGAGTAAACTTTTTAATTTTATTGTCATGTATTAAATTTTTTTTTTTGATAAGTTCTATTTTCAGATAAAAACTTTTATTCAATTTAATTGCCTTTCCCAAAATATTGTCATATGTACTGTATCCATTTGAGTGTTTGTTAGTATCGTAGTATTTATTTGTTGCGACAACAATTAATTGTATGTATACCATTAATAACTTTGCTTTGTTTATTTGTTTTATGCATTCAAACATAATTCAGGTCCAGGTGCTTTTAAACGTTAGTATAAGTGTATTTTACTGTTTGTTGGCTCGCATGCTCTAACGCTTTATAATGCCTGTGAATCTGTGTTGCATTTAGTTGCATGGCTGGAATATATGATAGTATGTCCTCAGGAATCCCACGATCAACTGCTTTAAATAGAAGTAATTAAGAGTTGCAGGTGTGAGTTGTTAATGAAGTAGATTTGTTTTCATATTTGTTTAACTTTTTTGTTTCATTGCTAGTAAATATATTTTTTGTTAGCACGTACTTGTTAGTGTATTTTACAAAGCTGATTCTCCGTTAATATATAGATGAAATAATAACTATGAAATAAATGTAATTGTAAAAAGAGTTTAATATCAATAATTTTTGAGTGTAGAATGTTTTAGGACAGTGGTGCTCCCAATTACTTTCAGGTGTTTGTTTATTTGCAAAAATGTAAGAGGGGCGCGTTGAAAAAATGTAAGGGGGTCCGTTGAAAAAATTGTAAGAGGAGCGCGTTGAAAAAATTAATAGCAGTAAAATCGTGTGAAACGATACCCGACCGTAAGCGTGATGTTTTACAGCACTAACGTCGCTACGTCTTGCTAAACTTTCCTTCAGAAATCATGTTCATTCTTAAGAGTAAACTCTCCAAGACCTCGAAGAGTAATTGGGAGGCACTGTTGCTGGATATTGATGTGTATTATAGAGCGGCTTGATATCATTTCAGTGCCTCGGTCGCCGTCGGCCTGCGCAGTGCGACCGCGAGGGCCCATCAGCAGGTCCACCTGTTCCACCCCCGAGCGCAGGAGCTGCAGTCCACAACGCGAAGAGTTTGTCGTGCACAGAGGGAAGGCTATCACAACTCTGTCGGCTATGGCTAGGAGGGATGATGAAAATGGTAATTTTTTTCTTTTACTTATTCTTATAGAATATGATATTGTAACAGTGGCTAAGCACTTCATGTGAATGTATGGTTCAGGAGATGCATTTACGTCCATATGACTGACGCGTATGTACAGTATGTGAGTATTTATTGCTGATCTGGTTTGAAAAAGGGGACTATGTCTGGCAGTGAACGAAGACTGGCGGTAGAGAATACTGTTTAATTATTTTACCACATTAAAAGTGTTAAGTGTTTAATTGCTTGAACGAAACACTTTGACTTGTCGGAATTATGTAGGTGACACGCTAAATATGAATACAAAAACCATATTTTTTTTCTCATCCACTATCAAGAAAATGGTAATGATATTGAAAGTTTTCTATGTCAGTGTCGGAACAGAGCGCGGCGGGTCGGCCGTCCAAGTGGGCGGGGTCCCGCGAGAGTAGCTTCGCCGGCCGACGCTCGCGCCGCGGCTCCGTGTCCGACGACAGCCAGCTCACCGTCGAGAACTTCGGCGGCTCGCAGGTACGTATAGATGGTGCTATAAGTCAGATCCCATCATAGATTCATAGGGGGTAACGCCCCAGGGTCTCAACCATGAGAGGGCCCACACGCCGATGGTGTAACTGTGCTGGTGCCGTGTAATTCCAAATATTAGTGTTAATCATGAATATCGGATAGTGCCATGCTGAATCGCAGTCTAATTGTACTGGCGCGAGCCTGGAGCCTTGATTTTAATGAACTTTTTAATTTTTGTTAACTCTGCTATTACAGTAAAACTACTTTTACAAGCCCAAAGTTTCAGAAACTTTACAGCAATCATGGTCACGGGCGGACTGAGATGATGATGTTAAATAATTAAATAAACCGCGATAAATTTCGTAAAAGTAGTTTTATTGTAATGAATACATTCGCTTAAACGTAAGACATCAAGACTGTTATCTGTTTTTTTTTTTTTCAATTATTGTAATTATATTTTTATTTTTTTTTCCTAATTATAGGATCGGTTACATTTTGCCGGTAGAAATCCTGAAAAAGAACTGGCGACACTGCAGACTGCTAGAAAAATATCTGCTCCCGCCGGTAATTAGTTTTTCGTTTTTATAAATATTATTTGTAAAGGTATATTAGTATAAAACATTTTCTTTTATGAGACAGGAATAACAGTTCAGTCTTGTTTTACCAGTTAAGGTGTACAAGTTATATGTTATGTTCATACGCATTTTATTACTTTATCTTGGGAATAGCTTTAATCTCCTTTAATATAAGTTATAAATGAAACAATTGCAAAAGAAACCATGCGATCAGTATTCTCACATTTACCTCTTATTTACATGAGAACTAATGTTAAATGTGACTTGGTTCAGGTCCACTAGACTACAACCCTCCGCTGCGCTCGTCGCGGCAGGATATACGCGGCTCGATCCAGCTGTTCCACGGCGACTACCATAACGGCTCCGACTACAAGCTCGAGCGACAAAGCTCAGGGGCGGAACTCGCGTGCCGTGGCGGCGGGGACGGACCGCCCAGCGAGCGCGATGCGCCCGATGGCGACGCCTCGAGGACGAGCTTCGCTGACCGTGGAAAGGTCAGGAGCAACGGAGACCAGAGTACGTGCATAATATGTTTTATTATGTTTACTAACATTTACATATTTACAGAATTATATATAAATTATCATCTAAAAATAAACGCCATATTAAAATAAAATATGGCCTTTATTTTTAGATGATAATTACGTATGTGTGCGAAATTTCTTTAAAATCGATCCAGAGAATCTAGAGATTAGCCTTTACAAACATCGTGACACGCGATTTTTATAAACTGTAACAAAAACACTTTTTCCTTTTGAACTAGTTCAATATAATATTATATATGGATGGATATTTTAATTTACGAATTATTTATTACGAATAATATTGTAGTGATTTAATATTTATTTAGTATTTTTAAGTTAACCGTAAACCACTAAATGAGATGCATTTTACAAATAGATACGGATTCCTATTATGCCTTTGGAGGTACAACAGGGATTTGATTACCAGACTGACATTTATATCAACGCACAGCCGAAACTACTGTACCTAGAAACTTGAACTTTGGTACAGGAGTTCCTTTTGTGGAGTAAGTAAGCACTAAGAAATGATTTTGCAGGTTTTTACCCACATGGGGATAAATTAGAGAGTTAAGTTCATATGAAATTTTCTCATTTTTGGACTGGAAAAATGATAGCTTAAGTATAAACTGGAATAACATTTGAATGTTTTCTTCCCGACAATGCTGAAGTACGCTAATAGATATAAATGTATAGCGATAAATATTAACAGTAGATTCAAAAATACCGCAAGAAAGAAGAACAGTATGTGACTGAGTCACACCTAATGATCTCATCTCAATGGGATTACAGTTATTCCATTATAGGCTATAAGTAAATTCTATAGAAATAAATCGGTTGTCCTGAGGTCTTACTCTGTAACAAAGGATATTATTAAATTTAGTGATAGATTTAATAATTATCAACTAGTAACGTAAATCATTAATGTAAGTATATAATAATAATAATAATTTTTGTAACAAATGCTCTAAAATATTTGAGTTTAAAAAAAATTGAATATACCTACTATATCCTGTTGGTACTAGTGTGTAGCGCTTATATTAGACCACATATTCCCGAATCAAAATTACATGAAGCTTTATTTTTATGATTCAAAATTGTTAACGGCTTTGGTTTTATATGTGAGAAGCCTTTCAATGCATTTCATTTATCATTGATATTTTATGCTTTATATTTCAACATAAAAACGAGCTTTCAAAAAGTCACATATTGGTGTGTACCCTGTGTTATATTATATTTGCATTATAAGCATATTTGCTTATGCCTGCACCGAGTTGTAAACTTATCATGATTTAAAGAGCACAAGAAGCACCTTTTATAAGTTAAAACAAAGCATTCTATTAATTTTAATTTGCAATAAATTTATTTACATTGTTTCAATTTGCAGTGTTTAAAGTAAAATGTGAAAGTCGGATTAGATCAGACTTAAAAATAATTATTGTTTTAAGTAACGACCATTCGTTTTACACATAAAATACATGTTTTGTATACCGTACGTAAGCATCCGCAAAGGTAGACGTCCTGCTTAGCGCCTAGAGCTTCATGTTCAAGACTGAGCGCACTTACAATTGGCGCGGCGGTAGCAAGTAGCTAGAGTACAAGGACCTGAGCGCTAACCAAGTCAGCTGTCCGTACAGACACATCGCGCAGCCTAAGGGTCGGTTTCACGAGTAGCCAATATATTGTCATCTAGCTAGTCGATAGTTAACCCCATTAAGCATTTATGCTTCATATGAATTACTTCTAAACACCGTTAAAATTTGTAGTTTTTTTGAAGTTCCTCATAGGTTAATAGGGACTTTAATAGAATTATTTAGACCGGCCCTAACTAGGTTAATTTAGTAGGGTGTGGTTTAAACGGTGTTTGTTCGGTGCTGTGCCAGGTCCCTTCCACCTGGGCGACGGCGAGCCAGCGCTGGGCTCGGAGCGGCGAAAAACATCGTTCAGCACTCCGCCCGCCAACACCACCACGTGGCAGCAGCAGTTCATGCAGCAGGAGAACCAGCCCAGTGAGTGCTTTACTAATAAAATGCACTGTAAATGTAAGTTAGGTAAAGTAAGAGCGTGAGTTGAATGCTCAGCTAAGGAACATTGTCGTCGTGAACGTACAACTCGCTATTAATAATAAACACGTATATGCTGGCGAGCGCGGCTGCTAGTGCAGACAGCGCAGGGGGTTTGCGGGCATTCAAGTCGCGCACGGTCTTTCACGCGCAGCACAATAAAATATCAAAATAATAAAACTTTAAACTTTGTTTCACAAACAATCACAGATTTTGTGTACTTAACACGCCACTTTTCTATCTCGTAACTCAAAACGTACGATGTATATTTCTCGTCGCTGTGGCAGTTGTTTAAGCCCATCCTATCTGCCTCATAATTATAAATTATGGTACAATATATCTTCATATTTTTTAATTAGTTAAATTTCAATTCACTGACGTCACATACACAGTATTATGACGTCACCAATGTCACGAGCGTTTTCATGTGTTTAATTTGCAGTATTTTTGCGGGTTTCTCGTGGCACATGGATTATTGTTGCCCTTAGTAAAGCTTTATTTTAATTTATAATTTTCTCAACTGTTTTAAGTTGTAGACTTTTACATAGTCATAAAAGTATTTTTTTCTATTTCTTGTACTCGTATCGAAAAACGATTTCAACAATTATATAATCCACCCGCAGACGGCGACGACGGAATGGCGAGCGTGACGGGTGGTGGGCAAGCCATGGCGGCGCAGCTCAACAACATCCGGCTGAAGTTGGAAGAGAAGCGGCGGCGCATCGAGCTGGACAAGCGACGTGTGGAGCTCGCAGCCAACCGCCAGCGCCAGCAGCTCGGCCAGCAGGCCTTCCTGCAGGCCGTCACCAGGGTGAGTCGCGCCGTTCACCTCCGCTCTCTGCACATGCGCCGACATGTAACGCTGCTCCCGCCAGCGTGAGTCTTCTATTTTTTCTAGATTCGGTGGCATGTACTCACTGGATGTACCGAGCTATGTCGGGCCATGGTCGGGGCGAGGGCGTCTTTGTGTTTCTCAACAGACACCACCAAGTCACTCCATAGCCTATGGAATTCGCATCATTCGATTTTCGAGCAGTCAGAGCCTTTTAATGACTGTTTACGACGACAAACACTTACACAACCCGACATTATATAAATGTAAGCCTGTCTTTTATGCTCTCTACCGCAATAGGCTCATATAAACCGCACAAAACGCGACAGCATGCATGACTATTTATTCACGCTGGTTTTATGTGAGCGAGAGGTACCTCCTCAGAAGCCCCGGTCGAATTCTGTTGCAATTCAGGAATGACAAAATGAAAAACTAGCGTAAGTGATGTGTTTCAGCCTCACATCTGAACATGTGTAATGCGAGAGAGAGGTACCTCCCGCTCGCATCACCCAAGTAACGAACTCTATCGAATTACGAAAGTTGGCTTCATCTATTTTTTTTTAACAAATTCTGGCATGTGTAAACCTAAATATGTGGTCGTCCCTGGTTGTAGAAATTTGTCTAAATACTCTGATGGTAATTTTATTTTGGAAATGTGACGGTTAGCACAGTAATATGATATGCAATTATAAACAGGATATTAGTGCCTGTTGTTTTTCAATATGAGTCCACTGTATCTTTTACTGTAAAGATATTCATATCAAGTAAATAATACAAAGTTTAATATTTTGGATATAGTATTCTTTTTGTTTGTCATTTATATTCACAATAAAATCTTGTGATGCTGCGATGCGATATTGGGATTTGTGTGGTAGTTAGCGAGTGTTGTGTGTGCTACTTTTATTTCATGTCCAACTCAATACACAACAATGAATACTAGACCAGTTTACTAGAACAGTTTACTAGACCTCAAGTTAATAGACTAACTGTCGTCAACAATAAAATATGTTTCTATTCCATTAGGACACATTTTTGCAATACCAGTTGGCCTCTTTGGTGAGTGCCTGGTTCCTAACAACTTAATAGTTATAGAGTATTATTTTATTATTGTACTTTGAATACATACTTGTTCACATGCTTCAAACGCTTCCATTTTTATATCGCAATTTAGCGTAGATTGCGTATCATCCCAAGCGTATTTTCGACACAAATATCAATTTAGTCAAAGATGACATAGGTGTAAAAAAGAAATAGGCTTCACAGTGTAGTTATGGCAGCTTTCAATTGTCAGATCATTTCGTGCAATATGCAAAATATTTTTGTTTTTCCTAATTATTTTTTCTATGATATATTTTTATAATATTATTATTATCACATTTTGAATATATCCACATTTTTTAATTACTTATTAAATACTTGTATCATCAATTATACAGCTTAACGTTTGGTTTAAAAATCCCTCTGTTCATAAATAGTACAATTTTTTTAGGTACCTAACTGTAATTAATTTGTTTGTTACTCCTGTACCCTAATCACATCACACTTAGCAATTGCCACGTGTTCATATTTGCTACATATAGTTTAAATACAAATATTTCAAAACTAGAAGTATCCTTGTAACTTACATACTTTATTTATTTATTATTAGATTATAGATCCCAGTACTTATCACATCATCATATACAGACGCAGCCAACGTTTATCAAATAGTTTAGAAACATAATTCGCACCAATTTTCATAAAACTATGTGTAAACTACTAATGGAAAAAAGATGTCCAACCTACCGTTTTTGTTCAGATAAGTTAAATTTTACTTCCGAAAAGAGTATGAACACGTGGCTTAGGAAGTAAGCACATGGTGTTACGCATGACCCACGCACAGACACGCGAGTGTTCGCGCGAGCGCGTGCTCGCGAGCGCATTCACGTTTGCGTGCCTTTGTTCGTCGCTCGGGTGGTGGTTGCACGTTACACTGTTACAGGGCAAGGGCGCGCGTACTCCCGCCGACGACGGCCCGGCTGACTCACAAGCGGTGAGTATCTTGTGTGTCTCGACCTAATGCAATGATATATACATTTAAAGTTTCCTAGATTCTGGAATGTACTTAGGTATGTGCGGCTATAACAAACAAGATTTAAAGATCCTTTATTTTAATAAGACATTGATTTTCAGCAATATAATATGTGTTAAGAAAGATACTTAGCATTATATTGTTCAATTATAAACACTTTATTTTTATTAATATAAATTGACATTGTAAACGTGACACATTAAGCTCGACAAATAAGTACAGTTGTTGAAAATTTTAACTAAGAGAAGCACATGAGTATCAATTCCATAGTCTTCTATTACTAAAAGGGTGGTTACAAGAGGCTAGATACTTTTTAGGATTCTTGTATCATTTATCATATTATAGTTCTTCATCTAAGAAATATCACCTAACATGATGATGACAACATCGTTTATGATCCAATAAAGTACATTGCGTTTGGTCATTTGTATGTGTTTGAAGTATTCTAATTCCGTTGCATGATACTTATATAAATGGCACGTATCACACACTCGTAGAATTATAACTGAGTTAAATGTGAGCTGCATGATGTTATTTAACGAATTTAAACTTATCCGCCATTATATGTGTATAAAAATAAATAAATGTTCAAATTGATAAATTGTGAATGTTCAGGATTTGGAGACAGTGAATCAAGCCACTGACAACGTGGCCATGGATCAGTATCAGCAATCTATTGCCAAGTAAGTTTTAGAATAATTTTATGATTACATTTGTGTATATGTTGCGCTTAAAACACCTTAGAAAAACAAAAACATGTACTTTGTCTATTGTATATATTATAATATGTGATAACTCGTTGGTCGCCAAAGACAATTGACTGATAATTACAGAATGAACTCCAGCCTGCAGGATATACAGAGCGACATCGCGAGGCTAGCTAGTCAACAGAGCCAGCTGCAGCAACAGCAGCAGCACCACCACCAGCAGCAGCAGCAACAGCAGCAGCAGCAGCTGCAGCAACAACTGCAACAGCAGCAGCTGCAGCTGCAGCAGCAATTGCAACAGCAACAACAACAGCTGCAGCAGCAACAAGCGAAACAACTGTTTCAACCCCCGTCACAAGTACCACAATCGCCTTTCCAACAACAATATCAACCAAACATTCCACAATTGGTAAGTATCTCTTGATAAACGAGCGACAACGCAAACACGTGGGTTGCGGGATGCGCTTTCCGATATATAATGTTATATAAATTCCGCACAAACGCTAAACCCCACACTACATTGCAGCACAACCAATTCAGCTCACAGCACAATGTGTCGCGGCAACCGCTCAACACGTTCGGCTCCTCACCGCACATTCCGCGCGACTTCTATCAGAACCAGGTGTTCGAGAACACGCAGCAGAACATACAGAACGCCCAAATGAACTACCAGTATCAGTACCGCGATATTGAGCAAGAGTACGGACGGCAACAGTTCTATTTGCACGACAGTCCGGCGCAGCCGCAGCGGAAGACGTGGGCGCAACACGCGCAGCAGCAACAGGAGAACGCGGAGCTGCGAGGTTGGCAGGTAGGCTAGTACTCTTACTGGCGATGCATCTCCCTCCTAGCCCCCTACTGTTTATATAGAGCAAATAACGGTTACGCTAAGCGAAAAATTTGGGCTTTCGAAACAGCGGTAATGCTATTCGGGCACACTCGCTTGAACCCTGTACTTTTGTCACGACGTGTCTTCTGCACTCATTCATTGCAATAACCTTGTAAATGGTCACAATTGCAGCTACATCAGCCGAACAACCAGCAACCGTACCAACAATCGACGCCCGAGCCGCAGAGGACGTGGAAGTCGCCCTCGCCTCAACCTTCGGAACGAAATTGGAACCCCCAAGGTTTCGTCCTTCACGACAGAACGAACCAACCTTTCCAAGTGCACTACAACTCCGACCGATACCAGAACGGTACCGAGAATGCGCGAGATACGCAAAACCATTTAAGCTACACTGTGATAAACCCCAACCAATACGTGTCTCAGTCGCCTCCGCTGTCGAGCCCGCGGCGGTCCAAGACACCGCAGCGCCAGGGTTCACTTCCGGAGGTGCGGCGCGAGCCGCCTGTCAGCTTGCACCAGTTGCACAGCCCCGCACCTGCGCCCACGCCGACCCCCGACGATATGGAGCCCCAGAATATCTCCTTCATCGGCAACGCCGAGGATGACGCCCTTCGCCAGGGTATAAATAGACTGAACATCTCCTCGGGTACTAGGACGTATCGGATACCGTCGCCGACGAGACCGTCGCTCAGTAGGAACTCATTCCAGCAGCTCGAGGATGAGAGCGAACAGAACGAGAAAGGCTTCTACATATCGTTCGACAACGACCAACCGAAGCGACCAAAGCCTCCGTTGCGCGCAAAGCGTGGGTCGCCACGGAAGGAACGAAACGAGTACCAGAGCCCAGAGCGGAGCCCCGACGAGAGCACATGGGAGGAGCGGCTGCAGCCCGAGCAGTTCGCGGTGCACCGCGGCGCGAGGGACGCAGTGCGATCTGATGACGTTTCCGACAGAAGAGAAACGCCACCCAGAGAGCGACCGCAGCGAGTCAGCAGCGCCGAGCCCGCTGCGCTAGTCATTGGCGAAATGAACCCCGACCCCGTAAGTTACTGGTCTTCTAAAAATCGTAATTTATTTAGCAGATAAAACCTACAACAAAGATATGAAAAGTGTTGAAGATCCTGTTTTAACAGCCCTACTGTTAAAACAGGATCTTCAACCAGGTTCTAGGAATACCTTCGTGCAGTAAATCTATGGGAATGTGCTATCCATAGGACATATTGTAGTCCAATGGAAGAAACGTTAATTAGGTTAAAAAATAAAACTATTTGATAGATCTCTAACGTAAGCATTCCTAGAAGTCATTAGCAATTACAAAACTAAAATATGTAAGCTTGTACAGTCAAGATTACGTATATTTATTTTATTATCATTTTAGCAATCAAATTCAGTATGAACGTACTATTGTTTGTACTGTTGGATGCATGTTTTTCAGAACTCAGCTGAGGAAATGGAACGCAAGAAGGAGCGCATCATGATGCTGTCGCTGCAGCGGCGACAGCGGCAGGACGAGGCCAAAGCGCGCGCGGAGGCAGCAGCGGCGGCACGGCGAGCACGGGACTCCGCCGCTGCCGAGGTGAAGGCGGCGCGCAAGCTTGAGCAGGCGCGCCGCCGAGACGCCATCCTGCACCAGTACAAACTCAAAAAGGCACTTGAGGAGGCGGAGCGGGAGGTAAAACCGAGCTGACGTAACACACTCGTCCACGAACACGCAAACATACACACATAAACGCACGTACGCATGGAGCTACTCACAGGCGCACTACAGAAGGATACGCATGGGGGGCACAGTTTATTTTTGAGAAATAATTAGCGAGTGTCAATAAATTATAAGTGTTTATTATGCATTATTTATATTATAGATTTACTAGGCTTCTCGCGATATCACCGCCTATTGTTAATGCTCATATTATTAGCCCCTTCTAATGAACGTATGTTAAAGTTTCAACTTTATAAAGAAAATCAATTTTTGAACTTCCACCTTCTATAGAAGGATGTTTTTTGAAAAGCAGCTGTTAAGTGTAAATGAATTAAATTACTAAATAATGCAATAGAATTTTACTGTATCAGAGATATATTGAGTCAACAATACTATTCCAGGGCAAGGTGGTCGATAAGTCTGAGTACATGGAGTCACTCCGCGGGGGCGGCGGTGGCGGTGGCGGGGGAGGCGGCACTGCGCGACTGCGCGGCAAGCAGCCGGCGCGTGCGCGGCCTAAGACTATCCACGTGGACAGTGGCGCGTTGCAGGCCGCTGAGGGCATGCTCGGCTCCAAGCAGCCCTCCTCCACCAACCTCACCGGTAAACTGTACAAAAACACATACAGCCAGCGCGAGCGCGGTAATCCCATCACACACATACTATCCTCAGTAGAACCTACCAAACATTCCACGCGGGCGCATCCACTAGTAGAAATATTTTAACAAATGCTGGACGGAATACTGAAAAAAGCGTTGATTACAAATACTTAGCATTTCACAGATACCGAATTAAAAATACTTTTAATTTCATTGTTTGTGCAAAAGGCGGCAATAGCTACTTTTTGCGTACAAATAGCTAGCAAAGGTAATCTTTAACACAACGCCACGAATTTAAAGTGTTGAACACGCGGCTGCGCTTCCCTAACGTTTAGCGGATGTACCAAGAGATTTGCATGTTGCCATCGAACATGCTTCATTTTTAATTTATTTACTAAGATGTCAGTGTGCTTTTACGTATTGAAAATTAATTTATATGGAAAAACACATTTAGTTCCATTTATTATGGCAAATATTTGTATGCTTTTACCCTTACCCTGCACAGTTTCAGCTAATCTAATTTTTTGTATTTTTTTTTAATTTGCCATGTTGTGTTCTGTAAAATTCAGTAAAAGATTGTTTCGAATCATGAGATATTATGTCATTATCAAACCTTCAAATGGTCACGACTTCAATGATTTAAGTTTTTCCAATGGTTTTACAGAACACACCAATTATATCCAATTTATATGTTTGTGGTATCATAAAATTGTTAGGTAAAATTGTATTTTATTAATTATAGTATATTGTATTAAAACCGAATGATTGTGTCAATCAACAACAGTTTTGTTTTATAAATATACAATCACTTGAAATGCTTATTAAAGATGACATTTATACTGAAGATGAATTATATCTATTAAGTAAGAATTATTTAAAAACAATTCTTTTGTGAATAATGAGATATTATTGAATATGATAACGAGGAAAAAAGGGCAAAAATTAATGTAAAAATAAAAGAGACCGCTATTTACGTGTGCATATCAGTACCACAAATGTATAGATGGATTGTGTTTGTGTATGCTGTTGTGTTGCGGCTGCACTGACCCTGTGTGCGGTGTTGTAGGCACCATGCGCCGCGACTACTACCGCGGCTCGCAGGACAACCTCGCCGAGAGGGCCGGCCTCTACCGCGGTGAGTACCTCTGCCCTTTACAGAGTTCCTGCCCAGCTGGAGGACTGTCCATATAAGCCCCTGCGATTTTGGACTTTGATGCTTATTCAAAATTGTTGTGTAACATAATCGCCCGGCCCTCAAATCAGATCTACTGGCGGATATAAATTAACTAATTGTTTTCCACTGAAGTTTGTTTAAATGATCTAAAACCAAAAAAAAAAAAAAATAGCCAGTGTCAAATTAAATTATGTAAAGTTGCTAAACTAAAAAAAAAAAAAATATATTTGAATAAACATCAAACTGAAGAAGTGAAAACATTTAATTAGTTTGTAATGTGTGTTTTGGCTCACTCTCTATATAATGTTTCTTTTTTTTTTTTTAGCTGCAGACGATTTAAAAAATTTTGTTGCTATTTTTACTTTTAAAATTGCTAAAATAATTTCGTGTGTTGTGTATTTTATCATTGGTATCCTATGATAAAATACAAAGATTGATAGAAGGAATGTAAAGATAAAAGTTAAGGTTCTTATTTTATTCTTAAATGTGAATTGTCATGATACGATTCTCCGTATTTCCCAATGACCCAATCACGAGTTTAGGGATATCTATGTTTACAGCCAGCTACAATAATTACAATAATTACAGCCCACCAGGAAAATTTTGTAATATTTTAACATAGGTATCTAACAAAAAAGCTTTTTGTTTATTAGTATGAAGAAATGCATAACACAAGGACCGAATTAACTGACGATGATGATGACTCGTAAATATTTACGCATTCTAACAAATTATAATGTGGCTCTTTGGTCAATTTAGCTATTGTTTGCCTTTAGCTTGAAATAAGAGCAGCTGTAAAAACAGTCACATCCGTTTAACATACTTAACATAAATAACAACAGATGTTATAAATTAAATTAAATTATACTTATTACTTTCAACAAGTATGATGTAATTACGTCGCATACTTACCCGATCCTCAAAATTCAAATTATAAATGAAAACCTTGGTACCAGTGCAATATCATTATATAATAATGTCATACACATAACACACTATACAACCACAATATATACCTGGCTTTAAGCGCTAAGACCATTTTAGCCTTACTTTAGCACATTATACAAAATTCAATAAACCTACAAAATATATAACCTGCAAATACAAGAAATATTTAGATTATGGTAATTTTTCTAGATAATCATAAGGTTGATAATAACTTAAGGTATAAATCATATTCAGTTCGTTATATTATTCATGTATTATATATACACCCCATTGTACTCTTGAATGACGTCAGAACAATTTCACCTGCATGGGCATTTTGTGTTTCTTTAAGCATAAATATAATACATAGGAGATATCATTGAATCATTCAAATGGTATTTGACGGGATTATCATAAATACAACAGTGTTTAAACTCATTATAGTACGTCATATACTAAAGTATTGGACGAAATGTGTGCAGTTGCATTTGATTGCATGTAGTATGTCCGGTCATGTTCATAGATTCTCCAGTGGACGAGCGCGGCGGCATGTCTCCGAGTAGCGCATCGAGCGGCCCGCTGGGGCGACGCGGCTCGTGCAAGACGTCGCGAGGTGAGCGCCTTCCACCTGCCCCACCCCCTCACACGCGCTCCTCTCCGGCCTTGCCTCTACTAACCAAGGCGCTTTGCTATATGTATAGTGTTCACTTACAAAATGTATTTGTCGATGACCATTCATCATCGTCAGTTATTATTACCACAATTTAAAAATCCTTTAAAATTTTGTATTTCGTTGAAGATGATATTTACGCTAATAGTAATAGTGGTCTGAATAATTTATTGTATTACTTAGGGTTATTATTGGCTTAAATTTATTTTGAAAAATTCTGTCCGTTAAGAACTTTTATAAAAAAGATTTTTTTCTTTACATTTTGATTTTTGTAAGTGAACACAAAACATACTTCGTTTTATTGCTTCAATAACAAAAAAAAAATGACTGATATTAATTTTTAATAATATAAACGAAGTATATACAATAAACTACATTTTAAAACTCAAAAATATAAGTATTACAAGTAATCTAAGTTCTATGATAAAATCTTAGCTTTTTGCTTATAATTGAATATAATTTCCAGTGTAACATTGTCCAGTATTTTTGAGTTTTATGTTTTATACAAAGTTCGACGATGAACTTTTCAAATTGAAAAATTGTATCGTCAAAAAGATGTTTGAATGGAAAAATGTTTTAGGATGGTCAAATAGCTCAAATTCCCGTAGACAGTATGAGCCGCTTGTTGGACATTCGTAGATGCTTTGGTCTATATGATTTATTATTTTATTTTAATGATTTTATTATATATGTGTACTATTTCAGCATTGCATAGAATGGTTGAATTCACCAGTTAGGAGCTTACATATTACCTGTTATTTTGCGTCCTGCGAACCCGACTAAGCTGAAAGGGTTTTGGAAGCTTCACCCCAACTATATCCTATAGACCTTCCGCGCATTTGAGCAACTGGTTCCAGTAATGTATCATACGAACGAATGTCATTGATTCGCGGTTTTGTTTTGCCTATATATTTATTATGTAAGAGTAATGAGAATACGCCTGCTTGCGATCGATGCATGGGAGCGATCGCTCGACGCTGTAACATGTAACACGAGTGTAACGTTTGCGATCGCATGTTGACTGCGTCATGATGTATAGGAAATATTTCAGAGCGTGTGAGTGATGAACCACAGTCGACACGTGGAAGGTCTAAATATTCCACTTACCAGAATAACTTTAAGGCGGGAAGGAAATCTAGCTCTCTTATGAACTTGTGCGGTAAGACACGTTTGACTACACACCGAGTATGTACAGGCTTCACGTTGGCCGGTGTTCTTTGCTTTGGTGCGTTGGGTTTCTATTTCGTTGCTGCAGCCAGGGGGATGTTCTATGGCATACAGTAAAGTATTTTAAATTTAGTTTAAATATTATTATATTGATTTTGTGAATGCATAATGTAACAGTGCAACTGTGGTATTAGCCATTCTTATTTAAAGTCGACAAATGACTATTGTAGAAATGGCACAAGAAAGTTCTACATCTAACTTCAAAAGTTAGTACTTATCAAGTAACCTTAAAACTACATTAACGGATTATATCACGGTTTGTTTACTTATGTACAGTGTCAGATGATCACGGGGTCACGGCTGCTGTAAAGCTTTTGAAACTTCGGACTTGTTAAATAACTAATGAAACTGCTATAAAATGGTTTTTTTATAGAATAGCGTGGCAAACGAACTATCGGAGCCTCTTTACGACTACTGACGCCCATGAACATACACATAATTACTATGCCGATGCGTTGACCTCTCCACCCCTATGGGCCACCGGCTACTCACAGACCGCACGAAACGCGACACTGAAGATGTCACTTTACGGCGGTATTATGTGAGCGAGAGGTACTTCCCCAGTCGTGCCGGCCCAGTTCCGTTACGCCGTCCGTCCGTCATGCGCATGGCGCTACCACCTCCTATGCAGCAAGGCACTACCTCTTCCTAGTAGGTTTAAATTTTCATAGTAACATTCGCGTAAGCTGTAAGACCTACATATTAAGTTCTTTATGTCGGCAATGCTAGTTTTTCAATAATTGTTTCTTACACTGTAATATTTTTTCTTATTTTTTTAACATATTGAACTGAACGTAATATTTTGAACAGTACTTAAAGTAATTGTTTTTTCCCGCCTGAACATTCCTCTTCTGCGATATCTGCACCAATTTTATTTCTAGAATGTTATTTATGTATTTTTATGATTATTATTGGTTGTGGTTCATTTTATGTTGGTTCTGGTTATGCATGCTCTGGTTCATCTTTTCTATTGGTGTTGGTATGACGTCGTTATAGATTTATTATATTTTATTGCTGGATACTTGGGCTGTAAAAATGTCCTTATCGGTGTTATATGTTTAATACGTACGGTGACAGTCGTAGGGTTACATCATATGGTCCGCTATGGCTCCACACCACGTTAGAGACACACAAGCTGCGAGACGAGATGGCGCAAGCTTTAATTATTTTTTTTTAATATTCTAAATGTGAAGGATACTAACATTATAACTATATTTAGAACATCCATCTGAAATGTTGTGTAACAAGAATTAGTATTGGAATTTGAAACTTCATCATTATACTTTCGGGTCTTGTCTTGTCGATATTTTAGCTAATCATGATTGTGATTGATGCAATACTCTTGTTCCGGGATAAAGTCTATTATTCGTATACATGTATAATTTTTATCAATACAAACACTTCAAAATAGAGACTATCCTTTCAATTTCAATATCCTCTTATGATTTGTAATTAGATTCAGATCCATTTTGTATTATCATATAAATTTGATCATTAGAATCAATGTGTACATATTCGACTATTACCTAATATATTTTAACCAAGTTAGGAAAATAATTGATTATCCTTTTTATTTTATGCTCATTTATTTGATATAACATACATACAACCCGTAACAAAACTTACAGATTAGCCTTAGACATAATATTTTAATTAATTTAGTACTATAGGAGGCGCTTTTAAATTTTAAATGCCTAATATAATTATTTTGCAATTATCATTTTTATTTCACTGCCTATTGCTTAGCAAGTATATGCTTAATTTTACGTAGGTACTATTCGTAACAAATGTTATTTAATCATAATTTCACAAAATAGTCTTAAATGTAGACTGACCTGCGTTAGATAAGCAAGACTTATAAACTTTCTCTAATAAAAACGATTGATAGTTCACCCAAATCCAATTATTTTTTACTAGCGTAATTTGGTTTGTGATTTTTTTCGTATTTAAATATTTCAAATATAGGGCCATCGGCACATTCTTAAGCGCTTTAATGAAAGTAGACCTACATAGGGCCTTACATCAATCTTTAATCTTGGCACACATCTTGTGAGTATTTTAATGAATATTACTAATACATACTTATGTATCAAGACTACATTAGTTCTCAATTACCATTAAGTAATTATAGTATTATATCATTAACATTGTACATACTAATATCTAAATTAAACAACATGTCTACAAAACGTAACATTAAAATCTTGCATATTATATTCAATTTAATGAGGATCTTTATTTATGTAATCATCAAATTTTTAAACAATTTTATTAATTAGATAATAAAAAACAATATTAAAACAATTAGATAAATAAAATTATTTTTATAGTAGATAGACTTTTATATTTATTAACAATAATTAATTTAGAAAATTAACAATAATTTCAATCCAATCAAATCTGAGTAGCCATTTTGAGTAGCCACTCAGTGGTTATAAAAATGGTACGGGTTGTAAGAGTGTGGCGGTGGGTACAGACTCCGGACTGGGGCGCGCGACTCCGCCGCGCCGCGCTGCATCGCCGGGTCTGCGCACGCTGGGCTCGCCCGCAGGGCCCGGCTCGGGGCCCGGCTCGCTGCCCGGGGCCCTGCCGGGGGCGCTGCCCGGGGGAATCGGCAAGCGCCGCGCCGCACATCATGACGATAATTCCGACGTGTCTTCCACGCACTCCTCAATCATGGACTACTCCGGTAAGTATCCACTACTAACAACCTATTATTTAATGATATTTATTAAAATAGATATTAATTGTATGAAATATTAAGATCTTCAGACAATAATATTGATTTTATTATCATTGAATTTGATACATTGATACATTTAGAAGATGAAAAGAGTATATATATACAATATGTATTTTAAAGTCTAAAAATGACACTTATAATTAATAGCATTGTATATTATGTTTTTTTATAAGCGAGCCTTCGAGAACGACGTAAAGGTTTATTTGAATACGTTCATTATAGGTAGTTAGTTCACGTTTGAGTCCACGCAGGTCCAGGCGAGGTCATGCCGACACAGTACTATTTTGTTAATGTTTAAGGCATGGTGTGTTGAGATTTTCGTTTAGCATTTGTTTAACAAAACCGATTTTGCATCTGCCTTGGCTTTCTCACTAAAATGTAATTGTGCAGCATCCTAACAGTCACCAGTAACACATCATCCAGTCTCATCACACCACTTCTAGTGCCATTTGGCTGTAAACGTACAACATAAATCTACACCATATCCTTCCATAATCAATTGTAGATTTGAGTCTTAAAGTACATATACAAGTTTCGCACTGTAGAACATTGGTAGGTGCGCGGTGTCTCGTGACCTGCGCCCTTGTTAGTTGGCATTCTGCAGCAAATAAAGGCCAGCTAAGTATTATTATCTATGATTAAAATTGTTCAATTGTTCTCTGTTTGATAAAGTATTTAATTAGTATCTATGATTCTGCGTCGCGTAAATCACAAGTGTTTAGAAAAATAGGATCCTCTGGTGAAACAAAGGCAATGTTCGTAGTTATACAAAAGCGTTATGACACGTCACCAATTTGTGCCGAGTCTTATGTACGATATTAATTTATAGAAAATTATTATATTTACTTGTGATTATTTTTGACTTTATTGTTTAGTTGAGAGCAAAGTACTCGAGTCGAAAGTCTTGAATGTGTTGACAACACACGTTGATTTCACACAACAGATGTAGTTGAGTAGTAGTTTATACAATTGGACGTTCATTATAAATACATTATTTCAGTTAAAGGAGACAATTTGGTTACAGCTGTTTGAATTACAACATCGCGTTTCCGATGGGAGAGTTAACATCTCTTTTTATTATTTGTAATGGCAATCGTTAAATTATTGTGAAAAAGTAGAATTGGTTTTATTTGATTTTGAGGTAATTCGTCATGTGTCAACTATAAGGGAGCTTTATTGAGAGCATTTTGTAAAAGTAGAAAAGTTTTTTTATGAGGCACATCCGCAATAATTTTATCCGATTTCAACTAGCTGTCCATTCCAGGCCCGCGATTATACAAGCAGCCGGCTACCAAGTCGAATCGCGGTATCATGTTGAACG
The DNA here is from genome assembly GCA_017140195.1 of Eumaeus atala. NCBI lineage: Eukaryota > Metazoa > Arthropoda > Insecta > Lepidoptera > Lycaenidae > Eumaeus > Eumaeus atala. Next base: position 316,863 of record JAFELO010000518.1, read on the forward strand.
CCGTGGAGTACTGCGTGTTCCCCGGCGCCGTGAACGCAGAGGCCAAGCGGCGCGTGCTGGAGGAGATCGCTCGGTCGGAAAGCAAGCACTTCCTCGTGCTGTTCAGAGACGCGGGCTGCCAGTTCCGCGCGCTCTACAGCTACTGCCCAGACTCGGACACGGTCGCCAAGCTGTACGGCACGGGACCCAAGAGCGTCAACGATCGCATGTTCGACAAGTTCTTCAAGTGAGTTCTCATCTTCGGTCTCAATTTAAACGAATATTTTTACTCAACTGGTGTGATTAACAGCACACATCAACCACATTAATGTATAATATCCTAAGCATATTAATGGACGTAGACTTAAATAAATAAATTGCTATTTGCTGTGAGGTAGTTTCGTTAAATCCACAAGTAATATCCACACTTTAGACAGCCCATCTGTGAATGTAATATGCAGAAACTTATATAGTACAAGACTAAAAGGTTTTATGTCCTATGCGCAATACTTTAAATAAATATTATGAATCTATTGCTCCTTTATGTAAATATCATATAACTTGTTATGCATATAATGATACACAAATGGTTTTCTAGGCGAATAAATGTGGCTGGTTGTGTAGTTCACAAATTTATTCTCCTGATAAGTTACGAAAATGTTGTATAATGAGAGTTTAACGTTTCAGATACAATTCCGGCAGCAAATGCTTCTCTCAGGTGCACACGAAGCACCTGACGGTCACCATAGACGCCTTCACGATACACAACTCACTGTGGCAGGGCAAGAAGGTGCAACTACCTAGCAAGAAAGATATGGCGCTCGTCATATAGGTGCACCGCGGCGTCCGAGTTGAGTCAACTGGGATGGCGTAAATGAATTAAAATTAAATTACGTTATCTAGTCGCCGGCGGAAGTCGAGTCAAGCCTTTATTTTTAAATGCTTCGGTAGGGCGTACTCTCATCGGCTAGCGCATGTCAGTAATGGCCGTCCACTTGTCATTCGTTGCGTGTTCGAGCCCGAAGACTATAGATAATGCGACTTTATCTGCTATTTAGGTTTGTAGACACGAGGCTCGGCCGCCGCGCCGCATATGCGCGCGCAATGCGCGTGCGTCGCGGTAGCCAGGAGCGAGTGGGACGAAGTGAGCTCGAATTAATTGTTTTAGACCATTCATACACGAAATATTTAAATAAAGCGATTTTATCACAATTTTATGGTAAACGTGTTTTAACGTAATCGTTGCTTTAATAGGTTTGCATCGGCTTAAATTCTAGTTAATGTTTCGAATGTGTATAGGCGAGATGTGTTTGAAGCTATCGGCGTTGTTGATATTGTTTACTCTGTATTAATTTTATGCGGCCACAGAATGCTGCTCGTTCGAGTTGTTGAAATTATTATTTTAATTATGCTACGATTATGTTTTACACGGAAAATACACCAATTACAAAGATTATGTTAAATAACTTAAAATAAACGAAAGAGCAGAAAAATAGAGCGGTCTTAGAATCATTTTTTCATTTGTCTTCTTCGCATGTGAATTGTGTATTTTATTTATTATTACTTTATAATAGGTACCCATGTTGTTTTATAATTATAAAACTCGTACACGATAACGTGTTGTTTACTTCTCAAACGATTTTTTTTTATTTAGGTAGCAATAAATATTTTTGGTTGTGTTTGTTTTATTATCAATATAAATATATAGGCACATGTGAAGAAGTTTGATTACAGGAACATTGTTCCTCAGCGGGTCCAGAGGGTGTATGCCATATGTGTTAGTGAGAAGACGCGGTGCGTGTGAGAGTGTCTCCAACAACATTTAGAGGTGCGTCGGCGTCACTTGACAACTTGAGCGCTGCCACCGTGCAGTTGAGAGCACAGATCAATTGACGATCACACTGTCGCAGTTAAAAGTAAATAGTGCTGGTTTTGTAGGGTTTCCATTTTATAGTAACAACGTGTTCAAGTTGTTAATCGCCGACGTAGCGTACGTAAGGATAACAAATTCACAAACTAATCTGTGCTTACTCTTAATGTTTAACTCATTAGTGATTATTTAAATTGACTCGAGGTATGATTAAGTGATGCGTAAATGTTTAAATGACCTTCATTAAAGTTGATCGGAACCCAATTTTTACCGCTTGTATAGCTAATGTAAGACGAAGCGCATTACGCGGTAACCGTACTGCCTTATTCTGTAAATAATTGTTTTCTTTTTTTTGTATACAGCTATTTATTAAAATAATGTTAAACGAAAATTGATGAATGTCATTTTTCATTGTTCAATGATTGGTCATCAATTATTATACTACCGATAGTATATGGTATGCAAATATATTGTATTATTAAAAAGCATAACGAAATAATATTGAATTTCATATTAATGCTGTTGTTTTATTTATGTTGTCATATAGCAACACTATCCCATTGGTTTACAGATATACCAAGATTGAATTATACACACATTGAAAAATTGGTGGGGAAGACGGTGGGAGGGCAAATGTCGTCGACGTTATAATCCATAGACGCCTAATAATTAGCCAAATTTTTCTGGCAAGACCTCGGGCGAATTGCACTTATACATACATAAGTATATGAGACGCCGAGCTCTAAATATTGTTTAGTATCTTCCAGTTTCGTGACTCGTCAACATTATCTAATGGCGCAAAGACCATTGCGCATATAGTAGATACTATAACATATCATTAAAAAAAGTCCTGTACAATAAAATGGTGTGGAAGAGTAGCAGAAAGTCTAATATCAAAGAAGGTAGTACTTCATTTTATAGGCCAGCTAATTTCATGGGTTATTTCTGAAAATAATTTATTTAGACTCGACTCACACGGGAACAACAGTCTTTTATCGTTTCTTCCCTTTCTTTCAAATGTATGAACAGTGCTGAATCACAAGACGTAACGTGATTTATCGATAAACAGAAAAACTAAAGAAACATGTAAATAAATTTATGAACAAAAAATAAATATAAAGAATTATGGATGTAAGGTTAACGAAACAGATGTACAATGCGAATGTGGAACGATGTAGGTACCGGGGAAGACCCCAGGCTGACATAAATGATCAAATAGTTTTGATCAAAATGTTGGGTACTGTCCGAAAGTGGTGTTCGGAATCTTCTTAAACGGCGTGTTTGTATGAAAGTTATGAAAGTGGAGGAGGCAAGGCAGGTATATAAGACGTGACATGTGGCGCGTCGTTCTCTCTGCCTACCCCGTTAGGGAACTGGCGTGATGATGTGTTGTTGTTGTTAAATGTATTTTATATGGAAAAAAATATGCTTGAACAAATTATTGTATTACAGGTTAGTGACCACACTTACGCGCAATAAAATTAAATTATTGTTACCTGATTTAGTTGTTTGAAAAAATATTTTTTAGATTTTGTTAATAGGACTTATTTAAGTTTTAAAATACTCCTACATACTAGCATTTCTGGCGTTTTTAATTGTAGTTGTATTGTAATCCCTACTATATATGTGAGATAACGAGGCAAACCTGCTGTCGTAGTTTAGAAGATACCGCCACCTATAAACACCTGTACAATTGCTTACCCACAGTTACTTAGTTACCTGGTATCCACATCCGACGCGAAACTAAAACCCAACAACATATCTTCTTTACGCCGTTATTTTGTTTGGGAGAGGCAACTTCCGAGTCATGATGGTCATTTCAGCTGCAATATATATATACAGGGTGTTTGGTAGGGGGTGTAAAGTCTCAAGGAGGTGATAGCCTAGGTGATTTTGAGCCTAAGATGTCTTAGAGCAAAGTATAATAGTTTTTTCTTATAAATTTTTAAGATTTTTTTCAAGAAACTCCATAATTAGACAGTTAAGTGGCGCTGGTACTTTTGTAACAGTAAGTAGCATGTTTTTTTATGTTTTAATCTGCTTTAAGTTACGTCTGCCCTATCTTATTAAATTATTTTCAAGTATCTTTACATTCAGAAGAAAAAAATAGAGGCATTTGAAGTTTAACTTC
>JAFELO010000518.1:320891-338482 GCA_017140195.1 Eumaeus atala
AGAGTATTGACGAGGAAACAAAAAATTCCTTAATTTCCCCGTTGTCGTGTTGGCACATCCTGCGAGCCTGAGACACATGATCACGTTTGCTCAATCTAAAAATATCTATCTCTAATTCATTTTAAAATTCATTTATAGCACACAACATATGTTATGTGTGTAATCAATGATTGGTTAATTAGGGCCTGACCAAGAAAACACTTATTTGAAAAAGGCAACAATTCATAAGATGAAGTGTCTTCAATATTGTTGCCTTTTTCAAATAATTTTTTTCTTGCTCAGGCCCTAATTAACCGATCATTGATTACACACATAACATATGTTGTGTAAACTGAGAAGTGAACCTTACGATAAATGTCATTAAAGTAGGCATTCGTGGAGAGATTTGAGTCAAACACCATACAATATACTATCGACATCAATTACGGCGTCAATTACTCGTTTCCGCCAATACTATATAAAAATGGTCGTAAGGGGCCTGTTATCCCCGAAGAGGTAGGCAGAGGTGTGGCTATTACATCCACAACTCGTAAGTAAATATATTAGAACACCTATGTGTGACTTAAAAAAATATTATATACAATCACGGATGCTTAAGAATACCAGTTCACTGTTCAGTATGAAATCGTGCATCTTTGTGAATCAAACTCGAAGGCCAAGAGCTCACGAACCGGTTTCCACACGTGACCGCCGCGGTTGTGGGCCATTAGTTTCTGTAGAATGAAAATGCATATGTAAAAAATTAAACACATTTCACGATGGTGAAACGTCATTAAGAAAGGTTGTAATGCATCTACGGAATGGTAGATGCATGACAACCTTTTTTTAGCTAGTAACGACAATCGGGTATATCACGTTATTGAATATTCACTACTCAGGGACAACTATTCCGTTTTGTTATACTATTAATCGATAGATCTAACAATCCGGAAAAAATATTCCGTTCTGTTAGATTATATTAGCCAACAAAAAAGAATAAAATATTAGGTTCTAGATGGTTAGGACCAGAAGCGTGCTCACCAAGTGTAGTTCTCCAAGATTGCAATTCTACCTCGAAAACGTAATGCAGCGCGTGTTAGGGCGGCTATTGTAGGCGACGCGTACCGGTACGTGTCGCCAGTCGGTACGTAAAATGGTAAATGTGGCGATGGGGCCGCCATCCTTTATGCCATACCTGAGTCGGAAAACCGAAGAGTGCGGAGTGCCAAATTGGCACGTGGAATGTGAGGTGTGTGTTGGAAGATAAGATGAATGAATTAATAGATGTAATGAACGAGCGATGTTTGGATACTTTATGTACAATAGAGACTTAGCATAAGGATAGTGTATCCACTGCCCTCCCCAGTGGCCTGATGGTCTTTCACAGAGCGATCACATAAGTGTAGGACAGTTTCTAAAAACTACACTTGTGTAAGTGTGCTTAGAACTTAATTAAGTACATTGAGTGTTGCGTAAAATGCCATCGTAACAATGAGGGCTTTGTAACTTGCGATAAAATACGGATGTACGACAATCGAAAACGCTCATCACAACGTTTGTAACCAAGTGAACCAGCGAAATCCTTATTACAAGCCATTGAGTCAGCGAAAGGTACAAGTGAGCGTTTAGTGTTCTAGTACTGGCATCATACTCTACAGCTTCCTAAGATCTGGCCACATAGCTAGTCGTTAAATAACCGAGTCTGGTCACTGCTCCAGCCCACTGCTGGTTCATGACATCGCTAGAGCTCATAATTCAAAACAGGCGATTGCTCAACTTGAGGAGCTACGCTTGTAATGTCTCCGACACCCACCACACTCCCCACACTTACCCTTAATGTTTTTTCACTATTGGACTAGAGAAAAAATCAATATCTATTGAGTATCAATATCAGTACCCATATAGTGTAATAGGCATCCTTCCAAAATAATCTTTGTATACAGAATAATCTGGAACCAACATCCAACGGAATGGATTTATTTTCGGTGTTGTTAGATTGATCGAAGTAATAGTATATCAAGACGTAACATTCGAACATGCGGAATATTTTTTCCGGATCGTTAGACCCATAGAACTAATAGTCTAAGTAAACGGAATAGTCGCTCAGCGATGCTCGTTTGGCTACTAGTTGTTCTAGCCGCACCGGCTAGATAACCGTAGTCGAAAATATGAGAAAAAGTCCATATCTAGTGTGGTTGTGTCTCTGTCGCTCTGCGTGGCGAGATCGTTTGAAATAAAACCGCTAACCGCCGGGCAGTAATAGTTCTTTTGGGAATAATTGTAACGTCGTATGCCTGTTCAAGTGATACTTATGGCAATGGCGGGTCTATGGGATCTGCAGTGCATAAGATTCATGTCAACGGTGGTGAACTCTTCTCTGAAACATCGTATCGTTGCGGCGCGCTGCCGCCTGCGAGGGTTGGTTGCAATTTCACCGATAATAATCGTCCCCACGAATTTGGGGTTACCATGTCTCATCTGTCAATTGTTTAGAAGAGAAGTACTGAAGTAGTCTCTTTAAACTGGACAAAGAGTATTTTTTTATATATCATTTATACCTTTCTGTTAGATTGCAAATCTAATTACAAAATTATGCTGAACTATTTAAAACACGTTAGGAAGTAAATAAAATAATCATCAATTAATATTATAATGTGTTTATTTGCCAAAATATTTAAAAGCATTCTCCTTATAAATTATTCCTTTACTTAAAAAGTTAACAGTATTGACACATACAACACGTACGTTAATCGTTATACATTTGTTTAATATCAAATGACTAAGCAGCATACATCACAATATTTATACAATGATGGTTTGTGACACTGTTCTGTGTCAGAAAATATTTGACTAAATATTAAAATAATGTTAATATCCAGAATTAAAGAAGGATATTATTAATGTGACCTTTGTTGAGAATAATAATTAATTAAAAAATAATATCCATCTATTATTTTAGAATAATTAAAAAAATGCGCATGTTATTATACAATGAGATCAAATTTTACTATTCACTACTTAATTAATATTACATGGATGTAGGGTCACTTTACTTTATCAAAAGCCACTTTACTTATAAAAAAATCTTTGTGGTACGTTAGATGTAAAAAAGGGGGATAAGTCATAGGAGTTAGTATTAATTCACAACCAATATTAAGGTGATAATTTTGGTACACTTTAAAATGCCTTTATTTCAGAATGTTATTCATATATTGTTCAACAATTAATATTTATGTTATTGAATGACGAAATGAGTTATGATTTGAAAATTGGAATAAAACAAATGAATACACAACACATGGGAAGTATTGTATAAAAACTATAATAAAATACACTCCAATAAAAATACTAACAATTCTATTTAAGAATTTAAGATGTTCAAGATACATAATTATTAATAATTATTTATCATAGTGTGTTATCACAAATTAAAATACTTCTTTTGAGACCAAATATTTAAATTAAGAGTATAAGGTTTGAGCACTACTTACGATTGCTTCGTTTTCTTAAATTCAATAATATCTATGTATATCTCTGCAGAATATACACAGTGTAAATAAAAATTATGTTCAACACTTAGCAATAACGCAACACAAATAAATTAATCAGGTACAAATATTATTTATAATTCTCTAAGAGCAACAACTTACACAAGTGCACTGGTTTTAGCTTATCTAGTTGTTTCCTGTTCCTATACTTGTAGCGACATAATGTATTAACCAAATACGAGAAGATCACACATATAAGTTATACTTATAAAAATTTAAACATAAATTTATTTATGTCCTAGTCTATTTCTACGGTATTTTATGACACATTAGAATAAACAGCAGTTTACCGAAGAAATAAAACACATGCATAAAATTATACAAGACCTAAGGTTTATGTGGATTCAGAGACAAATCAGGGTCAAAGTAGAAACACTTTTGCACTTTTGGAACATTAGGGCCTGATGCTTGTTGCAATGTTTGCTACACTATCCCTCACAATACTTTTGCTTGTATACCTCTCTTGTTAAGAATCACTTCGTCTTCATTCATTAGGAACAACACATGACACAGTAGTAGATTTACTACACAGCTATTCAGTCATAGAGCCCACCGCACGTGCCCAGTTCTTGTGTCGGACAATTGTGTCCGTATTATAAATTTAATAATAATAGTTTGTTTATCAACAATTCTTTAAAAATAATAATATAATTAATAATGGCGATACTGAATATAACTATTTTTTACAGAAAAACGATTAGTTACATTTTTCATAAACAGAAAATACCTGTAAAGGTCCTCACTTACTTCTTTATATATACATCACAGAGATTACCAATACAGAGGCAGGCTAACAACTTGAAAATAAAGTGAACAGCAACATTGGTGATTATAACGTCGACAAGTTACTTAATTTCTGCACACTTACGCCCTTATGTTTGTATGACTTACGTGTCGTAGGGGCCCTAACCTTTATTTATCTTGTGTGTAGAAACAGGCTAATCAATTTCAAATTAAGAGGAATGGTGAAATTCTTCATTAGCTTACTCACTTACGCTGCTATATTGCTCATGACCATGTTGTGTGCATACACTTAATTTATTTAGTGTACCTTATCTGTCTATAGTTGGGAATAAGAGTAGGTAAGTCGAAGTGCTCTGTCGACTACCACGGTTGCACCCCCGCTGTGCTGGCGCTGGCGGCGGTTGGCTCACTTCTTCCACGTGTGCGCGAGGTTGCCGAGGGTGAAGTATGTGACGGCGCCGGCGCCCTCCTCGCTCTTGATCACGTTGAGGTGCTGCAGGACGCTGTCGGACTGATGAGATACCTGCTGAACGTGTATAAGGACATTTGCATTAAGTGCAAAGAAAATTATTCATTTTGGTTCCCATAGAGACCTTATTCTTTCAAAAATCTCTATGTATAGACTATTTTTAGACTACAGACTAACCTCTTCTTCATGGTATCCATTTATTTCCACTGGAATTGTTTGTCCGTCATGAGTTATGACCTGTAAAATATGAATATATATTATTCAAACATGACCCATTTTGGGGGAGGTGAGATCGAGGGCAAAGCAAAATCGGCATAATTATGCTGATGTTCATGGGCGTCAATAGTCGTTGATAACAATTTGGCACAATTATAGATCCGCATATGCAGATGCTTTGCCTTCATTCAGCCCATCCTCCCATTGGGCCACCTGTTATTCAAAAACAGCACGAAAAACTGCAGCATAGCAATCACATTATGGCAGTATCGTATGCCTGCCTGCGAGAGGTACCTCCTCAGTCATGCCAGCCCAATTCGGCTGCAATGCATGCTGTTATTAAAAAAAACACGACACAATTTAATGAACTTTGAATTTTATCTAAAAATATTATAATAATAATAATAATCATCACGGGTACTTTTTGAAAAGGGCTACCCTTAGTGTAGTACGGCAATATAGACTATCCGACTGCGACAAATACATTCTATCTTTAATCACAATTGATAAGACGTGTTGATTAGTGTGTTTCTGAGTAGGGACAATCTTTAAGCGTTGCACGTGTCTTTAGTATATTTCAGTTAAATACAGCTCACAGACGCTCACGCATCAGGACATACTAATGACTTCCTAGTTACCAACACTATGTTGTTAATTTATTAATAGTTTGTACCTGCAGCGCGCCGCCGCCGACCGTGGCGAGCGCCAGGCGCGTGCCGTCCTGCATGGTGAGCTGCAGCCCGCGTCCGCGAGTCCCACGCAGCTGAAACATACCACGCGATCCTAAGAAAGCTCACGTGCTCGCGGTACGACTTACCCATAAATCCTGCATCTTAACAGGATCGTTGCAGTGGCATGGATTAATTTAGACATGGGGCTAGTTTTTCATTATATGAAGCTAGATCGTTGAAAGTAGCTAAGGAAGGTCTCGCGAGGCCCCTTTTGGTCTCCCCACTAAGGTTCAAGAGCCTAGTCGTGATCGTGGTGCTCAGTAGCCTGGCGAAGCTAATTGAACCGAGGGGGCTGCTTTTTGTACCCGTCTTATAAGGGGGACTAAAGAGTAGAAGGAAGTTGTGCTTTTTGTATCCCTCTTATAAGCAGAGGAGACAAGAGGAAGAGGGGTTTGGTGCTTTTGCGCATGGGACAAGATGTAAGGAAGGGAACCACACGCCCCCGGACCTCACCCAGGGCCAGCGAAGGTGCGTAAATGCATTTCCCCGTATCAAAAAAAAGGGCTCCTTTAGTCTGCTTTGCCAGTGATTTGATGTCTATATTCCGTTTCATTTGTTATGGTGGAGATGCACGGATGATATTTATACTCACATCTATGTGACCTTCCTCCTTCGCTTTCTCTTCCAAGTCCTGCTCCAAGACCAGGCCTCCAGTTTCCAATTCAAGCTGCACATTATCCAACTCCAACTGTCCGTTTTCTATCTCCAGATGTCCATGTTCGAGTTTCATGTGTTCTTGATCCAGGTCTAGGTGTTGGTTCTGCAGCTGCATGGTGTCAGTCTGCAGCTGTAGCGCCTGAAGCTGGGACGGCATTAGCAGAGACGTGCCGGAGTACAATTCACAGCTGGTTTTGGATTGTTCCATTTCTTGCGCCTGTAACCCAATCTTCCCAGTTTTAGTCTGTATTATACATTCCCGTCCATTTAGTGATTTTATTTCCTAACAGTTTATATTACAGCAATTAGTGCAGACCGATAAGAAGCGGGAATTGCCGGACTAGCTTACTAATGAATTAAGGCTTTCATTTTAAAAATCATAGTGTTCCTGCTTGTGTTGCATGGCCTGCATACAATGCTGCATACAATGCTGGATAGCATTGTATGCAGGCCATGTTATACAGCGTGCTCTTGAAGGGGTGCCATAGCGCCAACTTCTGACTACGAACCGTTACATCAACAACTACCTAATTAGACAAATAAAATCCAATAAAAACCTATATATGACCTCGCACTTAATCTTAGAATTACATGGTCTGCGACAGAACATGCTCGTCACTAGACGTAAGTTGAGAGCCTCACTGTACCTGGTGTGAGTCAATGATCTGGAAGGAGGGCATGTGTGTGTCGCTGGACTCGTAGGCCACGTAGATCACTTGCTCCTCTTCCTCCAACACCGCCGGCTCGCTCGTCGGTTGTTTGTCGCTCACTAGCAAGCTTATTTGCTTCTGAAAGTAGACATATAACAACTATTTACCCATACTCAATATTATAAGGCTGAGGTTTGTTTATTAGTTTGAACACGGTGATCTTTGGTCTGATGTGAAAGACTTTGAAAGAGTGATGAGACCAATTGCATCGCCAGAATCGGCAGCGCCCACCATTTATGAGAAACAAAAACTGCTGTTGAACAACTGCTGCTGTTAAATTCCCTGAAGTTTGCAAGGGTCCAGCACCTTTTACCAATTAGGGAAGAGCAATTAAATGATTTTATAGGATGAACAGGACGTAACGGTGACTTGGGATCTGATTTGACGACGACATCAAATAAAAAAGGATTAAGTTTTAACGCCGTGTTTTTTACTTCATCTGACAAAGGCATACCTTCACTTTGCTAGTAATTGTGTGTTGCTTCTGAGGAGACTCTATAATAACTTCTTGTTCAGTAGCTTCCGTTATCCTGGAAATTGAGATTATTGCTATAGTATCTATTATTCATAAATAAACGAATATCAGTCTTTTTGTAATGTTTCTGGCTTAGCAACATATATAAGGTAGGTAATAATAAAGTTACGTCAGTGACACAGCTTCTCACTCGTGTGTGGACCGTATGTACCTACTGACCGCTCCGGATGGCGGCGCAGATGCAGGCGGTGCTACGAGGAGGTGGTGAAGCGGCGCGGACACAGCTCGCACGCGCACGTCTTCTCGCTCGTGTGGTGTGGATACAGGATGTATGGTACTGACCGCTCCGGATGGCGGCGCAGATGCAGGCGGTGCTGCAGAGGTGGTGAAGCGGCGCGGACACAGCTCGCACGCGCACGGCTTCTCGCTCGTGTGATGTGGATACAGGATGTATGGTACTGACCGCTCCGGATGGCGGCGCAGATGCAGGCGGTGCTGCGAGGAGGTGGTGAAGAAGCGCGGACACAGCTCGCACGCGCACGGCTTCTCGCTCGTATGGTGTGGATACAGGATGTATGGTACTGACCGCTCCGGATGGCGGCGCAGATGCAGGCGGTGCTGCGAGGAGGTGGTGAAGCGGCGCGGACACAGCTCGCACGCGTACGGCTTCTCGCCCGTGTGGATGCGTTGGTGCTCCGAAAGGTTGCCCTTCTGACTGAAGCTCTTGCCGCACACTCCGCACACATACGGTTTCACTCCTGCAATCCATACCATCACTTCAACTTGCCACCACCTTATTGTCATGTATATGTATTATACTCTAGAGTCTGTTTAGAAGCCCACTAGAAATTTCGAGGATGCAATTAGCAGGTTTCTTAGCATACAGCCACGAGTAATAATATATTTAGTCTAGTCATTACAATTTAAATTAAATAAAAATACATTTGAATTTGGAATCTGTCATGTTTATACGATTGTTTAGTGTTGTTTCGTTTCTAGGACAGAATCGCTATGACTGCACTACACAAAGTAAATATGGATAATAATCAAATGTTCGTGTTATTAATAGATACAGTGAGACTCTCTGTTTGTGACAGAGAAATATCTGGCCGCCCACGTAGCGTTCGTACGAAAAGGGTGGTCAATGCAACAAGGGAAAGAATTCGAAGAAATCCTGTCCGAAAGTAAAATATTTTATCCCAGGAAATGAAGATAGCACCTAGAACCATGTCGCGTATTTTAAAGAACTTGCAGCTGTTGCGTGTTTGCGCAAAAACTTACAACGATATGGAATTAAATTAGACACAAACCTAGAATAACTTTAAAAAATCCCAAACCTTATCCTGTAAAAATTAATGGTTAGCTCGGAATATACACATCTCGCGCGCACAATACTACCGTAGGACGATGGATAATAGCTATGTGCTGTTTGTGAGTTTCCGGTGATCCACTGGAGGGGAGAATGGAAGCAGCGTAATACATCTACATAAAAGATATGGGGATGCCTGTAGGCCTCGGTAGTCATGAAAATGCTCCGATTATTTATTTTTATGGGCTTGGTGCGAACGAGAAATTGGAACCTTTTCACGACTACCGACTCTCATAAATGTTAGACGTTTATGAGGTACGATTCTTTTCCTCCTTTCCTACAATGGGCCCCTGGCTACTCACAAATCATACGAAACGCGGCATTAAAGATATTATTTTAAGAGGTACCTCTTCTCGCGATCGTATTGTACTATAAAAGACAAAAGAACACAAGCTGATTTGAAATTGTTGTTGCGTAATTGTTTACATATTTTCGAAACTGTATTGTATATGTTTTTGAAACTGTCAACGATACACAAATATGTCATTGGGAGTTTACTTTTTGATCTTGTATCGCCTGTACTACTGTGAAACCAGTGTATACCTAGTTTTGGCACATTCAGACGATTAGATAATTTAGACACAAAATATCGTATACATATTTTTTTATAGTAGATATTAAGATATTTTTGAACATGTGACCAGTGTGTGTGTGTGTGTGTGTGTGTGTGTGTGTGTGTGTGTGTGTGTGTGTGTGTGTGTGTGTGTGTTACTGCTCGTGACGTAAACGGGTAGTGACGATGATGATGGTGTTAGTAATCGTTCAAATAGTTTAATAGGATGACCAATCATTTTTTTAATCATTTAAATATTTTGGGCTTAATGTTTCTGTTGATATTTTCTTGATGATATTGTCAGTATTTATTTTTATTGAAGTTGCCTAGTAAATGGATAATCTGTATCATTGAGAATATATTTATTTGTCGCACATTTCTTATAGTAAAAAAAAATGTCGAAACAGAGTCAACAAAATAAGTTTGCCACTTTCTAATGTTATGCCCACTTCGATTCCAGACTAACAAGCCCGTTCGAAAAGTAGTCCCTTCAGGCCTGACGTATTTACCGGTATGCCAGCGCATGTGTAACGTCAGACTGGTCTTGTGCGCGAACTTGGCCTTGCACATCTCGCAGCTAAACTTCTTGATCCCGGAGTGCAGCAGCTGGTGATTCAGGAGGTTCGGCTTGGTTTTGAACGTCGCGTTACACATCTGTGATCATTACATACAAACCACGTTTTATGTGACTTTTTAGAATTATTGAGAGAGAGAGAGAGAGAGAGAGAACGAGGGAGAGGATAGCCAATTACTTCGCCGTTTCATCGCATATTTAGAGCGATAAGAGATATTAAAGATGCTACCACAAATCGCTAGGTATGACTAGATAGCTAATACTGTAGCATTACGCCACCTGAAAATCATCTCTTCTTATATGAGAATTAATTAGAGATAGATTATAACGCATGCGCGTTTAACTTTCTTATGTATTAGTTTGCCAAAAACGAGCAGTCTGAGGTTTTCATGACTATCCCATACCAACCGCATGGTTAATAATGCCGATGCGTTATCCTCTTCTCTCAAATGAGCCACGGGTTACTCACAAAATGCACGAAACGCCTCCTCGACTGTGTCGGCCCAATTCTCTACCTACTAAGAGTAATCCATTTATGTGGAGATGAGTGGGGTCTGGTGTACCTTGCAGCAGTAGGGGCGCGCCTCGGAATGCACGAGCTGGTGGCGCTGCAGCAGCTGCTTGTGGCGGAAGCACTTGCCGCACGTGCCGCACACGAAGCGCTGCGACGTGTGCTCGGTCTGCTTGTGGTAGACCACCGACGATGGGTGGTTCAGAACCTACCAACAAGATTAAACTCAATCATGTATCTATACAATATGTTATTTGAAAAAGTCCTTTACGTCCTGTCACTGTTTGCGAAATTAATGTATTATCGTTCAGTTCCCAACAATACATTTTTTATTCTGATTTGTGTTTTTGGTGGTGTTTAGTGATACTGTTAGGTAGTATCAGAATAATAATCAGAACACTAAGTAATAGTAGTATTTATTCATACTTAACATGAGCACGTATATTCAACCTGCACATAAGCCGCCACAAGTAGTTACCTTGCCGCAGAGGTCGCAGGCGTAGCCGGACGGGCGCGCGCGGCGGTGCGACAGGCGGTGCAGCGCCAGCGAGCGCGGGTAGCCGAACGTCGCGCCGCACTCGCCGCACGCGTGCGACCGCGACCCCATGTGCACCGCCTGCAGACACACAGCGTACATCACTTTTAGCTCCGCTAACATATGGAGACTGTTCGAACGGTGTCAGCTATCCATATTATTTTGCACCATTGACACCACTTGAACTGTCTGATGCACCGGAGTTACTCACTCTAGTCAATGGTGACTAAAGTAGCTTAAAAGTCGTGCGCGGCCAGCAGAGAACAGATGTTTGCTTGGTAACAGTTAACGCATGCGCGACCCAGTATTTGCATATTTATTTAGAATTCTTCCATGAGTGTGGGTCATCCAGTTACATAGATATCGCGTCCTGATAGAAAGGCTGGTGAGACAAAGCAGAATTTTCATATTTATATTATGGACCCTTGGCCACTATATGTATTGTAGACGGGGATGTTTCATAAAACATAAATAACTTTCAATTGTTACCCAGAAATAATATCCCCTTTGCTAATAATTTAAATTCAGCTTACTAAGTTATCTGTATAAGACTAATTCATGCAAATTAATAAGTCGACGTCGGGACTGTTAGTGCAGTCGAGGCAGGTGGACAGAGGTAATTTAGTGATTGTGGAAGCTCAGCATGGCATTGGAACAAGCCTCATCATTTGCTGTTGTAGCTTGTAACGTAATAGTTACAACGAAACTTTTATAATTTGCTAATTTTTGAAGTTACACAATATTATTACAAAAACGACTACAACACCTTAATATGAAGAGCCCGGCTCTGTTTGCTGCTATACATTTTACTACAAAAATGACACTTCATCTTTGGTTTCCCCTTTTCAGAATCACTTTCAACACTATCCTCTGGTATTGATTCTGTGCTCATATCTGTAATTAAATTGACTTGCATGATTTTTCAATAAATAACGTAAAAAATACTACATAACATTAAAGTTTATGTGACTTGATTAATCACTTTTTTATACTATTGAAATCGTAAGTATTCATTTTTTTATATGAGTATTTATACGGAGGCAAACAGTTGATGCCTTCTGCTGACTACTAACCAAAATCTGCAGAGAATTATGCAGACTTGTTGCAGTCCTTTCGGCGGCACTAATGTCAGCGTAGGGGTCACTTTGTGGCAGTATCGTGTGTGCGAGAGGTACCTTCCAACTCGTGCTGATCTGACTCCAATATAATGTAGCAAGTCAGTGGACCTTAATAAGTTAAATTGTAATATAACTTTCTATTCTGTCATGTATATTATGCCGTTACATTGTACCATCATCAAGGAACAACGGAGGAGCTCCGGTTATGCAATAACATTATTACCATTAGTTTCATCTATTATGTTGACACAGTCCTCAATATTAACTTCCTCCTCTTGTAGTTCCACCACTTCAGTCACGATGTCGTCGTGTTCACCAGGTAAGCTGCTCAAGTCGGGTAAGTTCTGTGTGTGCTCAGCGGGTTCTGTACCATCTGGTACAGATGTTGCTCGATTATTTTCATTTGAAGGATTTTCTAGTGCTATTTCAACCTTTACTTGAGTAGGTGCGTCAGGTGCTACAGCCTTAAAAACATCAGAGAAACTGTTTTCATATTAGAAGCGCCTCGCGGTTTTACCCGCATGACCGACGTACCCGGAGTACTTTTTATAGATTTATTTTTAGTGGTTGCCGATTTATATATCGATCTACGATAAATGGGCCATCGAACACTGCGAGGACTTTTTACGGTCAGACCAGGTAAAATAGTACATTCAAACAACTCTACACATGTCGCAGTCGTATTGTCAAAATCGCTGTATTTCATTACGGCCAGCCCTTTTTAAAAAATAGGGCCGTTTTGTTTTGTGGCGGGCCAACGACTAGCCACATTGAATACGGTTGGGTGAAGTTGCGCCAGAAAGAGTTCGGCGTTATATGATTTTTCCTAATTCCATATTTGAATCGAACACTAACTGCTTATTTTTAGAATCAAAAGATTTAACGGAGACAAACGTCAGCCGCCATATTGAAGAACGTCTCGCAATGATAATCCGACTAATCGTTAGCACGCCACAAAACAGAATGACCCTGTTTTTGAAAATGGCGAGCCGTAATGTTATACGGCGATTTGTACAAAACGACTACGACACATATAATACTATTTTATATCTAGATCTTATATTGAGTATAGGGAGTTCAATTTTGAGTGTTTGCAGTTATTCATTCAAGTTATCATGAAGTAAATGTACCGAGCTTGACCATCTGATAGGTGACTTTCTATGGGCAATAAAATGAAATATTTTTTTTCTTTGATAAGAATCCACATTGAAAATCCGCATTTGTTATACTCACAACTAGACATGGGCGTTTTCTGATACTTTCGGCACCGGTTAACTAAATGATATTAGGTTTCAATACCGTTTTTTCAATTAGCAACCGTTCCTGAATAACGATATCATAGGTGGTAGCGAATTTTTTTTTACAATAAACCAATTCTACTTATATGGTAATGAATATCGCAAATTCCGTAAAGAAAACACGACCTCACGTCTGTTAAACACACAGTTTAAGTACACATAATTTTATAACTCAATTTCTAATTAACGTTGTGTGTCGCCACCAAGTCCATTAAACTAATGTGTACATAGTATGAAAAGATAATAAAGTTTAATCTAAATAAAATGTTAAACAAGATTCGTAAAATGTGTTATTCTACTTTTTTGGTTGCAGCTAACATTCGCTCCGTCTCTGTTTTGCACAGAATTAACCATTAGAAAGAGAGAGATGGCATAGTTGTTTAGATTATTATGGTGGGTTCTGCTAAAAAGTAACGCGATTGTGGCTTACGCTTGACATTCAATAACGTGATATATCCGACAGCTATTACTAGCTATATCAATACATAGTTAATAGATACTACTTATATACTGGTAGGTAGGTTAGATGCATGACAGCCGTTTTTAGTGACATTTCTTTTTGATTTTTTTGGTGTTGCGCGAAGTAGCGCCAGTATTGTATTAAATTGTTGAACTTTTTAAAATTTATGTACCAATTACTATTTCACACATTAGTAATTGATACAATTTTTTTAAACATGTGTAAGTTATTGTCAATCAATGAATGAAAATTATTATTGTAAATTAATGAGGTGGTACACAATAATAATATTATATATATTAAATTAACTTACATTTACATGATCTTTTTCTGGGATGTATGGTTCAATGGTCCTGCCTGTATGTCCAGTCTCCTTCTGATGGTCCGAAAAGCGTAGTCGTGTGGTAAAGGCTATGCCACAGTTGCATCTGTATTGAACCGAGCCGTGCTGTGCTACGTGAGACATGTACCTGCCCACAGAGGTAAATTCCATTCCACAGATGGGGCATTCTTCATGCAGGTGACGTGTTGGACCTAAAATTTTTTCATGAGTATTTGGAAAAATGTATTGATATTTCATAATTTATACATTAATATAGGACATACATATATACTTTTTGTTGAACCATATAAAAAGGGTTGTAAGGATTTTTCAAATTATTAGAATTTCAGGAAACAGTCAGTTAGGAAGTTAGCAGATTAACACCCCCATGCCTCAGAGGGCAAATAAAGCTGTTGGTGCATAAAATTAATGTGTTTCAATTGTTTTACTTTGTTGCAATGATTTAATACCTAGTTTCAATTATATAATAACAGTAAGTATTCTATTTTTAATTAATAAACATAGGGTACAGAGAGTATGTAAGTAAATAGTTAGAACTGGATGTGGGAGTGTGGGGAGGCAGCAACACGGTGAACAGACTTTGTTGCAAGGGATCTACACTCATCATGAGGTAGCCATGGGTTGAAGAAAAAGGTAAGTAACCTTTTGGCCTTCCACGTCCTTTGCCTTTTACAACCACAATAGGCTCTCCAGAATCTTCCAAATGCCCAATTACTTCAGGCTCTTTAGGTGGCACAGGAACCTTTGGAGGTGGAGAGGGTTTGGTTTTTTCTTCTTCATCTATTACACCTTCCTCAAGTAAAATACGTTCTAGCTCTTTACCCTGAAATAAAAAGGATTTGGTTTATTTAAAATGACTAGTCGAATCGCAGTGCGATCCCAATTATGAAAAAGAATATGGAAATATGGTCAGCAACTCCCTTTTGTATATTAGTAATGAGCACCTGCATTGAGACTTAAGAGCTGAAGTACATGTAACTAACAAATAAAAGTTTTTCTTTCATGCCCTATTAAAAATAATAAAATGTTTAATTAGAAACCTTACTTTCATTTACCTGAACTTTGTTGTTACAAAACTTAAACCCAGGCATAAATGGGGTTATTACAGTAAATTGATATTTTTTATACCTGAACTGCTTCTTTAAATCTTGTAGGAGTCTTTCTCCGCCTTTTGCCTGTCGGCTCTTCATCCTCTCGTACATTACTTTTAACATCTTTAGGCTCTAGATTTTCTTGGTTTGTAGGCTCCTCAACAAAATATTTTTGCGGTTTAGAACTTTTTGGTGGCCTGCCCCTTTTTCTTTTGGGTTTATCAAGTCCCGCCACTTGCAATGACACAGGATGTTCCACTTGATACACTCCATCACTTGTGTTTACTGCGAAATGTATAAAAATAGCCACCCGTTTGTTTTCGCAATAATTAAAACACCCACCAGTATACCAATACAGGCAGGTGCTGATGACACACATTGAGTCTTAGAATCTGTATGTACACCATCTTTAAGATAACTAAGATAATATAATCAATTAAAACCTTTTAAAAATATTTACAATTCAATCATTAACAAGGAGCAAGCAACAATATTGGCCATATCGTTTTTTGAAATAAGACTAAGGCACAAAAGTAATAATTAGTCTTTTGTTAACAACAGAGTTCATAATTTGCTGGAATGCATTTAATTATAATGTTGTCCTAGCTGAATTTCGGCTGCAGTGGCCGTCTCTTTTGACAACAGCTACCTGTGCAGCACATATTATAGGCTACAGTGTACAAGTGTCTGTACAAGCACAAGTGACACACACACTCTATTCCTTAATTCTCTTATTCTGATGGGTGAGCAATCTGACATGACAGGAGAGAAATGATGGATGACTGATGGCTTAACAAGCTCTTCAAAGCGAACAATTTCCAAACTCTGGGACTATTATAAGAAATTGAAAAATCCTATAAGCACTTTTTGTTTAGTCTGACAGGATGTGAAGGTGAACATGTTTATTGGACTAGACCACGAGTTATACAACTAGTATTATGTGTATGATTCTCGAATATAATATATTTATAGATAAGTGTTTACATGGTACAATACAAAAATAATATAAAATAAAATTACTATTTGAATGGCCCTTTATATTGTTTTCTATGAATAAACTGTCATAAAATATTACTGTTATATGTACTTACTTTCGTAAATAATATTTTCAGCTATAATATCAGGTTCCTTGATAGTCTTGGATAAACTTTTCTTATACTCATTTTCCCTCTGATACAACCTTCTAATGACTTTCTACAAATAATATTAAATGGTTATACCAATTATCGGGTTTCTCTTAAATATTACTGGCGGCACAATACGCGTTATTTTTATACTCACTTGCCCATTTATTATGAGATTTAAAAATTCTACGGTTGCTTCAAGCTGAATTGTGCAACCAGGACAAATAGTGCGAGGTAATTCTCCGTCATCAGATACCTGAAATTCGTAACAAATCTTTGTTCATTGAAGGACTGCATGTATGGTTCCAATAATATATTTTAAGAGTCCCGATTTAAACAATTAAACTATAAAAACTGCACAGACAATTACTATGATAACTAAATCAAAACTTGGCGCGAGTATCTCGATGTTAAGCGACTGTCAACAAATAAAAAATGTAAGAATTTTTATTGTATTATATACTGAATACCCAACTGGTATAAAATAAGTATACTTATTTATCTAACCATTACATTTTTAATAGTAAATTATACTCAATTAGTAAATGAAAGACATGAAATGATTATATTTTTATAAAACAGCAGCCATTTTTAGTGAAGGGCAAGTCAAAACAATTACAATTTATTTCTATTAAACTTACTCTGATAGGTAAAAAAGCGTTTATAATTTCGCATAAATTCTGATTATTTTCTTCTGTTGAATATAGTAATGTTCCATTGTCATTTTCTTCGCCACATAATCTACAAACAGTGGAATTATATAAAAATACTTCCATCTTTTAATTGCCAAAATGTCAGGCGACATCTACTTCCTTATTCCATGACATTTTTGATTTGAAGTTTGATCTTGAAATTTTATCTGTGGTATTAGTAAGATCATGGTATTTTCCTTGGGTGTTGCAAGTTGCGACTGCAGCAACTATGCGCGCAAAATAGTACAATGACGTCGAACACTAAATGACATACAAAAAAAAATTAGCATAATCAGTTTTTATGAACAAAATGTGTAGAAGGAAAAACACTCCCGGCTTCATCAATATCATATAAAGATTTTGGAGAATTTGTATGTATGCATGTTTGTATGTA
>JAFELO010000518.1:338684-416184 GCA_017140195.1 Eumaeus atala
AGATAAAATGACATTTCAAGAAAGACCTTTACATTAAACACTAGATTCATTGATAGAAAGCAAAAGATCATAATTTCATAATTCATAGTTTACTTTAATAGCATACGTGACGAGCGTATGCTATTATTAAAACTCAGGTAACCTGAAGTTTGAAAAATCGATGCCACGGAAATTACACCCGTGAAATCATTGTTGTACCAGTACCAGTGTGTACGTGAAGCTTGGATAATATTTAATTGAACTAGTAAGTAGTCAGCTTGCACCTACTTGCTAGTTGATTTAAATATAAAATAAATATATAAATATTAGACAGGGACGTACCTGTTGATAAAGATTGATTATGCTCATTTGGCGATAACTTTTAATTTAATCTTTCTGCTAATGTATGTATTGTATAAATTCCAAAAAAAAAATGGATGTTCCTCGTGTGTATTTAAAACTAATCTTTCTGTGCCTTTTATATGACTGACTTATTAATGAAATCGTTTAAAAAACTAATTTGGATTCCGACTCAAACTTATTTTTCAGTTGGATTGTGTTTCAGCTACAGCCGAAACCGAAACCAACTATTGTTGTGAGCACAAAACGTAATATGTGTGCGCAAGTACTACAGCCAAATGAAACTTTCTATTTGTACAAAATCGGCAGCGTAGCGATTTTTGTACTCCTACAATTTGTAAAGGCCTGTAACTTTTAATATAGTTAAAAAAATCATAGCCAAAATTACTTAAGACTTCAATTTCCTACAACATTATAATTTTCAAAATTATCTGCTTTTTGAAATTTAAGTTAACCGTTAATGTGGCCACGGCATTATCTATAAATATAAAATAAATAAAGATTGAGTCAGCTACGCATAAACTTATTATTGAAAAAGACTTTTAATTTTATATTATTGGCAACACGATGTCGTCTTTTCTTTTGACAGCCTATTGGCACCTCTTTCCGATTTAGGTCTTTGGGGCTAGAAGCCGTAGTTTCGGTTTTATTATTTTAAATCGCCCGTAATCCTAAAAAATGAGAATCTACAAAGATATTATTACCGGTAATTGTTTTTTGCAAGTTGTACTAAGTTTGATTCTGACCATATTTTCTATATCATCCGTAGTATAGACAGTGGTTTTGACATTTCTATGAGTGCTGATGGGTCCTACGAATAGCTTGTATATTTGTGCCACATAGTCAAGAATTTTGGATTTACTTTAATGATGCCAAGCAAATGATTTGTTTTAATTTTTCAGGTGACGAGATGTTCTCGGACACATACAAAATGAAGTTAATTGATGAAGTTATATATGAAGTCACCGGTAAGCTAGAGACGAGAACCCAGGGCGATGTAAAAATTGAGGGCTTTAACCCATCAGCTGAAGAAGCTGACGAAGGTACAGACTCGGCTACCGAAAGTGGTGTCGATATTGTCTTAAATCACAGGCTGGTGGAAACATATGCCTTTGGTGACAAAAAATCATACACATTATACCTTAAAGACTACATGAAAAAGTGAGTGTACAGTGTAATTCCTTTCATCACTTTCTTTTATCATAATTTTCAGTGTTAATGAAGTGTTTATTGACTGTTGAGTTTGTTTTCAATAGTAGTAGGCCAGAGTAAAATATGTGAATGTATTAACTAATGTTATGCACCTCAATTTTTATACTTGGTGGTCACATGATGAAGTCAATGTAGGATATTTGAGTGACTCAGATTTCTGTAATAAACTTAGGGCATTGTCTTCGAGATTCCAGAGCAACATTTCATATGCTTCAATTCCTTGTTGAAATTGAATTTACATTTTTCAGATTTATTGATTTAGACATTATAATTCGAAAATTATGGATTATGCTATAATACATGGAACAGTAAGTTTTCATGTGTTTTTTAATGTGAGAAAGAATTTATGATTATAAATAAATATAAGATAAACCAATTCTATTAGCATGACTAAGTATGCAGTCTTACCAACATTGTTAATTTTAATAGTGTCTTTAACATCAAACACTTTATAGGTCTATGTTATTTTGCACTTCTGAATTATATCAAGATTTTTGTCTTGTTATGAAATAGGAATTTTAAGTGCCATGACTATGATAATGTTTGTGATGAGGACAAAAGTAATGTTTTAATTGTTCTGTCACACATGTTTCTTATATTTTTCTAAATACATATATATACATATATATATATATATATATATATATATACACCAAAGTCGATGATCAGATCAGTATTATAAAGCTGCGTAACTGTCTTGAGCATATTATTCACTAGATGAGATTAGCCTACATAACATACACCACAATTTAATTAAAATAAACATCTTACTGTAATTTTGCATTCTTGGTTGTTGAAAGCCAGTAGATATATTTTCTATGTGACTTGCTGTCTTCTCATGTTCCACTTCCATTTAGTACTTGCTGTGGACAGTGAGAGTGGGTCAATTTTACCTTAAGCAAGATGAATGGTCACATTAAACATTTAATCTTTTTTTGGACAAGCACAAGAATTTTAGTACTCAGTATCTGTTTCTTATGACTGCCTTATATGATGTAGAGAAAATGATTGTGCATCATCTAATACCAGGGGATGATTACAATATCATCTTATGGAGCTTTTGATGCAAGATTAACTACCTTTTTTGAAAAAACATTCATTTTAATAATGATTGTTCATGAAAGGGGGGTTACATTTTAATTAAACTTTACATATATATTTTTAAAAATGCTTCAATTAAATTGTTTTTTTTTTTAAATTGCCATGATATTATAATCTCATTTTTCATTTAAAATTAGTTTATATAAAGTATGTGTGTATGCCTTAAAAATCTGTTAAAGAACTTTTAATTTTGAGTTTTTATATTCTGTAGAGGTTAACAAGATATTAACAATTGTAACATATTGTTTATGAATGAATCATTTTAATTTTCAGATTAGTTGCAAAATTAGAAGAGAAGTCACCTGATCAAGTTGAGATTTTCAAAACAAATATGAACAAAGTTATGAAGGATGTTCTTAGCAGGTTTAAGGAACTTCAATTCTTTACTGGTGAATCTATGGACTGTGATGGTATGGTAGCCATGATGGAGTACAGAGATATAGATGGTGTTTCCACACCCATCATGATGTTCTTCAGGCATGGACTCGAGGAGGAGAAATTCTAAGTACAGCAAGTGATATTACGTATATTACAATTTACCAATGCCTAACAATTTTTTTATTTATTTTCATAATCATGACTTTTCTGTATGCTTCGGCTACACCCCATCAAAGGCTGAATTTTTTTTTATTAAATAAATGTTGTGTATAAATAAAGAGAATAAATTAATAACAACAGAAGTAATAGTTTTCATTAAAAGGTAATATTAATTTGACACTAATGCATTCTATGTAGATCTTGTCATTCAAATCTGACAAGATTTGTTTTGATAATTTTGTATTTATAAATATTGTTGCTCATATATATATATGCATCAGTCCACAACTGTTATCTGGTTTCTGTAAGCTGTTAATATTGTCCAGTCATTCTTACATAATTGTCGATTACGTGATTCTTTATTGAAAATTATTGAATATTATTTAATATTTGGCAAAAATATCTCTACACAAAAGTTTGGTAGGCAAATAGATACATAACAATTACAGTAGGTATATAGTTATATTCGCCAAATATCTTCCAAAGTTTTGATTGATAGTAGCCAGTAAATACAATTATTATAATCAGGTATTGTATTTTATTGTGCATGGATTATATAGGAAAAGAAGAAAAAAAGGGTAGGGTGCATTGAAAGGCTGCTTAAAATGTCAGTAAAATATAATTGGTTCTATATAGCGTCTAGACATAATAAATGATAGTAACAAAAAAATATTTAAGAAGATATTTATTTTTTCAAATCTATTCCATATGTGGTAGAGTATGCATGAACACTAACATTTGGCTCTTAATTAGGAAGAATGAACATAATCATATATTTAGTTTTATAGCAACAGTAACTCATTGATGAAATTTATAAAAAACAATTGTTGTCTTTGTACAAACACAACTCAACATGACACTTCGCAAAATAATAAGTTTTCCCTTTGCATTGTGGATATTTACAGCGTTGTCTTTTCTCGTTTCATATAGGCAGATGATCAAATTTATCCAGTCCGACATTGCTGCATTCCTTTATTTCTTCTGAATCGCGTCGTCAATGGTAGAAGACAGTCTTCTTCTCTCTTTTTATAATGATGGTCCACACATACAAAGACCTTTAGTGATTTCTAGTTTGAAATCTCTTAATTTAATCTCACTTGGCTCAATCTTCTGTTCTCCCACCCTCCAGTGTAGAAGCCAGCCATTTATCGTGGCATTTTTATTTTGTATTTCCCAAGAAAGGAGTACAACAAATACACTCCCCCCATATGCTGATTATAGATTTTTACTATTTTAGAACAATCCACTTCAATGTATTTTTTTGTTTCTTGCAATACCGGCTAACCTTCTCAACTGTTGTCCTACAAAACTACAGGCTTATTATCATACCAGATCTCGTTCTGTTTTAGCACTTAAGTTTTTCAGGGATGGGATTTCCAAATCCTTGCCCAGTCGACCCTTGTTACCGTTCCAAGTGACTGGATACCTTGCTTCGAAATGAAAGAGATAACTTCAGCTGAAGTGTAGTAATTATCGAAAAATAATTTATATTGTTTATTGGGAAGATATTGACGTAGGAAATTTGCAGCTTTTGGTGCGCACATCTGTGCGTCCATTGATAACGTCTCCCTCTTGGGTATATTCTGGAATTTCTTTTTATGGTTTCTAATAATGGCCTTATTTTATGAAGGCGATCATGTCCTGGGTGACCTGATGGTACTTGTAAGGAGTTGTCGTTGAAGTGCAATAACTGTCCTATCTCTTCAAAATGGTTAACGGTCATAGTATCTCTTATTAAAGGTATACTTTACTCCGATTTCCAGTACATTCGTAAATTAGGCAATAGAGTATGTGTTAATACAGAAGGGTTTAGATGGGTTTTTTTTTGTATGCTGAATTTATGCATTTCTTCAACTATGTGGTTTAGTAGGTCATCATCAAAAATAAAAAAAATATTGCAATGGAGTATCGAAAGTTGTGATTGCGGCTCTAAAACTATGTCCAGAAAATTGGGGATGTTCAGCATGTAATGATTTCTTTTTCCATGTTACATCTCTTTTCTTTATTTTATCAGTTTCTTATCCTAAATCCTGTTTCTGGTAACTGGCATAGTGAAAGAACTTCTAATGTGGCATGATGGCGTACTTCGCTCTGAAATGTTGGGTCGAGGATTTTTTTCGGTGGAGTTGTCTTCAGCGAGGATAGTACTACAGTTAGAAGATGATAATGGTGCATACCTGTTGGGCTCAATATCATTTTCAGAGTCACTTTCTCCACACACTTGGTTCAAGTTTTCCCTGATTCTCGCCATGTCATCTTCACTTTCCGTACTTGAAAAGTCTAAACCGTCTTCACTCCGTGAGGGTAAATCTAAATACTGCTCAATCAACTCGTTAGATACTACCATCTTCGCCATAATCTGTAATAAAATCAAACCGAAACAATATATTAGAAGTGAACTAATGCATGGTGTACCATATCTGGACATTTATTTAGTTGGTTTCAAAAAAATTACTTACTTTCGTTTATAATATTATTTTATCCCTATTTCCAATGTAAATATATTTTTATCCGCTTCAAAATCTTTCAAAAACTATTTTATTTAGATTTTTCAATTTACGTAAACCACCAACTCTCATCGATAATTCAAACTATGTAAGAATCACATTATTCGATAGCTAGCGCCATCTAGTGACATTTACAATTACTAAATTGTTGCTAAGTGTTTAAAGATTATTCCGTCGGTCGATAAATGTCGCTACGTATCTTTGAACGAACGAACTAGGTTTATTTATTTTACCTGTACCAGATATGGAACTATATGCACTGTAGGGTTAACGTTAATTCTTGTTTATTACGTCTGTAAGACCATTTTATTAGTATGTTGAGACTTATCAGAAGCCCTTTATCGACTGATGGTATATGTTTGTGCACAAAAATGTAACATGTAGTGTCTCTGTATGCATGTCGTACATGTATATGACATACATACAAAAGTTTACTACTGCCGAGACGAGGTGGTCGAGATGAAATGTTGCTACATACATTTTATCTTCAATCATAATTAGAGTTGAAACTTGAATATCGAGCCTTAGGTGTATTTTCGACTTTTGTGGCTCTATAGTTTAGAGCAGTAATTATTTCTAGAACTACGTCCACCAGATGCTACTGCTCCGGCCAAAGCTATTATTCGAGGTAGTGCTTTAGTTATTTTATAGGTGGTGGTGAAGTCACAAAAACTATCATATGACTCGCCGCGCGTCGTCTGTGAAGGACTTATTTATTACTTGGGAATGCTATGCTAATGCTCTCTAACAAAATACTTTGGCATTTATTGCCAGCGCGGGTGTACTTGTGTCAAGTTCTGCTCGTGGGTCTGGTTTGTGTAGTCATCATGTCGCAATCGGATTGTCTAAATCGCTGTATTTCATTACGGCTAGCCATTTTCAAAAACGGCAGTTTTATTTTGAAGGGGGGGGCAACGACTAGCCACATTGAATACGGCTGAGTGAAATTGCGCCAGAATTGCTGATTGATGTAAGAAAGAAGGCAACATATCTGCATTCGATGTGTTGCTCGTCTATAGATATATTTTTATATAAATAAAAATAAGTTAATTGTAAGTTATGAATTACGGCAGATATAGTCTGCTGCTACTGCAAGAGACTTTACTGCTGAGTTGCCGCTGCCTGCAGAAGTACATCCTGATTTTGACTCGAAACGACAAATACTTTAACGAAACATTGCTCCGCGGCCTCTTTTTGACGATTGCTTGAGCAAGTCTTATGTTTTTCGTGCGTATGTATGTGTATGTATCTCCGTTCCTTTGGCACGCCCTACAGCCTAAACGACAAGACGGATTTTAAAGTTGGTCTTAGAGGTAATGACATGCTGCATTGCAGCAGAATTGGGCCGGCACGACTGGGGAAGTACCTATCGCTCACATGATACCGGCTTAATGTGGCGTCTTCAGTGTCGCGTTTCGAGCGGTTTATGAGTAGGCGGTGGACCATAGGGGAGGTGAAAAGGAGGAAAACATATCGGCATAGTAATTATGCTGATGTTCATGGGCGTCCGATAGGCGTAAAAAAGGCTTTGATTTATGGTTCGTCCTCCTGTACCATGTGTTTAAAAAAGTTTACTCCTTAAGATTTTTTTTAAAACGAGGAGTATGGAAAAAATATGAATAGTAAAATCACGTGAACAGTGACCGATATAGCATCAACGTAACGCTTCACCGCCCCAACAGCGGCGTTCGGTTACATCTCTTGCGCAATTTCACTTCAGAGGCATGTTCTATTGATTAAACAGTCGGGTTTGGAAGCTGACACACAGCTGCGTACATGATCGATTTCCTCAAAAGAATGGGTTCCATGCGGCTTTTACTAGTGGATATAACTATACTCTAGTAAGCTCTAAACTTTTAAGAGTTAGCGGTTCAACGTGTGACGTCGAGCCGGCCCAATTCCGCTGCATTGTAGCATGGCACTACCTCTTTATACTCCAATAATACCTGTGAGATATTGTGAGCCACCCAGTGGTATTCCGACATATCATAATATA
The DNA here is from genome assembly GCA_017140195.1 of Eumaeus atala. Lineage (NCBI taxonomy): Eukaryota > Metazoa > Arthropoda > Insecta > Lepidoptera > Lycaenidae > Eumaeus > Eumaeus atala. Next base: position 346,377 of record JAFELO010000518.1, read on the forward strand.
TTCAGTGAATACTTCTCGCGTAAACTTGAAACGTAATAACATTTAATTAATTCATGGAACAAATCTAAATGTGTTATGAGACATATATTCATGATACATAAATAATTTACGGACGTTATGTCGAGCTACGGCGCTACGTCGCATCACTATGTCAAGAACGTATCCACACATCGGCGAGTCAGAGTAAATTAACAGTTAAAAAATAATTTGAAAAACGAGTTCATAAGTAGTCTGCGGAGTGTACGCATTGAAGCGATTAAAGTTGTATTAACAACAACTAGTCTGTGCTAGTGTTTAGTGTGTATATGCCAGGAAATGATATGGTTGACTTGCCTACTGTTACGGAGTGTTTGGATGTGCTAAGCTCAGTCACAAAAATAATAGCGATGTGCAAGTAGAGTACATGTTGGGGAATTTTAACAATAATATCTGCAGACTTATCACAACACATTAGCCTAGTCCTGTGGTAAGTATCGTAAGGACTTGTGTCATAGGTACTAAACAACGGCAATATATTTAATAACTTTATATACTTAAGATTAACGAACCCGCGACCACTGGCGAAACACGCGGACCGCCACGTTTCCAACTGAGCCAGTCGGTCGTCAAAATTTTAATGTCCTAACGATTTTTTTAGAGAAATAGTACAAATTGTTTTGTGTGGTCTGAACAGAGTTGGGTTCATTAAAGCGCATTGCTTAGGCCTAGTTCATAATCCCCCTCGTGGTTCAAGCCTTGTCATGGCCGGCGGTGCTCGGCCTGAGGTGAATCGAATACACCTAGGGCGAAGCCAATTGAACCGAGGAGGCTGCTCTTATAAGAAAAGGGGACTAAAGGGCAGGAGGAGCAGCTCCTTGTGCCCCTCTTAGAAGAAGAGGGGATAAGAGCAAAAAAAGCGGCACTTTTGCGCACCGGGGCTAGGGGTGAGGATGGGAATCTCACACCGCATTGCACTGTCCTAAAATTCCTTGGGTGTTGTCTTTTGGTGCGCGACAACACCATCTGTGTAGATGGCGTCGGCCCCTTCGTTCGTTTTCTGTTGACGCGGGGAAACTCATTTACGGACCTTCACCGGCCCTGAGTGCGGTCCAGTGGTATGTGGGGCTCGCGGCACATGACAGTGCCGAATACCCACAAAAACCATCGCGCGGGCAATCAGTGCAGCCTTTGGTATGGTGACCCAGAACTACAAGTCACCAGGGAATCTCGACGGCTAGCCAGATCCCTAAGGGACCGGCTCCACCTCCACACTTGGCGTTGCCCCGCACTACAGGACAACCCCATCGACTTGGCGACAGTGCATGGGGTGAGGTTCCCATCCTCGCCCCTTGCCCCGTACGCTAAAGCGCCTCCGCTGGTTGCTCTTTGGTCCCCTCTACTAATAAGATTCCCCTCGGCTCAATTGGCTTCGCCTGGGCTACTAAACCCCACCGCCACAACGAGGCTTGAGCCATGGTGGAGTCTTCCCGTTCACCTAGAATAATGAATTTTAGTGAGAACTGGATATCACTTGTAATCTTTGAGATCCAACTCCAATATTCACCGAACATATGTAGTTCTTTTAAAATACTTGAATCCGGTGTTCCTTGGTTCCTTCATATTTAAGACACGTATCGTGAGTTTTATCGTCAAAATCGAAAAAAGATCATCAATTACCATATAATTACGGTGTTAATACACCAATAACCGTATTCAATACTGCAAATTTGTAATTTTTTTATTGTAAAACTCTATACTGCCAAATTTTTACCTAATAGTTAAAAATGAACTTTTGCTTATTCTTGACCGAAACCGAAACTAGAACTTTTGGTCGAAATTTAAATTGAAAATTCGGTCAGAGCTTAAAAAAGGCTCTTCAGACATCAAAGGTGACATATTCTAACAAAATGTGTCCAGTGAAGGGGGTTATGTTATAGGTGGATCTAAAAAATATGTCCGATGGTACACATACGCTGCCTAGGGTCATGGTAAAATATGAACGTGGGCTGGTAGCCCAACTGGTGACAAGACAACGAGACATGTGTAATATTCGGGCAATATTTAAGTCCAAGCTAAAATGGTGACAGGATAGACATAATGAAATGAAAATGTGTATATTCGCTAGTGTCCGACCGAAACTGGTTTTCGGCAACGATCTCAGTTTCGGCTGAAACCGAAACTTCCTGGCAAGAACAATTTTTAAGGGAAATGTCAACGTATTGCTCTCATCACGCATTTACCGACACAAGCATGTGTAAAAAAGTTACCTAAAAAATTTACTTGTGTAGTAAACTGGTGTATGCGTGACGAGAGCGTTACGAAATGTGTTCTCGGACGAGGCGAACGAAAGAGGGAGATAAAAGATAGTGAACATAGAAGTAATGGGAGTTACTTTTGGCATATCACTGTATAGGCAAGGGAGAAAGAGGAGAGGCGCGACACACATTTTCTTTCTCTCGTGGCCAGTTGTTTTGTGTATGACAAACGAGGAGTCCGCGTCTTTTGATAACTACCGACGCCGGTATGTAGTCTCCTACCTAGTTGCATGTATCTTAATATCTAACAGAACTGGAATGTCTTACTACATAACTACCTAAATGAATGTGATAAGTATGTATTAAAATGTAGTTTGAAACTCTGAATTCAGAATATTAACATCACTAAAGAACTATAGTGAGTGCCACCTAACTAATGTTTGTTTGAGTATACTATAATAAATATAAGCAGCACCGATTTAAGTTTTATGTAGAACCATTGTTATTGAGGAGCTGAATCTTCCAATGCAGGCACTCATATGTTAAAAACAAGCTTAAGGCCACTTTATGTTATAAAAAAATGTAAATTAAATTAACCAAAAATTATATACTTTTACAATTATTGCAAATCAAGTTAAATTGTTCTTTTTTAACATGTTATATGTAATATTGTTTTTAATGTTGACTACCTACTCTTGTTAAAATAAATCAATTGTGAAACTTCACACCAAACATTATCTGGCAAAACATAAGCAAGTCCAAAATATCTTCGTCAATTGGGTGGAATTCAACGACAAATATCCCGTATTTTTGCCGATCATCGACTGTAACCGGTTGTTCGGTCGGACAATAATGTTCGCCGCTAATCATGCAGCTAAGGACTTCAAGGCTGCTTCTCAGCCCCTTGGTCAGAGGTCCCTTCTCATCCAAAACTCATGACCAAGCGTGACCACTATGGTACTACGCTAGTAAAAGTGAGTGTTTATTTTCAAAACAAAATGTTGATAATTTTCAGTTAACCTTGATGGCACTGCACTGCTGTTGGTAGACAAGTTCAAATATCTCGATCAGACAGATTTACGGTTACGGCAGATTTTATAGTTGACCTAGGCAAAAAGAGGGAGCGCAGGATGTCAGCGGTAACGTAAAGGTAAGTGCAACATGCTGCTGCGTAAGTTTGCTCGGAGCTCAAGGGAAGTTATGCTGACTCTTCGGGCCTATTTTCAGTCCTTTTACACGAGCTGTGATTTCAGTGCTCCAAGCGGATTTACAGTACACAATAATGGTTTCAGAATGCTGTGGGGACTGCCATGCTACTACAACGCGTCACTGTTGCAACCTGCACGGACCCTAAAAGTTATAGTAGCATGACATGTGATGTGCAAGCGACTAACAGGCTAACCATCTGAGCTGTACGTATTTTTCGGCGTCTGATATATATATCTAAACTGTTTAACTGTTGTCTTGTATTACTAATATTTCGATGTTATTAACTAAGATTTCGATGTTACTAACAAATTTGTATTTCATTCGAAATAACGAAATAAAGAATTTATATAAAAACAAGTACTTCTGTTTCAAGTTTTTATCAGATATTTCAACTGATTCCAAACTTGCACGACAGAAACCTCGGTGCAGCTAGCTAAATATCTAAAAAATAATATAAGATTGAAAGTCAGGATCTGGTGTTGGTTTGAATGCTGACGTGCCTTGTATTGCGCGAGGCTATAAGGCATGGTATTTTCCGGTTTGCCAGTTGCCACCCTATAGTGACACTTTACATAAGATTTCAAATTTAGGTACTTATATTATGATATAGTACAGGGTAGGAGGTACATTTTGCTCATATTGATGACATTGAAGGGAGAGGAGGGTAGGAAGGCATATACAAATCTTAATAATTATGTGTACATCTATAAGCGTGATTCGAACCAAAAGGTTAAGCTTGCTCGTTTTCATCATGTACTATAAAAGGCGGTGGGCATTAGCCGATTGAGTTGGAAAAAAATGTTGTAACTACCTTTATTGCAGCACCAGGATAGGAACCATGAACTAAAATATGCAGCACAACAACTAAGCATATATCTTAGGTTTTCTTTATTTGCATTTGAATAATATGATACCAAGCACAAGTTTAGGACTGGTCCGCAAGTTTGAAGTAGATCAGCGGGCTATTGAACGTGCTATGTTAGGTGTTTCTCTGTCCGCCAGAATACGCAACGAAGTCATAAGGCAGAGAACTGAAGTATCTGATATAACTCGACGAATAAGCTCGCTGAAGTGGCAATGGGCTAGTCACACACTCAGAAGAACCGATGGCAGATGGGCCTGTAAGGTTCTGGAGTGGAGTTCTCATTCAGACGGTTGGTCAGTCTGACAGTCAGGAGCGTAGATGTCATAAACATAAGATAGAGATTAGACAAGGGAAGCCAGCGTAAAAAGCGTCCGTCGAAAATGACAGCAAGTGTAGGTCACCCAGTCTCTCTTTTTAATTCATCGACATTAGATAGACAAAGGTACTAATATATTTTCATCTTCTAATAACCAACATGGACACTCGCAGTTCTGGCTATGGCTTTCCTTCCCTTTCTATATTATCTATATTTAATTTGCTCGTGTTGGTTCAATAAAACGAACCACTGACATTTTTGTGCTTTTAGTATATCTAAGGGAGTATGAGCAGGAAGAGGTAGTGCCATGATGCATAGGAAGAGGTAGTACCATGATGCCTAGGAAGAGGTAGTACCATGCATAGTGCATGACTCTACATGCTCCTTTGCAACGGCATTGGGCCGGCACAACTGGGGAGGTACATCTCGCTCACGTAATACCGCAGTAAAGTGACATCTCAATGTCGCGTTTCGTGCGGTTTGTGAGTAGCCAGTGGCCCATGGTGGGTGGGGGGAGCAAGGAGGGATACACTTGGGCATAGTAATTATGTGGATGTTCATGAGCGTCGGTAGTCGTAAAAGGGGGGGGGGGCAAACAAGAAGCCCCCCCCCGTTTCTATATAAAAAAGCATGCAGTTATAAAATAATAAAATAAAATACAACATTTGAGGTATGTTTTATTTATCGAGTTTGTATCATGTAGGTTACTACTATAAAGTACAGAAATGACCAATGACCTATTATAACGTGAACTACTCACAATTTTATCATATGTATGAATCTGATTTTGTATGCTCTATTACCATGTGACATCTTTTGAGCGGATGCCCTCTTAATTGCATTATTAACAGTCTCCTTATTTACAAAAAGAAAAGTCACATGAAGTTAGGAAATAGTTGCGATAATAATGCCTATATAAAAGTTACAAATAATAATACGAAGGAGTCAAATACCATCACAAAGAGGAACATAAATCTATCTCGCATAAAATTTGGCGAAGTTTTCAAGCAAAGTATGCTATGTTAGTTCAGAGATATGGGATAAGTGCACATTAAACTTGAAACTTACTGACGCAGGCAGATCGGGATCTACTGCAGATTAGATTTAGCAGCGTATAGCTGTGTACGTCAACAAGAACGAGACGAGAAGTAACGCTACGCTAATAGCGACTATAAATCGATTATCATAAGAGATATTCGGTTGAGGGGATTATAGGATTAATCTGCACTCAGCAACAACGTATCTAATGAGAGGTCAGCAAATCCATAAAACTATAAAGATAATGATTTGTTATTTCTTTAGTTTGGAAATAAGTATAAAGGCTAAGTTTAATGCACATTTGAATATTCTTCGTGCTTCATAAAGTTTAATTTTAACTCAATAGTGGTGTATTAATAAAGCGATCTCGAAGAAACGTCCAAACATAACACATCTTGGTATTCTAAAACAAATGTCTTGAAAACTTGGCAGGCCCATTTACATTAGAAGGAAGGTATTTTATACAAAATGTTAAATCACTTTGGCCGTAAACTCTGTAATGTAAAATCATGATAATAATAGTTATCAAGGATCTTATGCGCTCGCCTTAGCTTGACAGAAGTGATGTCTGCACGGACGGATGGACGGACCCATCAACGGTCACTTTGGTTACGTGATCGTTTATACTAAATACCATAAGTTGTTTATGGTCTATGTGTTATTTAGTCTACCACGTCCACAATGTGACCATAGATTACCGACCATCCCTGTATCCGGACAGTTATAGTCAGCATCAATTATATTCTAGAATGCTGAGCGTTAAGCGGAGGAGTTTTTAATACCTAGAGGTAATTGCAAATAGCTGAGCGCTTAAGATGCTTGCCTTGCGGCTCTTGGGGCCAGGCCTGTAATCGTAAACATTAGACACTTGATTTGTGAAGTCGCAGGGATTTCAATGTATTTTGTGGTTTTCGTATAACTGTTGCACGTACTCGTTGTTGTAAATCAGAGTTTTACATTAAGCTTACGACACTGGACGTTGAAATGTATATGTGAAAGGTTAAAGTTTAGGATATTTACAGTGTAATTCTATTTGAGAACGAGCACTAGCTCTTAAAGTCCAGTGAACTAATTTTAATTATTTACTTTTGTAGTGGACAACGACAGCGGTATTTGATATTGATTTAGATATGATCTTAGCAATGGCTGTAATAAAGTACTTTGCATTTATGACGTAATGAAGACACAGACTACAATAGCTGTACTTCATAGGTTACGAAACTGCTTTTATTGGCAACTACACGTAGACAAAATGAGCAGAACATTGTCTTATTTATTCAGTATAATTATTATTTTGAATGCCAAAAATATATTATGTCTAATTTGAAATAGTTAATATTTAATCACATTTCATATTGCTTTATTAACAATGAAATAATCATGCTGCGACTTTGTGCTATAAATATATCTACAAAAATACAATAGGCTGTTCGGTATGTAAACGTGTGTCTAAATAGAGTAAAAATGAAATTTTTTATAGGTTTATAGTCTATCGTATCCATAACACATTGGCATATTAAATTGTTATGCATATTTTTCGCTAATTCATTTGTTTACTGCTCATCTGTTCTTCATATCGAGCACTAGGCTTGAGGGTTTGACGTCTTTGTCTTTGTATTCATTAAAATACTTTAAAAGTTTACGTACCGAAATCTATTGATAAAAAATCTATACAAATATTCAAAGAGAGAGTCAATTGGGCTTGTAAGTTAATAAACATTATCGAAAACCGTGCTGAGTTCACAGGCTTCGGACAATTATAATATAAATATAAAAATAACTAAAGTAAAACATAAGTTTATAGACATGAGAAAGTGCTCGCGTGGATTATGCAATACATACGTGGATATCGGACATGCGTCTGATAGTTCTCACTTATTACAAATAAATCGTCAGTATCAGTCGACAGCAAAGTATAACATCACAAAGTAAAGAAATAATTACGATTTAGAAGAGCAAGAATATTTAAATTTTATTAATATTTCAATATAGTATAAATATATGTACACTCTATTACTAATATTTCTCAATATATTGGTGTCTTATCAATGTACTTATTTTAATGATTTATAAATAAAACAAGATTTAAAAAGTTTATGGAATGATATTTGTACAAAATCAAACACAAACTCCACCGAAAAGGTAGAGAATATAACGAATCACAAGGCTTATAATATTAGAGGGAGTCATCACAGCCTCCCGGTTATACTTATCGCGACTAGCCTGTACATTGTATGAAACAAGTCTGTTCGTATCATCATAAATCTTCTCATTGATATTCCGAATGATAATGTTTCAGAAATTCGTTTTGTGTTGAAGTAGCGAATTTGTGTGCAATATGATGATACGAAAATCCTTAGAAAATGAAAGTCATACTTTCGAACTCCTCACATCCTATAAAATAGTTCCATAACTAATTATATTTATAATTTACAAATAAGGTACTCTCTTAAATCCAATCGATATATGATAGTTAGTCCTCACTGGTCAAACGTACACCGGATCGATACTAATGTCTAAGCACTAAGTTCCATCACTTGGCGATCCATAGGAAAAATAATGGAATGAAGATTTATTGCTAGAATTACAAGATCACAAACAGCTGAAAGAGTTCAACGCAAATACTCAACAGTTGAAAGTGTTAGAATGGCTGCACGAACGAGGATAATCTCCTGCGCGGCCGTAATCGCTTTCTTGGATAATAGAGTACTCAGGTTCGCTATAATCCGGAACGTCACACTCGTATTGCCTCTCCCTATCTCGGTCTCGGGGAAAGCCTATGACTGTCTCCGAATTTCGGATGTACCCATTCTCTTGTTTCCTTGAGTAGCGAGTGTCTAGGTTGCGTTGGAAATTCTCAGGATGACAAAGGACTCCATTGCGGTTATTCTTTTTATCTGGCAAAGAACGCAATGATCCGTTGTTAAGATGATGAGCGGGCGCTCCGTTATTTAGGGTGAGGGGTTGGTGTTGATGTCGGCCATCACTGCCAATGTACGTGAAACCGTTAGCGGGCATAGTGCCACCGCCTCCCGAACGTTGCGGCCTCCGTGTGGAGCCTTGGCCGCCTGACATGAAGAACACGCTCGGAGAGGCGTAAAGCTCTAGCTACAGCTCCGTAACTGGTATCGGCCTGAGGCCGGGGGTGTGTGGGGGCGGTGCTGGGTATTGCGATGGATGGATTCCACGCACTATGCAGTCCTCTTCTGTTGAGATCGGCTTGTGATATTCAAGATTTTTACGACCTTTATTCCATTTATAGTCTTTGAGTTTTTCTTGCATACTTTTCCTATATCTGTACAAAATAAGAACCAGCGTAGCTATTGTAGCTACACATGCTACAACAATGATACAAATTATAGTCTGCTGCCTTGTGTCGTGAAGTACACATCCTAAGTCATCTGCACTTAACGCTCTCAAGTATTTATCCTTCAAGTGCTCCGGGTTAGCACACTGGATTTGCGTGAAATTACTCTTATTATTTAGAAGTTGTTGCAGCCACAATAACTGGCAGTCACAAAATATTGGATTGTCAGTTAATTCTAGCTGACGTAACTCTTTTCCAATGAAAACAGTTTCGCCAAGAGTTATTATAGCATTGTCCCGCAATGACACGTGACGTAGTTTTGGCAGGCCCAAAAATGTACTATCTTCTACGGTGGCTAACTTTTTATTATTATTAAAAAACACCGTTTCTAAGTTTATATTATCTTCTAAAGCACCCTTTTCTACTTTTTCTAATTGCGTAGCGCCAGTAACGTCCAATAGTTTGAGATTCTTTAAGCCTTTGAAGGAGTGGCTTTCAAGAGCGATAAAATCATTCTGTCCTATGTACAATTCTTCTAATCTCGTTAATCCAGACAGTTGTTGAGTTGGTACTGTAGTTAGTCTATTTCCAAAAAGATTTAGACTTCTTAGCCCAGGCAAGCCCCTAAATGCATTATCACTTATATTAGAGAGACCAGCTCCATTTAAATCTAAAACTGCTAGTCTATTCAGACCTGCAAAGGCATCATCAGGTAGATTTGAAAATGCATTTAATCCTATGTGTAACTCTGCAAGGCTACCCAAGAGACTGAATGAGGCTGTTGGCACAGAGCTCAATTGATTGTCGTCAAGATACAAGATCCTTAGTGCAGAAAGGCCAGCAAATGCTCTCTGATCTATTTTCGAAATTCGATTCTGACCTAAGTTCAATTCCTCTAATCTTGGCAATGTTATGAATACTCCATTGGTAAGTTCTTCGAGAAAGTTACGCTTCAAGTTGAGAACTGTCAAGGAATTTAGTCCTTGGAATGTAGTGTTAATAACTGAAGATAGTTTATTATGGTTGAGGTGCAATTCTTGTAATTTTTTCTGAAAAGCAAAACTTTTCACAGGAATATTAACAAGATGATTTTGTGAGAGGTCTAAATGTTGAAGCTCGGCATAAAATTGCATAGAACTGTCAATTGTTTTGATTTTGTTGTTGCGTATTATAAGTCGTTGTATCGAAGGGTTGAGTGCAATCGGTAATACGTCTAGACGACTTTCTTCGCAAACTACAACCAGGGTATCGTCGTTACAGCTGCAACCAACAGGACAGTTAGCGAGGGCCGAAACGCTGGTCTGCCATGTTAAAAGCTCCAGGGATACAAGGAGAATCTGAAATTGAAAAAAAAAAACTATTACATTAAAATACTTTAATAATATCAGTTCATTGCGATTACATGACAAAATGTTAAATGTGATAGATTTGGAAACAAAAGTAAAACTCGCCAACTTCGCATATAAATCAACACAGCAGAAGTTTCTTTTGCTATGAGTTGAGCATGAGTTTCTTCCGGTCAGTGAGTACTTCGATAAAAGGTTATTTTGTACAGATTTAAACTCTGTTGGTCCGGACATATTTAAGCGCGACCTACAAACAATTTAAGATATATATCTTCGTTTATTATCTTTTTCCTGAATATCGATAATCTCTTTAAATACCTTTGTCTCAAGGTAAGTTTTATGTGTTGCATATTTCTATATAAGTTGATATTTATATTACCTTATCCATCTACTCTTTACTAATATAAAATATATAAAGTATCCATCTCTAAAATATAAAATAAAACGAAATCAATGTAAGGCGGGCGAGGTTCGCCGTAACTGAAGCAAAAAGTAAAATAGAATGATATTGAATTTTGCTCAGTTTTAATTTATTAAAATGTGCTCCGCCGAGGCGTGGCGCTCGAGGCAGCTTCTTTGCGTTAAAGACTAGCACCATTATTACGTTTCCCTTTATCAATTAGCAGTTACATCGGGGCAAGCTGAGATTGAGCTCTCTAAAAACTAACTTACTTTATTGAATTCATTGACCGAGTTAATACTTATAAATTGTTTAGCTTTTGCTATTTCCCTACAATTTATTTTGCTTTCGTCACCTAAATAGTATTCAACGATAGCCTGTCGTAAGTGCACACAATATAATAAACGCATTTCCCCGCGAAGAAGTGTAACTTTGCGTACTATGCACAGATATTAATTTATCTACGTTTCTGTTTTCTAACTTCTGTTTACTTCTTATGTCACACTATAAAACAGCATGCAGGGCAGGCACTACTTTAATTTAGTTCTTACTTATCCAGCATTTGTGGTCCATGGATGGTTTGAGTTTACCGAATCTTTACTGAAACTTAGAGTATCCATATAACCGTGATATTGTGTTTATTTAGTTTTTAAATTACTTGAATCAATCACTAAACCAATTAATGAATGTAAACGCGAAATAAAATCGCACAAATTTATAATTGAAGCACACAATCCGCTTCACGCGTTATTACGGCATTGCGTTTTACGAATATTTGTTTCATGCATCGTGTTCAACCGGCCAGATAAAGATGATATTTATTGACTTTAACAGGACAACAAGACACGGCTCAGGTTCACTTGGTCGATGCATTTCCACGCTTCACGTGGCAGCGACAAACGTTAGTGAAATGAGTAGCGCATTATGCAGATTTTGTACCTGGACGCGTACGGCGACGTCCGTTTAATCGGAACTGTTAATTGTCCACGCGATTTATCAATGTGCACAGACAAATTCGGTATGCGGTTTCCGATATATGAGCCCTTCTAAAAATTGATCATGTATACTCAACCCATTGTTTGTACGAAACGTTATTATTATTTTCTCCAGCTATAAAAGCTGCTGGGAGAGTACTTCACATATATATAGAGAACCTTTAGCTCTCGCATTACTAGTAACACTTCGGTCATTCCATTCCCCAATGAGCCCATTGGGGGATGGAATGACGGAGGACAACACATCTGTATAACTTCTGGTTTTGCGGATGTTTGTTAGTGTTGATAGCCTCCCACTGCGTTTTGTGCAGAATTAGATGTTTTACATAGTGATACTATGTAAAAAACCGTCACCGGAAAATAAATCCAAAAGTGGATATCTCTTCCGAGCACTCGACTTGACTTGAGTAAAGTGTGCTTTCCTGATCTTGTGTCTATCTCTCTTCAGATGTCTGTGGAAATCGGTAATCACAAAAGTTCCAGCAACCAGCTGTTTCCGCTGCCCACTCACAACCGACTTGAACTAACAATTACAAGTCTGCAGGAACGTCGTCGTCCTATTTAATCGGATCTTGTTAGACATTTTTTTCGGCTTTGAATATTATATTGATGCATTGTGCTACTGGAGATTGAACTTTGACATAAGTTCCATCCCAAAAATGCCAAATTCTATCTCCAGTAGCCCAATGCATCAATACATATAATATTCAAAATAGCCGTTAATGGGTTGATCGATTTTTAAAAGATCCGCTGTTACTTCAATGAGCCTGTCCCTATCAAAAACAGAGAAGTAATAATTAAATTGTATCCTTTCAGTGTGCTTTACGCTGTACACATGTAATGAAGATGATGAAAATTATGCCATCTTCTTACGTGTATCGTATTTCTTTTATTTTAACGTGCTCGTTTTGCTTTAAGCCTTGACTTGTCTTTATAATCTGTGAATTGAACTTTAGACATAGACCAGCTAACAAGAGTGTGGGACAATTTTTTTAAAGGGTCTATGGCAAGGATATCTTCCCTATTCCCAAACGGATTAATACGTATACCGTCTTCATCTTATCGTTTACGAAACGAAAATTATACGATGACACTTATTTGTTACAAGCAGCTACATCCACTACGCTATATTGAAGTAACATATGCTATACGTAGCACATACTATCGCTCGCCTCAGCGGGTCTTATAGTCTGTAATTTGTGAGGTGCATTTAAACTAAATAGAGCATCACTTGCAATCCCGGTATCATAAAACCATGCCATCAGTTGTTGTAATGCCACCATTGGGTGACAATAAATAGTCAAAGTAATTCTGTATTTATTTAAATTTAACTCACCATGAAAGCATTGGATGCGGTGAGAGCGGCGACTCGTCGAGCGGAGTGCACCGGCGCCATCTGGGGACAAGCATAATGGGCAAATTAACAAGTGCACCCGATAATTTCAATCAGACAAATTGCAGTTGTGTCGTGTTTGAGTTGCAAATGTCCGAGCCCTGTCCGCGGCCTCTATAATTTGAAACGACAAAACGAACGCAACCTCATTTAAGGTGATATTTATGGATCCACTTGACAAAGAAATTGTCATAACTGTATATAATATAACTGAATTCCCATTTCACTTCTTGGTCATAAGTTATAATTTTTAAGTGTTGAAAGTCGCAGTCCAATAAGTATGATTAGCTCAATCAAATTAGACAATAAGGCTACCGACTGTAAGTAACATGAGTAAGTAATTATGTTCATGTCATTTTTCCTTAATTTAGCTCCGATCAATGTTCAAACATTCAAAAAAAAAATACGATTGCTACCAGTAGAAGCGACATCTATTTACTTTAAATCTGCGAGTCGGTCTGAACCGACAATAAGCCAACAATCTAAAACGACTTTTAATTTGTTCATAAATCAAAATAAAAATCATTCACATTTGAAGTATTAAAATGTTTCGAACGCGAATCATACATTTCAACTGTTGGCATGTAAAGTAAAATACATAGTTTTTTTGATCAGTGGGCACAGGGCATGTGTCCTGTTCCCACAAAGCCAGCGATTACACGCTTAGCTCGGTCCGTTCATAACATTTTCATAGCTGTTCAGCGTAATAACTGGAAAGAGCCTATGCTATTAGACATTGTCGTGCATTCTCATTTAATTCTGTCGCTGAGCTTAATAATTCTGAATTGCTGTTATAGGAATAGAATTGATTTGTTTTATTCCCTATTCTGTTCTATCGTTCAGTTCGATTATAATTTACGATGACTGTTCATGTAATTTTTATAACGTGATAATATGATTACGGTACGGAGTTAGTAAAATGTATTTGTAGTACTCATTTAAAAAGATGGGGGCAAAATTAAGTCGTTTCGTGTTACTGCTTTGTATCCGTTACGTTGTTATGCTCGGGAGAGTAATTTACCGAATATTATTGTGAAAAATAATTCTAGAGCAGATGATGCTTTTGGGAAGCTGAAATGTAGGTCAGTTAAAAGAGCATAAGAGGTTGCGCGTTTTGGTGTTTATTAAAAGTATTCGTAATAAAGTAAAGTAAGAATACCGCAATAACAGAAAGGGTAGTGCCATACTACATTGGAGCCACTTTTGTAAAGCACGAAATTGACAACTACGCTGTTGTTATGCGGTTCGCGAGTGCCCCTCACACATGCAAAACTTTTATATGAATAAATAAATTAATTTAAGCCCCACAATTACATTATTCCTTATTATTATTTTGACAACAAAAAAGAAGAAGATAGGCGAGATTCGATGGATTTTATTTCCTAGTCACTAGTCTCTAAATAATATATTGTAGTAGATATTGAGTGTGTTTAACATACGTCAAAAGAAGTGCCATAACAATGTAGGGCTCGTGTAAGTTAAGATAACAAAATCTCGAGTTTATTCATGGAGAAATTGAAGCATTATGGCATGCGAGGGGCCAAGAAATCGCAATTGGCATTTCATTGATTTCGCTCAGTAACTAAACCGATAATAGACGGCATTACGTTTCTGTGGTGATCGACTGTGCCAAGAAGGCTATGAGGTTTAGAATCTAGACGCTATCGTCTACTTGTGTCTAAAGGTGGTAGGTATAACTAGGCTCTAGACATACCAACCTGTTGGTCCTGCCAACAGGTACGTACTGGAGGAGAAATAACGTAGCAAAATAATATACTTAGCTAGGTACTACTACTCCATCTCAATATATAACATAGCCAAGGGGGCAATTAGATAGAAAACGTGAGTTTACAACGAGCGAATACAAATCTGGAGCAAATAGAGAAATGTAATTGTAGTTTTAAGCTATTCTAGACGAGATTTAATATCAACGTAATCTGAATTTTAACTAAAAATTCAACATTATAGCCGTAGTACGAAACGCGATAAAACTTACATTAAGAGAAAATGTTAATTCTTTTTATAAACCGAGCTTTAAGTTAAAATTTTTAGAATACTAAAGCACATTATCACTAGAAACATTTAAATACCACAGTCTAAAAGCGATGCGATGTATTTCACCGCGCAACTTAAAACTGAAAACTTTTAGTTTGTTGGTTTGTTTGTGGGCAGCGTGCTCGTTACGACAGTGAACACGCAAATTTCCTCCTAAAAGTAATTTGCTCCGTCACAACGCTGTTATTGTGACAAGAGGTTTACAAATGCTGAACAAAGAGCCAGTAATGACGACGCTAGTTTCGCTAAAAACTTGTTTTGTCCACTCGGGTTAACTGAGAAGTCGAAATTGTTTCTACTTTTTAACACAATGGCCGCCCGCCCAAAGTGAGGCCGTCCGCCCAATGTGATAATGCTCGTCCCGTTGTATTGTGTTGGTTTTGTGATGCTACATACGCGTGCCCACCTCCGAGCCGCCTGTTCCCCCTACATATTGGGAAAATACTACTAATTACAATAAAACTAATTTTACGGATTTTATCGCGGTTTATTTAATTATTTAACTGGCCCGACGTTTCAGAAGCTTTACAACAACCATGGACTGAACCGTCGGCCTAGTTAAATAATTATATAAACCGCGATAAAAACCGCAAAAGTAGTTTAATTGTAATGAGTAACATTCGCGTAAACTTAAGACATCATATACTAATAATGTTCTAATGCGCAGGTGTGTATGTATGTTTGTTATTTTTTCACGCAGACTTAACGGATTTGGGTGTAATTTGGCAGCAATAAATGTTACAATCTGGAATAACATAATTTTTGTTTGCATTACCAAAAAAGTGAATAGTAGAATACACTTTACGCGGATAAAACGTTGAAGCACAGTAAGTAAGTAAATTATAAATGGAATATGGGTTTAGTTTTATAATATTGTAAATGAACGTTAAATATATGTGGTAAAATGATTTTGTTGAAGTTGTATGTTAATAACATAAATTGCGCGAGTGTAACTGCGGTGACAAATTAGGTCGGCAGAGCCATTATGTTGATATATGAATGTTTGCCAACTATATTTGCAACTATAAACAACGTTTGGGACGGCTCTCGAATTTCTGAACGTTTCAAAGTCATCGTTATATGATTTTATAGAAAAATAAATAAATACGTGTATAGACGTATTATAGGAGTTACTTTTTACCTTCTATAGCAATTTATTACCGAGATTCTAAACTTAAATCCAGTCGATGTATGGAATACGGGGTTTAAGAATGAAAAATGCACTTCCCGGTTATTCAGGTAGCCTAATACGACTGAAAACTCTGAGTGAAAGCTCCCCCGGCAACTTCGACGTCGTATAAAATGAGTTCGTTGTATCCCCAGGCGCGGCGAGCCCGCAGAGTTTTTTATGATCTCATGATTTAAACTTTAAACTGGGGTTAGCTTACAAGTTTCTGTTGAAACAGTAACTTTTAACGATGTTGACGCCACATCACTTTCGTAAATACCAATCAAACTACACTTTTGTCCACATCTATTAAAGTTCTCGCTTTTTTATACCTACAGAATGTTTAAATACATTTGAATTTATTCACTCTATTCCAGCAACTAGTTTTGAAATAAAATATATAATTTCTGTTTAATGCAAAAAAAATTAGACGTGCAAAAAGAAAACCATATACAACTTAAAAACCTCGAAGTTAGGTCGACTAACCGCACCGAAGCACACGGACTGTACGGTCAAGTGACATTATATTGCACATTTTACTGGACCATTTCCGTCCTCAGTTTAGATCAGATACCGCAAATTAACCATAGAATCCCTGGTTGCATGTGATTCCTAATTTCCAGATACATCTTCGGGAATAAATAGGGGATTACGGGTGGCGTTTGGCGCGTAAATAACCCCCACGTCACGTGCTCGGAGTCATTCTAGGGCACCGCGATAAGAAGCCGAGGGAAATTGCCTAAAGCGTTGCTTCTAACACTTAAATTTATAAGGAAATTGATACTTTGCGCACATTATATCTAATATGATATTTTTTTTTTGCTACTAAATATTCAGTTATACAATTTTGCTTAGAAATATATTGTAAGGTTTGTGTAAAGCAACACCAAAATGTTTAAAAGATAATTAAGCGCAATACTGAAACAACTGTCATACTGTTGAAACTAGTTAATTTCTATAATGTAATGTTAAGAGAATATGAGTGCAATGTTAAGTTGTCGCTAAAGACCTTAGATGTTTTAGAATGAAGAAAAAAATAGTGATAATATCCTCTCAACACCATTTCAGAATAGTAAAACAAATAAGTATCATATAACAGTTAGTTTGTATGTATATCGCCATTTTAGCGTTGCCTTCGTACTGTAAATATTTACATCATCATTTATATTGGAAGCAAAGACGGAAACCCACGATGATGATGAAACTGCTCGCGAGACTCTGTTAGGAACAAGTAGATACTGGATAGTATAGAACTTTGTGGTTCAAACAGTTCTCTTTTAAGTTAATCTCGGCAACTTTCAATGACTGCCCTTGAGACTTATGTGGACTCTAAGAGGAAGATTCAGTCTTTTGAAGTCAAACGGGTACTCTGAGGGTATTCTCGTATTCGAGGTTTGTATATCGTTTTCTCTCTCGAGCGGGTACTGATATAACAATGTTTTCATAAAAAACACAAAGCTAAATAAGAACTTGTTTATTTTTGATTCAGATTAGGTTTTTATTTATAGCAGACGTGTTTATCGAAAAGTGGGACTCTAGATTGGCTAGGCAATGAGTCACAGTTCTACAAAGTAGCAGACACTTTAAGAAAGGACTACACGACATTTAGTAGAGTATAATCTGTAGATATTTGCATACGCACGCCCAGTATCAACTGTTTACCTTTGCAAGCTAGGCCACTACACCTAGGGACCTAGAGACTTAACTCTACAACCGAGCCCGATAGATATCTTCTTGTTATAGAAACCAAAATCTGCAAAAGCTAATTGTGGATGCGATTATTATGACCCTGTTGACCACGGACGAAGCCGGTGCGGATCTCTTGTACCTTAAAACTTCAAAGCTCAAGATAATATCTTATAATAATACAATATCGTATAACTGTAGCAAGGAGCAATTATTAATTCTTCGCAAAAATCTGTCAATTTACCTTCCAATAATGAACACTTATATCTTCACAAAGACCGCATTTGCTCCCCACCCGGTGTAAGGTGACCACATTAGCATTCCGTTACGTAACGACTTGAACTTCGACCTATTCGTTACTCAACGTCGGGCTCTAGCCCAAAGCTCAATAATTGTGATAAATTACCTTTTACCTTTTATCCCCATTTCAAATTAGCACCAGACGACTTTAATGACTATGCTCGGAGCCTTTCGCAAATTGCAGGTCGAAAACATTGACGAGTTGCGTTTTAGTCGCGCAGCCTGAGGGTTATGTTGACGACGATTGCTCTTGTTTATGCCCGACGATGTCGTTTGTGATGGTCATTAGATGCGAAAGCATTACAAACTTGCCAGCTCCGATTAAGTGCGAAGAGGCTACCGACGTCCATTAAGGTACAATTACTTAGGTACATGTGTTATAAACGCGAAAATGGATAAACATACATCCAGATTCGGATTACATACGTTATATATACTAGTATATATATAGGAAAATATAGGAAATGTATGGATAGATAATTGTTAAGTGAAAAGTACTAAACGGATTTTGATGAAGCTTGGCAAACTATTTGTTGACGCTTATGTTGATAACACTTATGCTATCGAGTATCTACATAATGTCTTGCCATCATAAGCCATTTGTACTTAAAAATAGTTAGCTTCTCCAATCAAATTGGAGGAAAAATAATTGACTCTCCAGTGTGAAGAGACGATTGCACTGTCATTGAAACAAATGACTCTGTAGTTACATGTCATCAGGGGATTGCCCTGCTCGTCTACCTTCTCATCATTATTGCAATGACAAAGGATGAGGCGTAAGCGCTGAACACCCAGCGCCGGATCTAGTCAGCACCGGCCCTGTAGAAAATTATATTCCCTTAATTTAATAACAATTTAAGTACAAAGGTCACATAGTATATTCCTATAAGCCCTGTAGCCTATATAGACTTAAGCGTGGGACCCCTAGCAATTGCTACTTTTTGTTAACAGTAGATCCGGTTTCACCGTTGATCCGAGACTGAGAACATCACGTCGGTATCAAGATAGTTTAGGTTAAACTGGAATTAGAAACAATCTTCTGCTGAATGTTACTTAAGAATATAAATTAAAATAAAGAAGAAAGATAGAAGAGCATATACTTGTAATTTCTAAATACAAATCCTAGGTTATTTATGACAAAATTATCTCGGATTATAATCTTATATAGCACCTCAGGGTTGGGTTCTTTAAAATAACTCGTCATGACCTTTGGGAAATCACCGTGGTCTGGAGGTCTTAAGATGTGCCCAGCTCTGAGATAATAAGCTCTATTACGTGTGCGATAAAGGTTGTGATCACGGTAATGCATAATCTTTCCGTAGTAAATTACACGGTGAGTTTATTGAGAAAAAGAGGTGTTCATTTATAAGAAAAAGTGTTATTTGCTAAGGAAATATAGCTATAATTTGTACACTTCGTACAATATGATCAAGACCATGCCACATGTGGTAAGCTCAGTGGGATCGTACCAGTAATATGAGTGCTACATCGAAATTCCTCCAGGAACCGTGATCACATGCTACAAAACATTAAAAGAAAGAGACTAAAACTTGAAAACATTCTTCACTTGTACCTCTTATTTTAGATTGGGACACCTTTGTTTTACTACTGTTACCTAAGAAAAATAATTGTCCAATTTTCTTTGAGTACGCGCACATACAGGGGACGAAATTACAAGTTCACTTCCATTTAACCTTTTTAAATTATTGCATCTTCATGGAGACAATTTGGAGAATGTATTGTTGGGAGCGCGCCCCAATCCTGAAGATTACGTTTGAGCGTCGAGAATTTGAGAGAAATGTGCAAAATAACATTTTCTTATTTCGTCATATGTACAGAATAGTCCCCCTTCCGTTCAGCAGTAAAACTTATGGCCGATACAAACGGGACGGGCGTTATGCCCGGCCAATTTCACTAAATGTTATTAGATAGCCGTTTAGAATTGTGTTACTGAACGGACCTAGTTATTTAATATGTAAATTTGATTGGTCAGCTTTTACTTTGTGTTAAGCTCGCCTTGTTTCATATTAGCGTTTGTGTTGGCGAATGCAAATGTGCAATATGTGCATTAAATTATATTGCGGCATATCAGCTATCTCTCAGGATCGCCATATTGTCCTTATGTAGAGGAACAACAATGGAATGTTCTATAGTAAGGGTTTCTTGCATTTTCGATATTTAGTTTTTAATAAGTATACAAAATTGATGTCTTAACGCGAATATTTCGTTCATCAAAATCTCATATAATTAATATATTTAATGTATCCTGCTCTCCTGCAAGTCGACCGAATATTTTAAAAATTGCCAGATGTCTGTGTAAATGTATACTCAATATGGAACAGGATCCCCAAAAGCTGTATGTCTGCATGCGATAGATTTTCTCAAAATGTTCTGAATGGATTTTCATGCGGTTCAAAAACTGATTAATAATTTGCCAGTATTATTCTCGGACGAAACCGGGACGGATCGCTAGCATCTGATAAGTGGAACATTTTATATTTGCCGCTATACATTATAAATTATGCAGATATTAATAGTAATTACGAATATAATCGTTTCTAATTTCGTGCGCTTGCGATAATATCTAGTTGAACTAAGTTTGTAGAACAATTGATTAACGGAGAGGCAATTTCATTAAGGTGGAGCGAGATAACAGACCAACGTGTTCAATTACCCGTTTGATGGGTAACCGCATTGTTTATGTTATTAATGGTCGAATGCCAGAGACAAGCGAGACACCTCGTAATATTTACACGGTCTACACTCAACTGTAGGAAAACTATGCAGCTGCAGAGAGGCTGTTTGTTTCGTCGAACACGTTTATCCCAGAAACTACACGTACGTAATGTGTTATATTTCAGTGTGTTCAACCTATGTATTGATTTCAATAACATTTATAATCTAACGGCTAACCTGAGAATACATCCAACACAAAAGAAAACATTTAATCCAATAACTTTATTGAAATAAAAATGTACCGGGACACAAGGTCTCTGCTGCGTCGTAAATTAACTTGACGTAATAATATTTATAGCCTATACTATGCCGTAATAATTTAAACATTGCTCTTTAATATGCTTCAAACAAAACAATTTTCATGTTGTCGTATTGAGGTTCACAGCTGGTTTCCTAACCTAAAATTAATAATTTACACATATAAATAGACCCGCTATTCGCATGTATAAATTATTCATTTTCTGACAGGTTTTTTAATGCCGGAAATATCTAAATTGATTTTTCACTATAACCCACCACGAATAATAATTTATATTATAAATAATTTTATGCCGATTATATTTTACCGACACAAACCGAACGATATAAGTTTTTAAATTACCGGAATTGCCAAAAAGTACTTACATACGCTCGTAAAACATAACCCCTGCTCTAGCACAGTCGGGTAAAAGGCACAGATTTAAAATGGCCACAATAAGAGTCTGACGGTATAGTTGTAGCGGCCAGCGGCCTGAACAACTAAACAATACACGGCACATCGAGCTAAACACACAAAACTTGCGCCGAGCTCACTTATAATTAATTCAATATGCGACTCCGGCTATGCGCTTGCATCGTATATTTGAATATTAAATTGCCTAAGAGATAAAATGCTAATTTAGACCAGATGCATACATATTTATTCGTTGACTAAATTAGAGGGCTGATAGCATCTCGGCGATAACTGGAACTTAACTGATTACATTTTCGTGTTACCAGCATGCATTCGTATGAAATTATAATTTTGATTGCATAAAATGGGTTTACCGTTAAATTTATTTAAAATAGCTTACTGTGACTAAAATGATTTCAAACTTTGCTGCCCGAATGCCCGCTGATGTTGGGGGAATCGAGCTCTCAGAAGTCTTCTTCCCTGCGAATCGACGTCGTAAGTGTAAAGCATTATTTCTGTTTTTTTCTTACAACAATGGTTCTGATTTTTTCTTTTCTATATATCACATCAAGAAAACCACAAACCTACGCACCTCTATTGTTAGAAACATTGATATGTCTGAAACCCTCACCCGATGCAACAACTCTACGTACTACGTAAAAGGTAGTCGTGCTTCGTGAGACTTCTAACATGCATCATGCACATGATAACATCAAATTGGAACCTACAAGTTGTTATGAGGTACATAACAACGTCACTGAACTTAAAATTTAAATAACATTAATGTTGATGTCTTAATTTTACACGAATGTTACTCATTTGGGTGGTGGTCACAAACCATGGTCACGGGTGGAAAATTCCACCAGGCGGACGGTTCAGTCCATGGTTGCTGTAAAGCTTCTGAAACGTCGGGCTAGTTAAATAATTAAATAATATATAGATAGAATCCGTAAAAGTGTTATTATTATAATGAACATCATTTTTTTTAATTAAAAAACTTTGTCGCTGAGCCACCAAATCATTCCATAATTTTAGATCACGAAAAACTTAGGGAAACACTGATTTCTAATCTACTAAACTTAACTTGTACAATTTAACAATAATTGACATTACTATATAAGTGTGTATGTACTAAATACAGTAATAATGTTGGCGGCGTTTATTTGAAAAAGTAAAAAAAAGAACACAGCCTGCGCTATCTAAAGTAATGAGTTGGTCAATTAACTAAATGAGATTAAGTGACTGTTTGCATTTGCAACGGCAGGACCCGCATGCCTCCATCTTTTTTCATTTACAAGAGAATATTGCAAATTTAAAAACCGAATCACGAATATTTCAAGCTTATAAAATTTTTAGTTTTCATCTTTTTTGGTATACTATAAATCTGGCTATCGATGACAATAGCAATGAACGAAAAATGGTTAATCCGTTCGGAAACAGGCATTCTCTTTTAGGGTGCAACTGAAATCTGTATTGTTGGCTTTTTGCGTTTCGAAACGGTTTAATAAATTTCACTTAATCGCTAGCTTTTTCGCACCTGAGTTGGGTGCTCCTTTAAAATGAATTTACCGCCTCTTTGTTAGCTACGTGTCTGTTAATTCGTTTACTCTTCGCAAAGACGGCACTAATGGGGAGACTTTTCTTGCAATTAGCCACAATTAAGATACTTCGTAAGGAAATGCTTCGCGTTGCTTTGATACCAATACGAGTGTTTGGCGATCCTCGTATCAATACTTATACCCAAAGAAGATTATTAAAGATAATTCGATAATTGCAATTAAAGCCCCCTTGAGAATCAGGATTGACAGTTTATAATTGATCCTTGGAACATGGCAACAGTTTATGTACGTGGACGCATGTCAAGAGACTTGAGCATGGGATATTTTTTCAACTAATTTTAAAAGCACATTGTATGTTTTGTGCATGTATTTAATTATTATTTGAAAGTCCTTATACGATAGGTGTGGAGTTCTTATGTTCTGTTGTTTTAAAAATAAATGCACTACACTTTGTAGGTATTTTTTTGGTTTACTCAATAATATGTAAAGCGTCACTCTAATTTCAAACTAGAAGTAGTCATGTGCCTTTATTTTATTACTGTCATCAACTTTCAAATACTGAGGAGCACGTGAATACACCTCCATTAGTATAAAAGCTCATATTTTGTACTTCTTAAGTTCATGATGGATACGTTATTCCTTTGCCACAATATAAAATTCATTTCTAACCTTATCCACGTATATGTTATCCATTAGAAAAATTAAAAAGGCAATGTAGATTCCATTGTATCGTAGTTATAAATTTTCACTGGGTTCACTGTCTTTTTATAAAGCGTTATCAAAAACCAGTATTAACTTTTAATCCTAAGCGGTATTGTGCCTCTGCGCGGTGATTGCTACCGCAATAAACATCCATAAAATGGACGTATAAAACATCGACGTGGCTAGTGTTGCCTGTTATCGACACGACGCTGGGTGGCCCGGCCCGGCTGTTTGGTCTCTAATCGACTTGAACTGTCTAATATGGTCATTACAGAACTCTTATTACGTCGCGTTAGAAATTGGATAATGGATAAGATGCTGTGATAAAACCGGACACTATAGGGAATGTGCGTGTGGCTTTGTTCCTACTTAAAACATATTTAAATTTTCAAAATACAATAGATATTTTGACGACGACTGGTTTCTCATTATTTTAAATAAACATACTAGCTGAGAGCTATTTAGATGAAATTATTTTCTAATGATTTCCTCAAGTGCAATAAACCGCATACACAGTTGTACTGAAACGCACGTTAAAGTAAATAGTGTGGGTGCTCGTAAACTAATTTCACTTTTCTCCTCTCTAATAGTGTTGACGGAGGCCCTACAAACTACACTTAGATTGAAACTCGAAGTCTATTGTTCTTTTGATGGGTTGGAAAACAAAAAGCCACTTGGATTGACGCGCTGCCTACGGAAAAACTTCTATATTGGAGCTTCCAAGAACGAAACAAACTTTATATCGAGCGTTCCTTGACATAAGAAAACACTTCATAGGGCCTAGTGGAATCTTTTGCCTATTACGAGCTGCTTCATGTTACCTTCCCAGTAGGGAAGTGGGTTTAACGTAAATCGCACGCTAAGCTTACTTTAATAGGGTACGTTTTTGGCCTAATATAAAAATATTGAAAAATTTTATGAAATAAGAAATAAATGTAAGTGTATCTATAATTGATTTGTTGTAACTAAGTTACTTCATAACTATGAAGTAACTTAGTTAACTTTTCTCTTAACTAAAGGCGCTGTGCAACTGTGCACAGAGGGGTGCCCGGTATTCCCTAGAGGAGGATGATCTCTGGAGATGCCGGCTGAATTTGACCAAAAATACTTGTGCACAGATACATAGCACCTATGAATCGCATATAAAGTAGAGTGTAGCGTCGTATCTGGAGCAAGATTCTTAGAGGCCCACTAAGTTCTGAACTTCGTAACGTATTATCTCAGATTACTGAAGCTAGTCGTCGCGTTCTAAATAGTAAGCTATGGCATATAAGTCGTGGAACAAACATATTTTACACCAGCTGTTGTCTAGTGTTTGTGTATTGAAGAGTTTTGAGCTTTTCCTATAACCAATAAGCAATATCGATGTTTCTGAAACGAATTTACCGAAGAATTAACATTAATAGTATAGGATAAAAGATCTTATTTTATAGTTTAAAATCCAAGTTTTATTGCAACTAGGTTTAGCAATTATTTCAGGGTCTACAACTGACAAGTAAGTTTTATCGTAGGTACATTGATTTTTTAGGAACGAAAATTAGTTATTCCAGACTGCCAGTTCAACATATTATAAAATAAAGTCACCAAAAACTGCCTGTTTGCATGCGATTGATTTTCTTAAAATGTATTGAACGGTTTTTCATGCGGGCCACCCGGGGATAGAGCGATTCCCGAAAGCTTTTAGGGTACAAAATATCAATCCAGCCATTTTGACGACCGGCTAGCTCAGTTGGTAACGTGGCGGTTAGTCCGCGTGTTACGCCAGAGGTCGCGGGTTCGAATCCCGCCTAGGTCATGGATGTCTATGTATTATATGTATTTATATAATAACAATCTTAAAAATATAATATTTCTTAAATTTATAAGACTATTAAATATATTTCTGTTATCTAGTACCTGTAACACAAGTCCTTACGGTACTTAGCACAGGGCTAGGCTAACGTGGTGTGATAAGTCCACAGATATTATTATTATTATTATCATTCACGGGCCATAGTACTTCACCCTAGTAGTTTTTATATGTAAGAATAACAAATATACAAACAAACCTTAGCATTTATATTAAGTAGGATAGTAGGAGTGGTGCGTGGCTCTTCAGTCGCCCGCTACGTGTCATCACTTGTGGCAAGCGATAAAGAGCGTGATTTATGCAGGTGCAAGCCGCAATCACGGCCCATTGTGTTGCGGCGGGGCGAACGTAAGATATGGGAGCCGCCCCGCGCCTTCATCCGCAACCACTGTCTGATTGAAATCATTACTTTGTCTTAATCATCTAACAGGGTTTCAGTCGAACGCGAATAAGGTGTAGTTGGCGTCAGGTGCTCCTTCCATTTCTTCTGTACTCAAAGTTGTTCCTCAGCCTTTTGAATTCCTGTTCTCCAAGCGAAACGTTCCTTCTACACATGCAATCCATTCTTGGAAGTTTCTCCATCTAGATTTTCTCTGTCCTGAGGAACGCTTTCCTTGTTACCAAAATGACCGTTTTTTGGTTGATTTGTTTTTTTTTATAGAATAGGGGGACAAACGAGCAAACGGAACCGTTTTTACGACTACGGACGCCCTTGAACATCCACATAATTACTATGCATTGGCATAGTAATTATGTGGATGTTCTTTCCCCCCACATGGGCCACTGGCTACTCACAACCCGCACTAGACACGACACTGAAGATGTCACTTTACAGTGGTATTCTGTGAGCGAGAGGTACCTCCTCGGCCGGACCAATTCCTTCCTCCTATGATGTAGTGACACGCACTATGCATGGCACTGTCTCCTCATTAATAGATATTTTCAGGTATCGATTCTTATCTCGGTTAATATTCTAACACCGACTAAGGAACATTAAATCACGTAAAGTTTTCGCAGAATTACCATGAAAATAGTTGTGAATTGTAAGTTATGTGTTTGAATAGTCTTTGTTACAAACCGAATATTACAGTGGCACAGATTTTTTCCTACTCAATATGATCGTAATATTTAGAACGTGACACGAACCGCACAAACACATTGCTAACAATATTCAAATGCGGCAGGAGTTCTAATTCAAAATGACTTTTGTAATTATCGGATATCATTTGGGTGGTGCGGGTAATTCGGCCGACGTACGTATGTGAGGTTTGGACGTGGGACGGTCGGCATGTCAGGTATGTCGGTCTGCGCTAAATGCCTACCTGCCTCAAGTACACCCTCAGAGAGATGACAGGGACCTTGGATCTACATACACGTCTACGAAATACGTGTAACTTTGATCATTACGGACAATTCATTAAACAACCCTAATATAATTATCAGCTGTATGTCTGTTCACTGAACACAGAACTCTTACAATTAACGCTAAGATGGCCAATCGACTGTTACCGTATTTAAGCTGGACCAGCTACTGCATCATCATCCGACCTATGGGTATTAAAAAGATCCGAAACGTCTGGCAGATTAAAGTATTTTGTAGATATAAGCCCCCGAAAACTTTAAATGTGAACAGTAGTTTAACATTATAGGCATTAAAAATGAAGTAATATCAAACTAGTCTTCGTGAAGTCTGGTGAGGTAGAAATGTAATACATCATGCGCTTGATCTGCAGGTGTGCAGGTTTTCTTCCGGACCTAAACTTATGCAGTGGAATCGAAGAGAAGCCCAATAAATCGGATTGTTATGAGTGCTCGAGAGACTAGGTTTGGGATCGTAAGAGAGACCGAGCCCCCTCTCTCCCGCAGATGGGAAAGATGCATCTCGTAATGCGAGCGTTTGTAACAGCAGATTTAACTATTATTATCATGACCAGAGGGACCAGGAGGTCCCTCCTCCCCCAACTCTGACTTCTGGGGTAGCTCGCACGCGGCAGCTAAAATGGTCTTGGCGCTGACGTAAACATTTGACACATGGAGAGGATCGTGACTGGGGTGTGCGTGTACGACGTTGCGTTTATCAGCGCAGAACCGCGGGAAATGTCGTAACCGGTAAAGTCATAGTATGTCAAGAACTGGACGTCCTCTCCGTATCTGATTTAATCAAGTTATAATTTTTTCCAAAAATAGATGAAAAAAATAAATAAAAATATTACTTATAAAGGTTGCTCTATATATAATGTAGCGTTTCTTTAGATTGGTCTTATTTCGTTCGTAAATCGTAACTGTAAAAAGATAATATATTGAATTGGAAAATCTGTTCAGACACTTGATGAGTATAAGGAATGTGTATATATAAGTACTGCATTGCTTATAAGTTGTTAGTGAGAGGTTGAGCGTAGAGCTGAGCGAATTAAGGCCGGCGTCGCTGCCCCATGGGCTTACTTTACTTATCTCGACCGCTTATCCCACAAGTCGCGTGAAGGATTGCCTCCGATTACAAATATATTTCACTGACACGGCACGATACAAATTTCATCAGTTCGTAGTAGCACTAGATAACGAGCTATATTATACAAATTAGAAAACTGTAGAGCCGTGAAAATTTGTTTTTATTACTTGTTTCTGTTTTTTAAACTATTTTGTCAGCTGTCTTTTGGGCATTGTTTCTTCACTTAGTGGCCAGAACAATTTAGTTTTCATAATCGACAATTCTTTCCGATTTTATGAATATCTATAGTTTCCAAGAATTGTTAGTGATCAATTTATATTTATAGATGCACAGTAGTGGCGAAATTTTAGCATACAATGTCAGTAGAATATACGTTTTCGCATTTTATACCTTATCTATAACGTTTCTTGCTCCACATGTGTGACACGACGATATATGATAGACGATTATATAAATAGCTCAATCGTATTATTTGAATTAAAATATAAAACTGCAAATAACATTTATTAATGTCTGGAAAAAACTTTACCGTTGAAAATCCATTGCAGAGTTTTTAAACGGCGAGGCACAGATAATATCTATTACCACAGATTATCTCCGCGAAGTGGCGCTCGTTTTTGCATAGGCCGTGAATACTTTTATCAATTTTGAACTCGAGGAGCGATCAATTAGACAGCTCAAGGTTTAATGGATTCAGATGTCACGAGGTCGTGATCGATCACACGGAATAAGTACATTAAGGAGCAGTTGGACGGTGTATCCGTCGACGCGGTCGCCGTTGATCGATGGTTTTGCGCCTAAATTCTTGGCCTTTTTTGTAAGGAACGTAAACAATAATTTTTTTTCTATGTTGATAAAAGTTAAGCCCTTTTTATCGGCTTAACTTTATATTAAATAACACATATTTTGCTTATAATTTAAAGCTACCTAGTTGGTCTCACATTCGCTTATCTAAGCGCAACAGTACTTATATCTAACTGCGTCAGAAGGACGGTAATTAGTTCAGAGCTACAGCCTGAATGGCTCGACGGGTTTTACCGCATGAGGCGTCGTTACATTCGTCTTGAGAACGATTATGACATGGTTTTTTGTTTTACAAAATATTTTGGTTATTCCTGCGTATAAACAGCTACAAATTATTGCGCATCGGATAGTTGCGATCTCATATCTGGTTCCACTTTAATTTCAACAATGAAATAAGTTTTATATAAGTACATATTATGTATAAAGGAATTCCATAACTTCTAGCAAAAACTGCAGTAAATATTTAAGTCGATAGTTACATAATTGAACAAGCATACAACCGCAAAACCATTGTAATATTGCAATGTTTACGCCATTTTAATGTTGCCAGTTCGTTAAACAAAAATTCGCTTAACGTAAATCAATAAACATTCAATTCATAAAACATAAATAATGTTGTTTGTGATTCGCATATTGTAACGAGTTAATGAAAATAAAAATTAACGAAGCGGATAGCTGTAGCTTAAAATTACAATGAAATAGGGTTGGGCTCCATTTCGTGCACACCATGCGGCTGTTAAGTGATGCAGACACGAAAATGTCAACGATTAAAAACCCTAAAATATTTAATTAGCTTTATCGAAGGGAAGGGAACTAGTGGGACCTAGGAGGGAAACTGTGTTCATTATTGAACAACTTGAGCCGGCGACGAGTTGCTGTGTATAAAAAATCTTACTTGTTATGAATCTAAATAACATAGCCAATGTCTCAAGTTAGTCAAAGAGAGAATCGGCAGTCATGAAAGAGCTCCGATTGCTCGTTAATATAAAAAAACTTATATGTTTATGCAATATTTCATAAATGTCGATCCAGAAGTTTCGGTGATTAGCTCGGACAAACATCTTGACACTAGATTTTTATATATCATGAAATTATAGCATTCTTATCTACCTACACGATTTGTTTGAAAATACATTTTTTCACAGATATGTAAATAGGCGAAAAATAAAACTGTTTTTCCAAGCTATATAACAAACGCCCTATTTTTTCCGCCGGTATAAGCTTTGGCAAAAACTAAAAAATTGGCAACACACCGATAACCGATAAGCCCGTTGCAAGATAATTTACATAGCAATTTCAGGGAACGTGATTTTGTTAGCTCAAGTGATACAAAAATTCCATTCTAAGCTCGTAAAATACGAGTTTTTGTTACCTAGGTGTATCTGTACCTTCAAATGAAAACGAGCCATTCAGTTATAACATCTAACAAAACGGGGAGAAGTTGTAGTGCACATTTTGTAGAATTTTGCATTATTACTATCCTGGACATTTTAAGTGGACATAACAAGAGTTCGTTAAGTATTTTTTATTAATTTAGCATTTTGTGACTAACTAACAGAAATTGTGATATATACTTATTTGACGGAATGTTCAGAACATTTAATTTTAGTTATTGTTGGTTTCTGACGATTGTAGTTCGTAACACAAATAACTATTAGGTATATGTACTAATCAGTCGGATATAAGTTGTTTCCGTATACGTGAAAAAAAAAAGGTATTTTCACGCCTGTTATACTCGAAGAGGTAGGCCAAGGTGTGCTAGTACATCCACAACTCGTAAGTCCAGTAGATATACTAGCACACCCACGATTAGCCAAGGTACTGAGGCCCATGATGTCATAGATGGCCAGCCTGTGGCCACTTCGGGCACATTTCAATCCCGGACAATGTAATGCCTGCTCAGAATAACCTGAGAAACATTTAATAGTAGTTGCCCGACTTGGGGATCGAATCCAGGACTCCACGTGGCTAACGGTCTTAATAGACGACACCCGCACCATTACACCACAGAGGCGATTTCCGTATACATTCCACACTTTTTCCCATTTATTTTAGAGGAAACCAATAAATCACATATTAGCACACCTAATAATTTACACTCAACCTTTTGCACATACGAAACATTAACTTCGGCAACGCGATGTTGCCGAAGTTAATTCACAATTATTGATTCTGTGAATAATTTAAGATTGCAACCGTCAATCGTTTCCAAATAACGTTTCCGCCGACACATGCGGGCACGCAAATAACTCAATGTAGACGTTAATTATGTCGAGTGATCTTGAACGAGCGCTAGGCCGCCATTGCAAATGAAAAGTAATCACAGGAAACGTTTGAATTTCGAACGATACCTTTCCTTTTGCTGCAATTTCGCATTAAATCGATTTGTTAATACAAACATATAGACGAAAAATTTTGATGCATGTTAAATATGTAGTCTGGATGTTTTACTATATTTTTTATGAACATATGGGAAATAGAATCTATTACAACCTGCTAGTTGGAACTCAATTTTTTCCGATTTTGAAGAAATTAAAATTAATCTTCCACTCTGAAAACACCGTTTTTATTTTCTAAGTAGCTACAACATAATTCATTCTAAACAGCGACTGAATACAGCGGTGTTTGCATTAACATTATTTATAATCCTACTAATCCTACTATTTAAAACATTATAAATGCGAAAGTTGGTATGTTTCACTCAAAAACTGGTAAAAGGATTTGCTTAAAAGCATGAATGGTCGAATAACGTACACGCGACAAGAGTACGTTATCGAAAACAAAGCAACGGTTTCTTCCGCATACATTTTACGCGGATGAATCTGCGGGGCATAACTAGTCATTAATGAAAAAAATAATTCTTCGTAATACTATCACTAGACACACTGCGTAGTAATTTTAAGGTAATTATTATTGTAATTTTGTATTATGTCCTAACAATAAACCGATTTAAAGTAGATATAACCTGTATGGTAAGGTATATAATAAAATGCTAGCGCATCCTAATTCCATGTAATGGGATAATACTTTATCACGATGACTGTCCATTTGTTAGGGAAGTGCATGCGACTGAGATGGATTATCCATCGGTAATGACAACCGAACACTCTGAGATTCATTAAAAACACTTTTATATTTTGTGCATAAATTCTTTGCAGGAACAACAGACAGAAAATATAAACAAACAGAAAAATATACTGATATAGATTCTGAATTATTTAATGTTTATAGAGCAAGACTCTGTGAAGAAACCTTCAACATTTTATAAAAGGTGAAGATTGATAGCGGACAGGGAAGAAGGGTTAAGAAGTTTACAGACAATCTTTTTAAAATTCTTGCACCCAAATATTTAATTTCAACTTCAAATCCGAAATAAGTTTTGAAAAGGTTAAATTTCAATTTTATTGTTTTCAATCTTATTGTTTTTGTACAAAGTGTACAAGAGTAGTAGTAAGTAGGTAAACTATTGTACCTGTATGTACAGGAAGGTAAAATTATTTGATTTAAAGCAAACAAAAAGTCACGAGAGTATGTTATTACAAAGCCTTGCGACATTCTTAAGGAAAGAGCTTCAGAGCCTTTACAATATAGCTTGCCAAATACAACAACGTGGATACACAATAAACGCGTTCAATTCACATTCAACTGCTTGTCTCAAGACGTATGCATTGTTGAAGCCAAATATTCGTCTAACCTAATCTTTTAAGATAATAAACACGAATTTTCTGCCAAAATTTAGGAATAGTTTTCACTATCGCAAACTTAGATCGGCCGTACTCCAGTAGATTAACATTAATGAAGGTCTAGTCGCTAATGCGTCTCATAAGACTGATGACCATTCCGATTTTAGTTTCGGAAAGGGCCCGAAAGGGTTTTGAAGCAATAATTAATTGAGCTGGCCATTACGGAGCGTATTACTACACAAGTTCCGATCTAAATCTACTAATGTTTAGAACTGCTTGTATAATTGTACATGTATTTTCGAACTTATAAAGTAATCCAATTTGCAGCCAATGGTAGAGTATTTTCATCTTTATCAGCCCTTATCAGTCCACTGCTGCACATGGCCTACGACTTTGAATGAACGCCAAGACGACCGGCCAACTATTGCACGGAGGTCGTCTTCCCATCTGGTAAATGTATAGTATGACTCCGTCAGTCATAACTAGTAATGGTAATACTGAAATTATTTCTCCCTTCGATATTGGTTTTCATGACATGGAATAAAAATGCTGTGGAAATATTGAATGTGTCGGCCCTTTAACCTATTTGTTAATGCGTAGAACCTGACGCATCGACTGCCCACTCGATGGTATATGACGCGTACATATCTTGTCAAATTGTGATAACGAAATGTTAATTAAGAGACTTTCTTTATGATAGTTGACAAGCGCAAATTATTTATTATGTAACTAGTGGTATTATGTAAAAATACCCAAGGAACTTATATAGCACAAACGTACTCATTTTATCTATGTACATAAAATATTTGGCTTATTTCTCCCATTGTTTCACATCATTATATTTATTAGCCCTTCTCGGTCCGCTGCGGGATATTGGCCTCTTGCAATGAACACCAAGACGGCCGATCTCCTGCAAATCGCATCCATCCCGGACCAGCTACTGCACGGAAATCGTCTTCCCACCTGGTGGACGTTCGTTTTCCTAAACGCGGCCTCCACTCCAGAACCTTAGTGGTATTTTATACCTTAGTAATATATTACAGACTCGTAATTAAGCTACGCTCTATGGATAAAGACTAACAGTGTACCCGC
The DNA here is from genome assembly GCA_017140195.1 of Eumaeus atala. NCBI lineage: Eukaryota > Metazoa > Arthropoda > Insecta > Lepidoptera > Lycaenidae > Eumaeus > Eumaeus atala. The sequence goes on from JAFELO010000518.1 coordinate 380,215, forward strand.
AAAGGGCTCACGATTGATACTAAAGTCTCACTCAATTCTCAATTGATTGCCTATGATCCCCAATAGAGTAATAAATGCAACGTCGAGTATATATGAAAGTAAAAAAAAAAAAAACAATGACCCGCTCAGTACATAGCTACAAAGCATGAATATTTTTGAACTTCATTTCGTGTTTACCATAATTTCAATCTAGTTCGTAAAATATATAATAGCGTTCGCGAATATAAATATCGCGGGGCTGAATTCCATCAAGTCGCGAAATGGCAGCGAGGCTACACTTTCACCGCCAAAGGGTTCCTAGGAGATTGTAATTTATCCAGTTTCGATAACGGCAATAATCCGTGGATACGATCACGTATATGAGTATAAAGTTCCACTCGGAGGATTTGCGTGGAGGCACCGATAAGCAGAGACCGTGCACTATTTGAGGAGCGGGGGTATATTGACGATCTGGCTAATGGATTCTGAAATGATGAATGGCTCGTGGGGTTGGTGTTAATAACGATAAAATCGATCTATAGAGTTTCATTCTAGTTTCGAGGCGTCTTAAAAATATTTATTTCCTTAGGATAAATGAACTAGACCGTACTTTAAGTAGCTATTTTATGTTATTATTTTTTAGTTTCAATTTATAATTTACGTTTCTTTGATGTTAAGTACAGAAGTGTAAACTAGGCCAAAATAGAAAACTGATACTATTTTCGTGTAGTCGTAGACGAAAATGCGTGCGTAAATATACGAAAAATTTGGCACTATAGTTACTTAAGGTAAGGGCACCAAATACTTGTGTAGTTTCACCAGCTGTCCCCACAGACGATGTTCTGTCACAAATTCAATTTATTAGTAATTAAATAAGGTGATTAATTGTGAAAATTAACCACAGGTAGCGAAACAAAATAAAGAATTATTAAAAATAGAGTACTGTCTGATCGATGCACATTGCTTTTCCGTCCAAATGTACCGAGTTATACAAATCACACAATTGGTGTTAAAAATATATGAATTTCCGTTGCTCGGTTGTTTTCATTATAAAGGGCTTATCAAGTAATGCATTAAAAAAAAACTAAAAATACATGAGAAATCTCTGAACGAGTAAGACAACATCTAGTGACTAACATTACTGAAGAACACTTTTACCGTATCATTGTATGAAGAATAATATTATTGGTCTCCACTAGGGGCGAAATTGACTGTTTTAGTACCATTTCTACTATCACAATATGAATCGTATGCTTACTGACAGCAGACCATTTGCCGTTCTTGGAATTCCACTTAACGTAAAGCACCTTGTACAGTCCAAATATTGCCGCAGGCGCAATGGCGGAAGGTTAAGTTTTGCTCGTCAGCAACCGTGCGATAGCAGTGTCCGGGTACGCTAACGATAATTCGCAACGCCATTATTAGAGGTGTTATACAGGAAACGTACTTTATCTGAATTCATCGGATAACAACGGAGTTTGCACGTCGAATACATATATATACACGTTACTTTAGTTGTATTAATTGAGTCTCCCCGCAACTGTTTTATTACATGGGAGCAAACGAGCGATCATCAGCCAAAGGTTAAATTGTAAGTTACTCTCCATTACCTGATAGTGGCGCTTGGGGAGACACACTCATCCAAGCCGCATGGACTGCAATAAGATAGCCAGTAATTTATATGGCCCATGTTGCGTGAGAGGTACCTACTTCCCCGCTCGGACTAGTGAAATAGACAGCAATGCATGATTGATAATCTCTAAAAAACTTCATGTCTAAGAACGGCATTTCTTTTTTTATATCCATAGGCATAATAATTAGCTCAAATCTTTCATTGTTCTTCGCTCGCTTGTCAATAATAGTAATGGGCTACTCAAAATTGAAAACTCGAAAGACATGCGTTATAATGAATTACGTTACGTACGTATAGTAAAGAAAACAAAACATGAATTTTTCGTAGGTGATGTTACAAATTTCTATCCCGCGTGTGTCGTAAAAATGTATATTGAAGGTTGTATGTTTTTTAGCGATAAACTTTTATTTATTTTGTAAAGAGTATGTTTGACGTAAGTATTTTTCATGATCCGCGCCGTGGCTTGTTTATGCGGCGCAGCATGTAAGCTCTCTAAAAGAGGCTTATCTCCTTAAGGTGACATATTGCTTGACTAAACACGCGGTGCATGATGTAGAATTTATTTAAACTTCATCGTGACCCGCTTTTTCCTCTGCATATAAGGATAGACTCATTTATGTGCCTGTGCGATATTTTTATAAGGAATAGAAAATTTTATTAAGATTTACCTTGGTGCATTGAAGCCAAATAAAGCGGACAGGACTATGTGACACGTAATTAACATATTATATTTGTAAGAGATAGTGCCACTTCCGCATGGAAGCCGAATCGAATCAGTACGACAGGCTATCCCGGGAGTCCACAGACGATCACATAGAGAGATCGATCTGAGGCTCGGTAGTTGCCAAAACATTAAGTCAGCTCATTTGTTTCATCATCTCATCTCACGTAAAAGAAGATCACGTAGTAGAAAGATTCGCGTAAACTTAAGACATCAAGATTTATTTAAATAATAATTAGATTAAAGTTAAGTATAAAATCTAATTTATAATTAACACAACGGTTTCGAAAAGATTTTCTTTGATGTACTTTAAGAATAAACTAGATCCTTTGATTGAAAAGGTACTATTAAGTCGGGACTAGCAACTCCTCCACTGATCTGACCTCGCGAAACGATAGAGTTCAAAAAAGCAGGGGACGCAACCCATAGCGAAGTTTTGTTTTTTGTTACAGTTTCAAGTACCCCCTACATCTATATTATCTTTTTGGACTGAAAATATATGAAGTAAACGTATTACTGGTGTTTGATTCTCCGACTGGGGTTAAGATTTAGGAATTGGCCAATTAGGAATTATCAGACAGTATATCTTAAAATTTTTGCGGGGAGCCAGTGGATGCAAGTGGCTCGTGACCGTGACCTATGGCGCTCTATGGGGTAGATCTTTGTCGTACGGCTGACGATGATGATATCTTAGCAAGTAAATGAAATTGTGTAAACATAACTCCATATTTTTGCGCAATATCAGATAATCAGATTTTTGAACACATTCGAGCAAGAAATTAGATAGTAAATCTTGTTACATTAATCATTTTGCTGGCTGTTCAATGTTTTAGTATCCCCAAGCACTGTTGTTTAATGCAAACTGATACAAAATATTTTAACGGTATTCTGATATTCACATTCGCGTGTAGTTCGGTTGGTGATGATAGCATGATATTCCATGCTCTGTTAATGTAACGCTTCAGTTTTTCTGATAATATCATGTCTAGAAAAGCGAAAAGATTTTTGTGTAAGTAGATTTTGTTACGTCGGAATTTTGAAAAATTTTCGCATGTATGGGCGGATGGTATCCTTATTTTCGCATGTATGGGCGGATGGTATCCTTATTTTCGCATGTATGGGCGGATGGTATCCTTATTTTCGCATGTATGGGCGGATGGTATCCTTATTAAGCAAAGATATGTAAAAATTTGATACAGTCCCAGTGAAAAGGGACGTTTCAATGCGATGGATGAAATTGTAGAGTGATCGTTATTATGTCAAGAATTCGAACGCACAAATTCTTTAAACATTAGGCGCGCTTGATATAAGCGCATAAATCGTGTTAGGAATGTCATTAAAACAAATGAAGTTAGAGTAATGTTGTTTTATTAAACAACTGAAATAATAACGGCTTATGTATGTACTATGATAGTGAGCATTGAAACATTATTTACATAATTTCCGCCAAGAATACGGATGTTGTGTCATACTGGCAATTTAACCGATTGAGATTTATGGACGGCTATAAAGAGTTTGTGCACGAATAATAACGGCTGATATATTTCGTGCTGTCGCTGCATTTGCGACTCAACAATTGCACGATGTGACACGTTTGCGTCTCGGAGTGATATCTCACTCCGAGACGCAAACGTGTCACAATGAGCTCTTTAATCACTGTACGGTCGACAAAAAGGTTTACATTCCTCTTAATTTTGGTAAACAAAATAGCTCTCGTGTTGGATGAACTGGCGTGACCCAAGAAGTCCATCCCTCTCACAGTGACTGTGACCCGAAGAAGAAGGTATAGTGTATGTATGTATGTATGGTATGTCTAGTCTGATGATCTGTAGAGGCGGGAGCGATAGCGCCGCCAACCAGTAGCAGGTCCCTTCGAAAAAAAAAGTATGTATAGATATATGTATGTGTGTATATATGTATGTATCTGTATTGATGTATGTATGTATGTATGTATGTATGCACGTATGGATATATGTATCTATACAGACATATAGTGACAAAACGTGACAGCTATGCTGTGGCGTTTCGTTGGGTCCTTCGACTCGTATGCCCCTCATATTAAAAAATACACCAGAATTTTTTTGTTAGGCGTGGGCGTTTTAGCAATAGCGTAATAAAAAGACTACTATTTATTTACAGTTTAAAATTAGTAACATGTTTACCCGACTGCACTGTTGCAGAAGTAGAGTACTCTTTTCCGACCGTATGTTGATTTCTGTGTTTCCTGCCTCAAAACAGCTTGATGGATTTTAATGTATATGTCGTTACATTGGTCTCATTTTAAAACTTAGTCTTTTGCAAGCTTACTTTCAAGGACTGCGATCCATTTTTAAGTCCTTGCCTCCAGAAATTTACAATCGCCACTTCTAATAAAGCCCTTACAAAAGTTAAAAGCCGGTAGCAACTGTCATTGCACTAAGGCTAACTTTTTACAACCACTTCACTCCCACTCTAGTCCACGGACACACTATGTAGTTTTTAATTACGCAACACGAAGCATGCAGTCTATCTTAGTCGTCGTAATTACGCTGTAGCTAACAGAAAATTTGCGCTAACGAATACTGCTCCAAACATTACTTGTTTTAGAACCTAGTAAATTCACAACAGACGCTCGCGCCGACATTACAAAATTATATTACATTTATACACAATTAAGTTAACTGGAAATTTATTTATTTCTCAAACTCGGTTCCTCAGAAATTCCTCGGAACTCTCCGGGTCGAGTAGCCACGCGTGTTCGGCAAAAAGCTCGAACATTATTACGAAAATGTCGCAACAAAACCGTTATGATGTGATCAGTTAATTTATGAGGGTAGTTGTTATAATTCATGGCGCCCTAAACACGCACATTTGTCGTGACGATAAGGGCTAGCGGACCATTTTATGTGCGACGCCACACTTGCCCTTTGGGATTGACCCAATTTAAAGCTGGCTTACTGTTTGACGTGAATTATGTAAATATGTGTGTAAAAAATACATACTAACGAACCGAAGGACAATAAGTAGGGGTATACACAAGGGTTTTATTGCCGACAACGGTTGTATTTTTTGTCGAGATGAAAATGGACTCGACCGCACACCAGATAATTCAACTCCGTGAATTGTACTCGTGTTAAGACTAACGCCATCATCATCGTCAACAAATATCTACTGTGACAATAAAATTATTTTGACATATTTCATCACTCATTGAAATCTGTATAAGCGAATATTGTGTAGTGGTCTCATCGCGGTTTATATAGTTATTCACACTATAACATCCGTGACTATGGTTGCTGTAAAGATTTTAAAACGTCGGGATTGTTAAATAGCTAAATAAATAGCGAATTAATTTTATCGTTGTTAATTTAATAATTTCACATTTAAGGAATGTAAGAGATTTTCTATATTCTGAATTCCTTTTAGACCTCTACTTTTGTGATATAAGTGTCTTTAGAAGACCCGCTTTAGTAATAGATACAAACTCTCCTGGTTACATTTACAATACAGATGTTAAAACTAAAATCATATCTAAACAATATTCTCCTTGATAATCTTCATTATCACCACCATCAGCTAAGTAAACAAAAACGTAATATATGAGGCAATAACAATAAAACCAAAATGATTAAAATATATTTCAATGTACACCTACATTCAATACACATCTAGGGTCACTCGCGCAATCAAGACGAATCTAAAAACCACATACTTTGACACAAAAGAAACGTAGAAATCTACGAGGGTGGATTGAAAAGTACTCGGCCTAACACAGATTCATTCAATTCTAAAAATAGTGTTATTTAGTTCAGTTCAGACTAGTTAATTGTGTGACGATCGAAACGTGTGCGATAATTAGTTACGATTTTATATTTTGTAACAAAGCAATCTGACATAGTTTCTGCAAATGGAGCAAATCGAGTAGCGTGCCGACTTTAAGTACCTCCATAAGAACGGGCTATCACCGAAAGCCATCCATGATGATATGGTCAGTATTTTACGAGATTTTGCTCTGTCTTATTTATCCGTCAAAAAATGGATAGCAGAATTCAAGCGTGGTAGAGAAAGTGTGACTCCCGCTCTGGAAGGCCTTCGACGTCCACTACTGACGAAAATATTGAAAATACGCTTGATTTAATTATGGGCGACCACAGACGACGGGTTCCGCGACTGCTTTCAGTTGTTCAAAAAAAGGTCGCAATTGGAAAGCCGATGCTGATGATTTTTTGAATCCGTGCGTTGCAATGGACGAAACATGGGTTCATTATTGTACGCCAGAAATAAAGTAACAATAGAAACAGTGGAGAAGACCAGGTGTAATACCCCCTAAAAAGGCTAAGGCTATTTTGTCAGCAAATAAGGGAATGGTTTCAGTGTTCTCAGACTAGAAGGGTGTGATTATGATCGATTATCTTGAAAGGGGTCAGAGTATAGACTCTGGTTACTACTGTGTCTTACTACGCCGTTTACATGAGGAAGTAATAGAAAAGCGTCCAGGACTGCTCAGAAGAAGAGTCCTGTTTCATCAAGATAACGCCCGTTGTTCACACCTCTGTTCAGAAATCCACAATCGTGGCTTCGAACTATTACCGCATCCGCCTTATTCACCCGATCTGGCACCGTCAGTCTTCTCTCTGTCCCCTAACCTAAAAAAGCACTTGGGAGGTCCAAAGACTGTCGACAAACGACGAGGTCAAAACAGCAGTAGACGCATATTTCGACTCTAAGGGAGAATATTTTTTTTTCAACGGTCTAAATTCCTTTAAATGGGAGATGGCAAAAGTGCATCGAACTTGATAGTAATTACGTAGAAAAATAAAAATATTACTTATATGTATTTATTTTCTTGGTTTGGCAGAATACTCTTGAATTCACTATCCTACATGTAAAAATTACTATAAACTTCAATATCTATTGTGATCAATCCCATAATCGCAAATGTCCTCACAAAGTAAATGCACATATAGTTGTCCCCATGCGAACTGTTGCACGATTTAGGACACGTGTGTACGGGCCAAAACGATCTATTACTCGTGCCTCGGCCTGAACACAAAGTACAGGCCAGTCTTCTAAATGCAGTTTACATACAAATGCATGATACCACAACACTCATCTACAACTGTTTAATTTGTCAACCGAACGAAGAAACTCTTATTAATGTCTCAAATATTCTCACGCTCGATTTAATAAAGCTTAGGTGGTATAATCCCATAAACGGGTTTTTGATTAGATTGTGAAAAATGTGTTTATAAAGATATAACTTAATGTACTCCGGGTGTTTACGATGCGGCCATTAGCTATTTTCATCGGATTCTAACTGACACAACACTATTACGAGAAATTATTAGATGAATTTTTACAGCTTACACGATTTTATGTGGCCCATAAATAAAGAAATTTAAACTATTAATAAGGTTTTGAAGATAAAGGAACATGTTTTATACGACGCATTATAAATATCAGTTTATACGGAGGGCACCATATTCCTGATATGTGTACGCGAATGTAGCTGTGTGCTAATTATCTTTTATATGTATAAAACTCTTCTGCTACTGAGCGACTGACTGACAGACAGACAACGCACAGCCGAGACTACTGCACCAAGAAACTTGAAACTTGCCACAAAGGATCCTTTCATGATGTAAGTGAGCACTAAGGATTTTTAGAAAGTCAACCCCTAAGGGGGTGAAATTTATAATATGGTATTTTACCATGCTGCACGAGTGCACGGACTATTTTGATATAAACTTTTAGTCTTTCACTTATACACTTTACAAATGGATCTCATTATTATTGTAATATCTACGGTTATTGTTGTTCTGTTACTTTTGAAGCTGTAATCGCGTGTCAGACCGGGAATCATCTAGTTTGTGTGGACGGAAACACATAATTTAATGAACTTAGATAATGTTTAGTATGCACATCATTACAATGTTCCTTTGCGACTATTTTTGATTAGTAAAATTAATTTATTCTTATATGTCATTACTTTCAGAATTTATCACACTACGCTAGCTTAGTGCTGTGGTAAGTACTGTAGGGAACTGTGTTACAGAAACTAGACAACGGAAATATATTTAATATTTCTATAATTTAATATTATGTATATTTAAGATTTATACTATAGGAATACATAAAATACATAATATTTAAACATCCACGACCTAGGCGCGATTCGAACCTACGGCCTCCAGGCGTGACACGCGGACTAACCGCCACGTGTTCAACGGAGTCAGCCGGTCGTTCACTACGGATACAGTGATTGCAATGTAAGATTTTCACCAGGATGCTCAAAAGGAGCCTAAGGCAGTAACATTTTTTATTATTCTCGTGAATTATTTTAGTGCAAAATATTGTCATTATTACAAACTTGCATTATAAGGTACCGGAATATACTATCAAATTACCACATTCTGCTTAGGTTGACAGTAAAAGTAAAACCAATAATATTCGCGAACTACTATTATAACATCAGTTAGTGACGGACAGGCGGTCAGAAAGTTATATTCCAACTGTAAAGAATAGTGATTTTGTGAAACGTGGCCGCGTGGAATTCATATAATTAATATGGCAAGCATGAGCGTAATGTGAGTTTAGTCATGTGCAAACAGCCTAAGCTAATCGCGCTCAAAGCCGCAAGCCGCCCGTCGCGCCCCGAGAACGTCAGGATGCAACCGACAATCCGGCCGACCGCAGCCGTTCTACGGCAACGGATAATGCGTGCAACCGCTTTTCTATTAATACGTACACCATTCATTTAGAACGCGCCCGTCTGAGCATATTCCTGCTTGTGCAATTTTATATATTTAATGAAATGTTGGTATATACTACGATTATTCTAGGTTATGTTATAGTTTCAAGTTTTAAAAGTCTAATTTCAACTGAATTTCAGCTGACAGGCGAAGTAGCTCCAGCAGTTCTTCTTTCATTTGGAACCTGCCGGCATAAAATTCAAGCTAAATGGCAACAAATTTCTCTACAATGTTCATTTAACTTGTGAAATTAAGTATATTTCTGTTCGATAATGGTGATATAGAAATCTCCTCGGGTTTTGAGTTTTTGAATTACATACGACATATTTTTGGTAACAGGTTATTATTGCCAATTTTTAAAATATTTAGATAATTTAATCGGTAAATGTGTAATTCTGTATAATAATAAAATATCCTGAATACATTAGAAAAAAAACCATATTTAACTGATTCCTCCGCCATGGAATGTTACTAACTAATGCAATGAGTGTAAAGTTCTAACTAACTTCAAAGGTACAGGGAAAATGTAAATAGACAGCAGAAAAGAACGCCGGCATGCACGTAATTGGTGCGTACACGCTACACTAGTCCGCAGACATCGGCAGAGCAAGCGGCGGAGAATAGCCTGCGATTGATTAATCGAACGCTTGTCGGCACGAGATCGCCGACTTAATTGAAAAGTCAATGTCTCGATGCCTTTCCCGATAAATTAATCAATGTGTATGTTCAATTCATTATTTTCGTCTTTTGTACGCGGTACCTCCTTTAAACTTTTTTATGTCCACGTTACATGTATCGATTATATACGCTTATTAAAATAATCGTGCTCATTAATAATTTGTTCGAAAATATTAACATAGAAAAGTAGTTCTGTTACCTGTATGATCTATAAAACGATTAAAGAGAAAATTACAGACAATTATGGAGGAACAATAGCAATAGCTATTGTTCCTCCATATGATAAAACTTTCTGACATTGAATTTATGATGAAATTATGATTCCGATAAAAAAATCATCACGGCTAGTTGTCAATAATTTCTGCAGCTAGATTACGATTTACTGTGAAAGCTTTCCCACACTTTTATTACATCATAAAAGTTTTCATAATCAGCTATATCGTTTTCGAAAATATTATATAGCCTATGCTCATCACAGATAATGTTCAATTCTAAGGATTTTTTTTTCAAATTCGGTCAAATAGTTTCGGAGCCATTTCATTGCAAACATACAAACGTTTCCTCTTTAAAATATTGGTACAAAACCGCTAATTAGCGTCATGAGCTCAATAAACTGCATGCCAGATCGACATGAAATTAGACATAGTTATATTTGACCAGTCACCTAATACAAATAAATATTGCATTCCTTTTCTAACTATGTTTTGTTGTTTTATTTTACAGAGGATTATGTGCAATTCTTATCCAAATATGGAATATTTGCTAAAATACGGGCACGGACGAGGGCGCAGTAAGTTTATAATAAATGCATAGCTAGAATAATAGCTGCAACGTGTTATTTGTGTTCCATCTCTGTATCAAGCAGCCATATTTATCAGGTATGAAGTTTATCAGTGTAATGACATCTGTACCACATACGATTGCTCGGCGAGGTTTGTTCGGTTTTCTATTTCTAGTGCGATTGTAATACGATAATTGAGTGGCTTGTGAATAAGGTTTTACAGGACAATATTTTAGACACCTTTCCATCTGTGTTGTTCTTAATGGGCGATCATACTTGCTTAGATTGATGCACACACATTCTTAAAACGACAGTTTGTCTTGGACTAGACTGCTAATTTATCGCATTGCATTGGGTACTTTGCAGACTTAAAAAAAACATAAAAAAGGTAAATGTAACTTATTAAGTATTTTTACATTTACTAAAGATGATAAAAACGTAAACTTAAACATCATATAATAACAAAATATTATTTGGGTTAATTCAGAAAATCCAAATGTAAAAGGCAAATATTTTGAATGAAGGTCCATATTATGTAGTAAGAACCAGAGATGAGGGCATTACAGTAAATGTATGGAAGCCTATTGCTAAGTCAATGCTCAACAAGATTAAAGCTTTGAAGAAACCTTTTGACACCGCAAACATATTTCTTTTATACTTTACGTGTTTATTCTTGAATAAATAAACCAACACAAGTTACCTTACTTATGTTGGTTTACTTATTTGCAATCCATGCTAATGTATATTTATTGTAAAAGTCCTCAAAAGCTGCCTGCCTGTGAGTGCTCGATTATTTTTATATCTGCTGAACGGAGTCTCATGCGGTTTCCACCATTGGATAGACGAATTCCCGAGGAAGGTTTTAATGTAATTTATTCATTGGCGAAGACAGGGCAGATTGCTAGTACCCTATGCTTACATCCGACCTAACCCCTGTGCTTACATCCGAGTGGGAAATACTAACAGGAACAGAAATGACACTAAGATTCACATTTTGATTTTACAAAACTGAACCCTTAATACATTAAGGTTTAAATCATTTCCTCATCTAACGCTGTTGTATCAAAGAGTTACCCTTCGTTGACAAATGAAAATTGAAGTTTCTTCCACAATTGAGAAATTTATATTCAAGGATGTGCATTTTATGTCAAAATTTGAATACTATGCAAATGAACAATGTTACAATGGCAGATATAGTGCAAGCGGCAAAGTAATTAAAGGAGGCATCTTTACGAGACGCGGAACGGAGTGCAGTTCCGTAGGACGTGGCCGGGGGCTAGAACAATACGCGAATGGACCCGTCCTATTCCCTAAAGCAAATAACTTTGCTAAATTCATGGGCAAATGCATCGGTCGTTTCCGGACGGCGCCGCAGACAGCGCAGTCTATTTTAATGTTCGTGTTGCGGTCGTGTGTAATCGAATAAACCGACTTTTCATAGCTTCAAAAACGAATTGAAATATCAAAGGGTATATTACAACGGTATAAGCGGACGGCATTCAGTTAAAAGGTAAGGATATGGAGTTTAATCTCGTTACATAAGCATCGCACGCCCGCAGACAGAATGACAATAAAAGTTGTCGGAATTATGCAAGGTACAAATTGCCACGAAAGTAGTCAGTATAAAATTAAAATCATTTGTTGTTTTGTGCAAGTGTTTTTTGTTTCGCGTTTATCCTCGCAGTTAATTCTAGCCTCATTGATGTTTAATGTTTATTAATTTATTACTTTATTTCTTATTTAATTAATTTATTACTTACCGTGTTCTGACTAATCATGATGAATTTTTTTATATAGTTGAAGTGGGTAAGAGCCTTTCATGCAAATAGACATCCGCCTAATAGTTATACATACATATGTAGGTCTCCCCACCTATGGGTCACCGAAGTCACAAACTGCACGAAATGCGACAGTATAGATTCTTCGCAGAGGTATCATGAGAGCGAGAGGTACCTCCTCAGATTGCCTAAAGTTACAAATGATTTCAATCATATATACGCATTTCTGGTTTATTTGACAAAGGTACTAAGGTATCATAAATTTCTCGCATTAAATGGCTAAATCATTGTCCCAAATAAACGATACTGTGAGATATCAGTTAAAGAGCCAACATTGTAGTAAAGTTGTGTAGACGGACATTTGCACGACACCAGTAAGCCGACAATGGAAATAGACGTTTGTTCTCAATACAAACGCTAGTTTCACTTCGCTTTGCATAACGTTTCTACAAGTTAGCGAAAAACAATGTTTACGTACGGTACGGACGCCTGTACTCCACATTCCTTTTGGCACCCCCCCCCCCACCCCGCGTGACTAAAGATGAAATAAATAAATTGGTATAATGTAATTGGTTTTGTTTTGCGTACTTTCCCTTTTTGTGGTTGTTTATTTTTGTCTTTGTATAATGAAATTTCTAAAAGTAAATCGAAAAAGTTTAGCTATTTATAAGTATTTCTGTAACAAAATTATCCTGTATACTTTTTTTGTAAAATGGAGACGGCCCTCCCGCTCATGATCCTGCCCATGAGCCCAACGTTCACGTCACTATTTTACCTACCGCGCGCGAGCTGTCCCCAACGTCAGAGCTATAGAAGCAGAGGCTCCCTCGGTCCCTCCGGCCATGATAGTAATAGTCATATTGACTATTACAGACACTCTCATATCGGGATGCATACCCTCCAATTTGCGGCAATTCGGTCTCCTTTTCGAGTCTAAACCAATTTTTGTAGCCCTGACAAGAACTCATTGCCATCCGATGAAACTGTATGCCCAACACTTCTTTAATAAAGGTACTATTTTACGTACTACATTAATACGCAAAATTGGCTGTCATTGGAATAGCTAGCTTTAAAATATATAGTACATTCTTTAAAACAATAAAATAACGAGATAATAACAGTTTCGATTTAATAAAATACAAAGATTTATAGACAGAAATCCATAGGAAGTATCTTTCTTTGAAGTTGGTTAAAAAGTAATCAAATTACGAAGAACTATCTATACTAATGGTTATTAATGATCGTAATGTTTTATTACATAGCAACTAACAGGGTCAAAAAATTTATTAAGAATAATTAAATAGTCGACAGGTGATGAATAATGGTTGCCACGTGAACGTCATGTGACGCGTTAAGGGCCTCATATATGATACGATGAACTTTATGGCCCGTCATTAAAATCAGTCTGTGGTAGACATTGGAACTAAATCTAAAAACAAAACTAACAGTGAATATAGTTTAAGTTTAGTTTCATTGATGGAAAATTGTTAGCGGTATTGACATAATATGTAATTTAATATGTACGTTGCATGTTGTCGTTTCAGTACGTTCGAAGTGAGGAACCGTACCTCGTAGTGACAAATGTAGCATATTAGGGAGTCTTCAGTTTACCTTTAAGTACGTTAGGTATGTCGTTAGGCTATTGGTACGGCGCTATAGAATAAAAGACCACGTGTTCTCAGGTCCTAATTATATTACACATTTATTTAAGAATCACTAATTCCATAATCCAACATCAAGTCGAATAATTTATATTTATGTATTATTTATTATTATTACTATTTATGTATTATTATAATATTTATGTATTATTACTCAATATAAAATCGTATTAGATATTTAGACAGAAACACTTGTGACTTTATAAAATTTATTTATAAAGTACGTCGTACATGTTAAAAATGTAGAAGACGATTACGGTCCGATTAATAAAATGCATAAATGTTAAATTTACTTAAATATCATTTAACATTTCAGATTAAAAGCTAACTTTGAACAAAACCACGCACCGCTATATAAAAAGCTCCTATATTAATTATTTACTGTATAAATTAATGATGCAAAGTATGAGTTAGATATTATTTATACTATAACCAATTAGCAATCAAAATAAGTGAAATATTCAAAATAATTAGAAATTTCAGAACGCCTCAGCAGTATTTTCAAGCAATTTAAAGTATAGTGATACAATTGTCTACAGAACATAAAACAATTCCGACGTAACTCCCGACGCGTGCTGGAAATGTATTTCCACTATAAATACAGTGAATTTTGAAGCAATATTAAAAATGTAGTCGCGTGAGAAGGCAACGTTACGCTTTACAAATATACACAGGGACTAATTATAATAGCTCGTTTTCATTATGATATCCAAAACAGTGTTGTGTAATGCAATTTTAGTGTTGAGAATCTGTTTTTAGGAGGCGCTCTAATTCTCTAAGGCTTAAGTCCCTGATTTTTGTATCCTCTATCCTCTTTTCAAAATTTTCTTTGGGGACACTGCGTGCCCTTGACTATAGACATATAAAAATATATCCCGAGGTTTAACACTAAAATAAATCCCAAGGGAACCATTCATTTACATCCATCTAGATTTAGGTATTTCATATGGTATTCCAGGTTGTAATCTATATCGTTACCAAATTTTGTTTAAATCTGTTCAATGTCTCTGATATTTGTGTGAAAGTATATATATCTCTACAATCCTATGTTTTGTTACATACAAACCGTAGGATTGTAGATGACCATGCAAAAACCAGCTTACGGAATGTGACATAAGCAGCCATATTGTTCAAGTACGACACACACAGACGCAAATGCAAGGGGTATATTCTCAACATGCTTCTGTTTAATCTGTTAAACTCGAAATTAATCTTTAAAAATGTATTTGCTGTTTTAAAAACACAAAATATATTAACATATTTTATCCACAAACTTTCAACACATGATAAGCAAACTTACATTTTAAATACTTTATACATTATATACAGTCTGGATCCTTAGGATATTGAGCATTAAAATGACACGCATTTTATGCAGCATGTTCATATATCCCAGAAAGTTTCCAGGAATAAAATCAACAAAAATCTACAGAATTTATAATCACCCTATAAACGAGCCACAACCAAACCACTCATAATTTACATTAGCCCTAAGCTAATAACAAAGAAGTAACCACTCGTTATAATAAAGAGGGAGTCTTATTTTATCAAGCCCCGCCCGCAATTAATGCGTCACGTAAACTTCGCGTGCGCTCAAGAGCCGATTTAACAAGCTATACTCACGACACTACAGAATAGCGCCCTACCTTCGGATGACGAGTTTTAATAACCGACATGAAGGAACCAGCACGTGTGGGGGAAATGGGTTAATGCAGTTCAGTGGACGCAATTGAACCGAGCATTAGTGCAAATCTGTTTTAAACTGTTGAGTTGAATTTAAAAGGAATGTAACAATTATTTTTTGTTATGATAAACAATCTGAGGATGACGCGTGTTAGTGAAAACTAGTCAATAGTAACTTTTACAACTTTGCTTGGTTTTGAAAGTGAAATTGCAGTGAGTTCTAACAAATATTTTCCACAAACTTCTTTGTGATAAGTTACATTGATTGTTAAAAGTTGGGTCCAAAATTACTAACGCAAACCACAAAAACATTTGGGATATAAATTCAAATTGTCGTTCGCTGTAACACGTTCAGGAACCGGCCACGTTATTATTCATAGTCGGAGCACTTTATTTAATTTGCGTTATGCGCAAACTGTACGGTAGGCGACCTGTAAATTACAGCATAACCGTTAACTCATACCTTTGTAAGGCTTATTCTTCACCACGGTATACTCGTTTGACTCACTGTACGTAGCGAAATAAACGCCCAACAGTGTAAGGACTCACGGCTTTGCACGTATAACTCGATTTACTTTTGTGAATTTTCAGCAAACAAACGCTTTAATGGGACAAAAGTTTAAATGTGACATAAAATAACGGTGCACTCTGTACGTATGGACAACTTCAAATTTTACGATGCAATATTTTTGCTATTCTGTGTATTACGTTCGAGCCTCTTTTAATATAACATGAATGTTGAAGTCGTAAAGTAGAGACGACGAAACACAGCCGTTTAAATGTTTACGTTTTGTTATATTTGAAAATTAAAAAATAATAAGATACTCTATATATACTCGTAATAAAGGTGCAAAAAATACTACAATACCAACGATTCTGTGCGTGTTTGGTGGATTACATTACATTTAAACTTGAGATATTCTTGGTGATGATATTGGTCGTGTACGAGTGACGGGTCCGATCTATAAAGACCTTTTACTATTTATTATACATTTTGATATTCTGTCCCACCGTCCCACGATGAGTTTGCTGACAGGCTGTACGTATACGCTTTAAATACAGTCAGTCCCTTATACAAGACGTGAGTTACATCCAAAGTGGGACATAAATCTTTTTATCTTACATTTAGATATTTGCAATTCCCGCAAATGACCTGTGTAAAGCGAGCGAGAGGTGCAATAACTCGATTTGCGAATAAATGGCCCGGAATTTAATCTACTGTTACAATCGAGAACTTTTATAAACGTGCAAAATTTTACACGCCCAACCTCTCGCTGGTGTGTTCGAAATATGATTCTTTATGTCCATAGTCTACCAGCAGTAAATGACGTGCTCTTTGCTACGGTCAAAACAGTTGGAAAATCCGTTTTGGTTAAGAAGTTACTTACGATCAGTTTCACCACACACCTCACACCACATTAAGTTTCTGCACAACTGAAGAGTTATGGTTTTAATGTCAAAACGCTTATTGATGAGCGAGTCCAAATTAAGTTAAGCGGTTGTCGGATTAGTAAACGTCTACGGTGATGGTTTTTGTTTAACGAGGCTAAATACGTTTCGTGATGAATTAATGATTCGAGATTTCACTTAATGTTCCAACATAATTCATTTATTTCGAGCTTGCTTAAAGAATCACTTCATTTGGATATATAATATAACGATGCTATTGGAGAGAGTATTGGGCAATTATCTAATGTTTTAAGTTAGAAGACAATTAAATTTAACTTTCACTTGACTTTATTGATTTATCAATTTGCTTATTATAATAGTATCTAAATGGATTACAGCTTTTCATTTAAATAAATTAACATCCCCAAGATCACGGTTATATAAAACACTATCCACAGTCACGCACAGGTGTGCGTGAATGTTCACTCCAGTCAACTATGTATGTTGATAACCAAGTCCAGGAAGATGTATTTTACTTTACTTTACGCTTTACTAAGTCTGCAGTTTAATAACATGCCAAAGATGGCTCCTGTCTCTATGTTACATTTAAATAAGCAGTAAATCCAAATCAGAACAATTTTGACTAAGGATATAACGAGCTCCGTAACACTGGTTGCTGCCTTATTTGAGACCCAGTGACAGTAATACACCATTATGTATCATCATAATCCTGCCCAGTAGCTACATGAAAATACTTTCTGATATAATATTATAAGCGACCCGCTCCGGCTTCGCCCGTAAATGCCGTTGCACACTTTATTTGTATGATAAAGACTAAATGTATATTTTAACGACTATACACTATCTACTATATAACATTCACACAGATTTAATCTAAGAGAATTGGTCGAGTTCTTCACCGCTCTCTCGTCTCTCTAATCTCATGAAGTGCTTTTGCGGTACCTTCCATGCTAACGTCAATTATTTAGTACAGTTTCTGTTAATAGGAAAAAAGAATTACTGAGATTCCTTTATTGTTTCTACGTTACTTGTATATAAAAATAGATTGAAAGTAATTATGGTACGCCCAAAAGGAATGCAGATTTTTTTTATATACTATATAACAGGGTATTACTGTAAAAAAAATAAAACGCATACGAGAAATCAGAACCTTTCGACGAGTACCGCACTCCATAGGCAGCCTTATTATTGTTAGCATGGAAGATGAGTTGCTTTCCTGTTCTTCTTCTCTGCAATGGGCCACCGTCAACTCATAATTCAAACAGCATAGCTGTCATTTTTGGGCGGTGTCATGTGAGCGAGAGGTACATCCTCGGTCGTGCCGACTCAATTCAGCTACAATGTAACATACTTACAATTATAACAAATTTGTTAGTATTTAAAAGTAAAGTGATGATAAGCACGACTCTCGCCAGAAGCGTCAGGTACCGAAAGTGTTACAGCTAGTTGCAAAAATATGAAAAAAAAACTTATGTTAAATCCTCGCATCTCATTACAATGTAGGATGGCAAAAGAGTGGTTGGAGGTTTCTTTTGACTACCGGCCCCCATGAACGAAAGCCAAAGGCTATGCAGATGAGTCACCGTCCTTGATCCTTCCTATTTCCGTCCCTCCATCCATGGGTCATCTAGGCTTTCTTAAACAGTACAAAAAGCGACAGTACAACCATTATTTCACACCGTTATGATGTGAGTGGGGTAGGTCTCCCTGAATATACTGACCCGATTTAACCGCAATGGAGTAACTAATTGTTGTAATAAATCCTTTCCAGAATATTTACTTTTGTATAAATCGATAGAGATGTTATTGTCTATGTATATAAGAGTTTCTGGGGAATGGAGTTAGCAGGTGAAGGTTAGCTAGTTGTGTTTAAATTTGAAGCATAATACCTAGAAATGCAACTACATCTCTAGATCAAACAACACAAACATAACATAAAAACTTACTTCCCTAGACAGGGAATTAAAATTAAAATTTAAACAGGAATTGCAACAATTTGAATTCATTTGCTAAAAATCTAATCACGTTTTAATTCGCAAGTTTCAAGGCGTCATGACTACACCCCTGTGGGGTTGGGGAGAAGCAGCTGCCTTCGTGACAAGACTATTGATACGGACAATAAAATGTTGAAGGTTGGGCGTTTTTTTCAGGAAATTAGCTGTCACATTACGTTCCTATTAACGCTTCGCTATGTTCGGATCCGATCGAATCTCGTGGGTGGGCGTGTTCGATTAACCTTCATTTGTGTTAAGTCCTTGTATTTGTGTTATTACAACGATCTTCCATTTCCTATTTTCGCATAAATTCGTCTTTACGTATTTTATGCATTATGATTTAACGCGTGCTTCCCATCCAACTTGTTCTAGTGGAAGGCATATTTAGTTGCAGATCCAAGACTCGAACCCCTTTTTTAATATAACTACGAGGTTCGAATGGGGACCGGGTCCCCTCACCGCCTCTGATCCAAAGAGGGGTCACGCGAGGCAGCTATAATTGGCCTCGCATTGTCGTGGGACTGTAAACTGTAGATCTAGTAGTAGGCACTATGCTAATAAGTCCTACTAAGCCTGATTTCCCTCTAATCGCGTCTGACTATTGTCCAATAATAATATGAGAATAGAGTACACTTAAGTCTGCACACGTCAGTACACATGTTCTGCCCAGTTGACTAGTCTTTAGAGAGTGTTGCCGTTGCAGGGAATAAAAAAAAGAAAACGCAGGTTCTCTAATTTAAAATATAAACAGGAAAACAAATTGTAACTTCAAATGAATCCCTTACTCGACATCACCAATAATAATTAAAGAGTTGCAAGCGACCCGCTACCGGCTACCTCAAACAAATTAAGTTTACGCGGGCTAATTATGAGTAATGAGTTGTTTCGCGGAGTGCTCAATATTTCTGCTCCTGTCGGTTCTACTTGGTACACTTTTATTTCGCTGTTTGCCATCTCGGAATGTAACTCCGTTTTCAATTAGTTTTCCCGTAGTTAAACGTAAAAGGGTGTAAATTTTAATTACCTCGGTAAAACGGGACAACTTTGACTGATGCTGCGGTTGACATTTGAAAGTTACCTTTGAACTGTGCTTTAAAGGGTAGCGTGGAATATGTGAATGTACTAATTCAATGCACTTAGATTTTCTTGTGCGATGTGTTTATATAAACTATAGAGGGCTAATTATGGTAGTTTACTGGGTAGATTTGAAATGGCTTACATATGAGTGAGCTCGGCTTACTGATGAGCGCATGACCGGAATGTAGGGTAAATTGTAGAAGAGCTGGCTCGACCCATATAAAGCACTCATGTGTAAAAATATTATATATATGTTATATGGTTGTTCGATTTTTGTAAGAGGTAGTGCCATGCTGTATAGGAGGAGGTAGTGCCATGCGTAATGCATGACACTACATCCTCCCATGTGGCGGGATTGGGTAGACACGACCGGGGAGGTATCTCTGGTCCTACCACCATGATCCAAGCCTTGTCGTGGCGGTGGGGCTCAGTAGCCTGGAGTGAAGCCAGACACCTTGGGCGAAGACAATTGGACCGAGGAGGTAGTGCCATGCATAATGCATGACACTACATCCTCCCATGTGGCGGGATTGGGTAGACACGACCGGGGAGGTATCTCTGGTCCTACCACCATGATCCAAGCCTTGTCGTGGCGGTGGGGCTCAGTAGCCTGGAGTGAAGCCAGACACCTTGGGCGAAGACAATTGGACCGAGGAGGCAGGTGTTGTTTGTGTCCCTCTTATAAGAAGAGGGGACTAAAGAGCAGGAAAAGGAGTCGCTTTTTGTAACCCTCTTATAAGAAAAGGGGACAAATGATCAAAAGGAGGCGGCGCTTTTGCGCGCGGGGCAAGGGGCGAGGATGGGAACCTCACCCTATTGCGCTGTCCCATAGTTGGTGGGGTTGTCCTATAGTGCTGGATAACCCCATCTGTGGAGGTGGCATCGGCCTCTTACCTTAGGGGGCTCACTAGCTGTCGAGGTGCCCTGATGATTTGCTGTTTCGGGGCATCTCACCAAGGGCGGCATTGATGGCATTCGCGGTGGTTTTTGTGCCTATTCGGTACTATGATATGCCGCGAGCCCCAGACACCACAGGAAACTACGCAGGGCCAGTGAAGGCGAGTAAATGCGTTTCCCGCATCAAAAAAAGGGTAGTGCCATGCATTGTGCATCACACCTATATCCTCCTATGCAACGGAATTTGGCCGGCACGACCGGGGGATACCTTTGATGTTAATTGTCTTCTCTTAAATTCTCAACAGTTGGTACCAAGTGGAATTGCAGCCTTGCATAAAAAATATTATTAAGTACAATTTGTTAAGGTAACAATCCGGCCACCGAAGTCCACGGACGAAGCCGGGCGAATTGCTAGTATAAGATAAATATAAGAAGCTCAGATTAGTTTATATTTGGTATAAATTGACTTGACCTAACACTAACAGACAGGATGCGATCATCCTTGTTCGGGAATTGGATGGGATAAAATGTATACGTTAAATAAATAAACAATTATTATCAGCAAAAGAGAATGTAAAAGGATTCATCGAACAATTCAATTACAGTTATAAACACGAATTCAGTTCATGGTTGAAGCCCTTTCCGGAAGCGGAAAAACAAAAAATAGATCGCCACAAACTTTTCAATATAGACTCTGAAGCTTACAAAACAATGGCATCCATTCGTAAAGTTCGTTACGTCCCATAGAAGCGCAATTAGAGCAAAAAGGCGGTGAAAAGTTACAAGTGACCGCTTGGTGCACAATCGACTCCGATACGAGCAAGGGGTCGTTTTTTACAATTTTGAAAGAGGCAATTACAACTCAAAGCGCCATACTCAAATGACAGTCGCTACAAAAGCTTTCCCTCTTGTTAAATAAAATAAAAAATCAGTTTATTGATGATACTCTATCATTCGACAAATTTATTTATTTAGAAATATTAAGGTTTGTATAGTATTATAAGCAGGAGTTAAAAAGCCTTACCGTAGGTATTCTGAATCCCATTTTGTGATGAGTGTGCCTCGAAGTGTCCTGTGAACAAGAAATATAAATTATAAAATTTGTAGTAAATATATTATCTAAATTTGAAAGTATGATACAATCATACGGGGACGGTGTCAGAAGCTGCTATATATATTTTACAACAGAACATTCCAGAGCTGGTATGATGATGAATCTACAAACCTTTCCGTATAAACATACGAAAAGGTTTGTAGCGCCTATACTAAGCTCAGCAACATACTATCTAAACAGGAGGGAATGGAAAGTATACATGTCCCTGCGCACAGCTTTGTGCTCCACAACATGTCCTACAGAAGTATAGTCCGAAGAGGAAAGGCTGCCCTACATGCAATTCAGCTAGAAGGTCATTATCATTATTGTAAAGACAACACTTGCCTACAAGTCCAGTCCTCAAAACTTTTGAGAGTTATTATGAACCATCGATCCTACCTCTAACTATAATAACTTTTATTATATAAAATAATATAGTGAAATATTTTGACGATTCAGAGTATAATAGAACATAATACTTTTCACTAGTTAAACAAATGTAAAAAGGAAAACGCAAAAAATAATTTTGCTTTTATTTTATTAGTAAATACAATTCATGTTATAGGTGTGGAAAGTAGAGCGTGTTCGTATCTGTAGATGTGGGAGCCGACGCAATTTGCAGTAAATAAGGATATCGGTTTAGCGTCATTATCCTACGGCCGCGTGTAGCGCCCGGAACACGCCCTGTTAATGAGGTACCTGCACTGTTTCACATTGCTCTGATTATTACCGCTGATTTATTAACACAACATTATCGTTTCACGCCGACCACGGCACAAGAAATAGCTGTACTGTGATTACACGAAAGTTCCATTGCTAACATTTTACATGATTCACGGGAAATTGAAGTGTTATTTCTTACTGACTAAACATTATCCATCGACCTAGTTGAATTTTCCTTTAATTTCTATTACAAAAAGAGTACCTTTAATATTTTTTGTAATATAGTGTTTAATTACAATTAATATTCTTAGTAAGAACGATGCTGCTGCACGCGAGACATTACAGATGATATGTCATGTAGGTTTCGTGCGGTTGGTGAGTAGTCGGTGGCCCTTTGGAGGAGAAGAGGAAGAAGAAAGGAAGGCAGCGCAACTAGATAAGCATCAATGGGCATCGATAGTCCTCAGAAGGCTCCTTTGTTCGTTTGCCTCTCTATACTATAAGAACGATCTAAATATATTTTGTGGTTTCTAGTTCTATTCGTAGCTCATATGACATCACGTACAGCAGCGAGTAAAAATGCATGCACAAGTATAGGCGAGGGACAGTCAGGGAATACCGATACGTGCTGGACTCGTAATTAAAACAATGTATTTCGTAGCCTGCGGCTGCGCGACGCTATTAACTAGTTGCCAGACTACGCAATCGCCTTGAGCGTGCAGCGGAGTGTATACGTCACCACCAGTGGGGTCTGTTAGTCTGTCGCTCCACTTACATATGTGTACAATGTGTGTGGAGTGACAGTGACTTGGTAAATATTTTTTCGCTACGTCTCTAAACATAGCTTTAGCTCGTTGCCTAGTTGATATATCTTAACTATATCTTAGTTGATATCACGTTTACAGTTCAACTTACTGTATACATAATTTTCGAAATTAATATCAAATATAACAAAGTTTGCATTTCGTAAAAAAAATACTGATATGGATATTTTTTCGTTGCTTAGTCAAGTACAAAGAGTTAATCTAAATTGGTCAAGCATACACACATTTATTGATAGATATATCTTTATTTATTACTTTTTTTGTTGTATTTTGTAAATTTCATTTAACCGTACAGTATAGTTAATGGAGTGTATTATCACTCCTTGATGGAAATTTATATTA
The DNA here is from genome assembly GCA_017140195.1 of Eumaeus atala. NCBI lineage: Eukaryota > Metazoa > Arthropoda > Insecta > Lepidoptera > Lycaenidae > Eumaeus > Eumaeus atala. The sequence continues at coordinate 404,160 of JAFELO010000518.1, forward strand.
TAACTCAAATAAAAAATGTACTGTTACTATTTCCACAAATTTCTGGAAATAGTATAAACAGTATATTTTTTATTTGAGTTATAAACGTGCAGTATTCTGACTGCTGTCTGTAAAGTGCACAAAAAAGAATATATCATTCATTAATTTCAGGGAAAAATAACGATTTACCACGACGATAAATCTGTACTTTCGACGTAGCATGCACGTAATATGTCAAGATTCAACGTCATATATTCAAAAATATTTTTAATGGAGGTGCAATTTTTAAAGTGAAATAATTGTCACATGTCTCTTCCAGTCACAAACGAAACGGGGCACGTTGGCATAATTAGGTAAATGCAGTGAGCTGTTTTACACAAAACTACTTGGCGTAACATCACTCTTGAAATACACGTATAAAGCATGTGTCAAAGCTTTTCAGTATCAAGTCTGATACAACAGGACAAGAACTAAGACGGTATTAAATTTAGCACTACTGCAGATTATATGGCTTATTCTCAGAGCGAATAAATACACGGCATTTGATGTCAGCCGTTGCAGACACGACGGCTCAAAGGAGGAACGGCCGAGATGGTTTCTAATTACGAGCGGGACCGTTATGCAAATCGAGGGCGAGGCGAGGTTCATGTCTCTAATAAACATGCGCTCTTGTGGTCACACCACCAAATTGCTTGCTCCCTATTCTCTGTTCGCACAATAAAACCACTTGTATTAAAGTGCCCAATCCGGACAATTACCATTCTTGGAGTATTAAGTTTTTTTTATTTCTCGGTTTAACTAAGTAGAGGAAACATTTTCGGACAGTCGTCTATTAGCCACGTATAAGGCCGTGCACGAGCCAAGTTCTGGCAGTTGCGTTACGGTAAATTGAGCGGCGATCTGAGGAAATCGCCAGGTCGTGCTGTGACTTCGCTCTAAAACTGGGATAAAAGCGTCGCTTAGCCGCACCCATTCAGTGCAGTAATTTTTCAGAAGCGGCGAACTGTCAGCGGACATTCCCTGCTTTATGGGAGTTTACGAAGCTTTTGAAAATCTGCTTCAATTTGTTAAAAATGATGGACCTCGCAACTTTTTTGCGGTGTTACATGGCAAACAAATTCTCACACTTAATACGGAAATATTCGTCTGGAAAAATATTCATTTTTCACCCGTCAGCAATATTTCCGTTTGTATTGGAACAATCGGGGACGTTCAGCGGGTAACAAAGGACGACGGTCTAAGCGACAGTGTCGGGGGTTATTCGCACGTGTTTCGAAATCGTTGCATTTTCAATGCGCGTTTGTGAGGGAAGTCGTTACCGGTGTTGCGATAGCAAAAAGAACCAACCGTTGTAGCGCCCGCCTCTGTTTGACTCTGATCATATTCGACCCTACTGCTTTTGTCTAGAGGAGGATATCGCATGGCGTTACAATTATAACACACCGCTTGGGAAGATATTAATATTCAAATCGGTGAATGCAAATGTGATGTTTTAGGACTATTGTTAAACGTTTCACGGAACTTTTATAGAGATTTAAAAATGTAACATCTTGGAAGTCTGATATTTTAAATTAAAGAAAGCAACGTCAAGCTTATGAGACTATATAAGGGGAATTCTATAAAGGTTGTATTTAGAGACAGGTCTATTGCAATATATTTGTGATCACAAAGATTTCGTTACTGTAAAGTTTTGTGGCAAAGAGATGTGTCTAATAATAACGACACTTGAAAATTGACAGAAGGGAGAAGTTAAATAAGTTGTAACAACGTGGATATACCCATATATTGAACAGTTTTTACATTAAAGAGTAATTTCCTTCTTTCCAACTGGTTTCAGTTAAGTTTAAGACCTAAGGAGCTAAGGAGCAATAAAACTAGATGAAAAATAATTGAAAAATGTAAATTCATCAAATTAACATACTAAACCTAGCATTAAGGAATGTCTGCTTAGCAACATTTTAAAAATTGTAAATTGTGTGGCATACATTAAAGCGTATAATGTAACATGAATTACATGCATATACCAAATAATATAGAATGTGCACATAACACCAACTGAAGTGTAAAAAAATGTGTTCAGGTGTGTTCACGATGCTTTACAAAACTTACGCGAAATAAACTTTTAATCGTCATGTATCTTATTTAAATAATGAACGAATTAAATTAAAATATAATTACGATTCCCAAAAAATCCCAAAAAAATTGAACAGAACATCAGTTTAATTCTTTAATTATACTTTTAATAAACACATAAACTTTTACTGAGTAAAGACCTTTACAATATTAGATTTAATAAATTGTATATAGTTGTATAATTGAAAATAGGTGGCTAAATATTGCTCAGAAGTATAACACTATTAATTGAACATTATTAAAATAAAATTGTTGAAAACTTAATTCTTTGTAATCCAAATTAGTTGTTGTTTAAGGCTTATCCGATTAACAGATTATACCTTTTGTAACTTTGGGAGCTCTCGAAAATTTGATAAGATTTCTTAATGAATCTTCCCAATTAAGTTTCGGTGAACTTAGGTTTAACTAAAAATATAAGGAAGGGATCATGCTACCTTCGTTTGGGTCATGCGGTCATAGCTCAGCACATACAAACATGAATTTTCGACGCCCATTTTATACATTTTTTAATATATGGTTACCAATTATCGATATAGAAATGAATATTTTGTATTTATTTAAATTGAAGTCCAATTGGAATTAAAGGGTGGATATTCTAACATAGTGTCCATTTACGATTGCTAGTAAAATAATTATGATTCGTTTACTGTTGTTATTAATTTTTTTAACATATTTTTAATGTTCATTTATGTTTTTTTTAAATTATAATATAGAATAACATTCGCGTAAATGTACTAGTCTGAAATCTTACTTAGAAGAAGCAACGGAATATAAGTAGTAAATTACAGAGGAATAATATTCTTTCTTATTTATTTATATTTTTGCATTTGCAAACAGCAAATACGAGTGTCGAGTAGCGATGGGTAAATGAAGTGCTACTGCATGCATCGAAAAGAAGATACATAAAAAAACATTTATCTCCCCGAGAAAAAAACAACACAACCTCACCAGTGACAATTTTCGAGCGCCATTAAGATCCACACAAAAAGTAAGACCCACTTGAAGAAAGCTTTAATCATATCCGAGTATTGTTCAGCTGAAAACGTAAACAATGCCGACAAAACAAATGATTCTAGTGATAAATTGACGAAGGAGAAAAATAACTTCCCATTATTCTTTTGTTCGATTGATTGCAAATAATCTAGCTACAGTGGGTACTGCTGGATGTGGCTATTTGGACAATTTTACACACTTCCCAGGCAGTGACAGCTAGTATGCTACAATGTGTAATTGATTTATTTTGACATTTGTCTTATAACACTCATAGTATAAACGGCTAAGAATATAAATACAGCTAATTATATTTCTAACAACCTATATGCAGTTACTCCCGACAGACGTTGTTCTGTCATAAATTTGTTATCATTGTAAATATTTAAAAAAAAATGTTAAGGGTGAACAACCTTTATAATGACCTGAATATGCATTTAAAATTTTGTAAACATCGATAAGACGTTTCGGAGGAGTAAGGTAACAAGCATTTTGACACTAGAATTTTATATATAACATATAACAACGGTTAGTAAAGATGTAACTTCTAATTGACTTGGCCAATAGAGGCTATATTAATATATTTGATGACGAGACGAGGTTTCATCACTATGGTAAGTTTGTAATGGTCGAATTAGAAAAGACAAACGAAAGACAAAGGCGTCTTCAGTTGTTTAGATTGTACTTGGATTTTTTTTCTCTTGGTTGTAATTTAATGGTGGTAGTCGTTAAGCTAGCTGGTGACTTACATTTTGCGATGTTGAAATTTGATGGAATTACCTACTTGATCACCTATAATTAACTTTCATATGGTGGGTGACTTGCATTATCTGAAATTTATAGTTGTAAGCATAAGCCTAATGGGGGAACAATAAACTAATCTATATAAAATCTGTTCTTAGTGTGAATGTTCAACACGAATCTGTTTCAAAACTAGAACAGTAGGAAAAAAAATTGGTTTATTAGTAAGTCAACTCACAGAGCATTATAAAATTCCCTTGAAAAAAATGCTTGGCTTATGCACAATAGCAAATAAAGTTATTTCACTTTCGTTGCATGTCAACTTCGCGAGAACTGTTCGAGGTGTTGCGAGCTACCGGCACGCGATCTGCTATTGACTTACTTAACGACACTTATATGTACTTTGTGGTACTCAATTTTTATGAACATAAATTCCATTCTTATGCAGATTTAAAGCCATGCGTGCTATTTCTACCTCTGTCTGTTTGGACCCTTAGATAAATATACGGAATCGTGGCATATCCGTAATCCCTGTAAAAAGGATGTGGAAATTTGAAATATAAAATAGTACATTATCTATTAATATTTAGAAGGTATGGTGAATGTTTCACTCACTGAAAAACGTCAGTATTCTTTTAATAGGAGGTTCTTGATACTTAATATACTGGCCAGACAAAAGCCAACGCTAAAGAATTTCTGGATACATTTCGTCTGAAAAAAAAAGCTTGAGTAACAGTCGTAGTTGTAGCAGTAGTTGTAGCATATCCTATATTCGTTGGAAGTTGTATAATCCATCCATCCAATCCATCCATGGGATATATCGTATATATGGATACTTCACCAATACATCTTTGTTACTAACTTCGAGCATCTCAACCAAAAATAATAAAGATCCACGCTCAATCCTATACATGTGAAAATTTGAAGTTTAAAAATTCAATCACCAAATCAATTTTATCGACCTAAGTACTTGAAAGTTTTCGATTTGAGATCTCTCCCCTAAATCATGCAAAACGACAAATAGTTCGCGCCAAAGCCATCTGTGCCAATGGCGATTATTGATCGAATCCCATACTACACATTCGATTACCGTCTCAGCAATAACTTACGAACTTTTAAAACCGACTTCCAACTTGGTTTTCCGCTGAATCCGCGCCAAGAGTACGTGAAAATCGCAATGACGTCTTACTTATAGCTTCGGGAACCCAAACGATCTCTGAATCAAGGACGTCTCATAATCGAAGAACCTATTCAATTTCCTGAACTATAACTGCGGTCATGTAATACGATTCTGTTCACAGTTTGGTATTTTAAGGTTTTATATTACTACTAACTAGCGGCGTCTCCCGTCCACTATGCTGGCAAGAAGAATTTAGTCAAGGCGCAAGTGGACTACTGTCTACCTAGTCGTGAAGCTTGAGATATATATATATATATATATATATATAAAAGGAAGAACGTCTCACAATGATAACCCTGCTATTCGTTACCCCGTGACAAAACAAAACGGGTCTGTTTTTGAATATGGTCAGGCCTAACGACAGCCTAACGTTATACGGCGATTTGTGCAATACGACTATAACATATATATGAATACATTTGATGAAAATTCATTATGTGCCAGGATAGTGTGCGTATTTCGGAAATGTTTCCTATTACACTTAGAAAGAAATATTTTCAAGCAAAAATGTTTAAAAGTATTTTCATATTTAAATCTCTACCACTATTTATAGACTTTCGATAAATTTCGATAAGTTAGCGACATACTAGTTAATGCTGCTGTTTAACTTCAAATATATAAAATGGAACATGAAGATTATTATTCTGTTCCATATTCCCATAATTATGGCACCCCTATTAAGTTTCAGGGCTATAAGAACCTTTAACCCTCCTAGAAACTACAGATAGTTCGCATTACAAACATATTTCTTGTGTAGTTTTAGAACGTAACGTTAAAGTCTCGATAGTAAATTACGATATCATGTGAATATTAACAGATTTTTGTGCGTAGTGGTTATGTACACAAATGAAATGATGGGTTGTTGTTCGTAATAATGTTTGTTAATTCGAGTAAAATATCGCACACAAGGTTCGCCTGAAATGCTCGCACGTAGATGTTATACCGATATAGGTCTCGAGACTCTCTCACACAAGGGAACCAGAAAAATACTATCTATTTAAATATAGGTCTTAGTAGACCTACTGGTTTTTTACATTAGGAGCTTTTGTATTATGTTGTGTACTTTTTATATCCTTAATAAAAGTTTTCTATTCTATTTTAACCGGAAAATCATATTCTATGAGACTATAGACAGAGCGTAAATGATCATAAGAGAGACTGCAGCATTGAGGCCGTCGCAATGAACAAAATTGGAATGTTTCTCGCAAAACATAGAGCTTATGTATAAGCATGTTGATATGTTTGAACAACACGATGAATTGCGCTTCATGCGCACATGAAGCACAATTCAAAAGTTTCAATGAAATTCTAGATATTTGATAAACCTGCACCTGTAGATAATATATAAAAAATAAAACACAACCTTTGTGCCTCTGCAGTTGGTCGATTCCTTAGTCACTTCAGTAAGCGTTTATTCCTTGTTATGTGACAAAATGTAGAATTGCGATATATTTGATCTCGATGAAAGCCCGGATCAATTCTGGATTATACATAGAGCGAACAATTTTTCTGTCACTTTTACAATTCCTTTTGGATACAAAATAAAGCCGCATTACGGAAGTTAAATTACGTGTGGTGAGCGTATCTCGATAGTATCGGGACGAATATAAATCTAAGGACTTGTGACGCCATATTGGATTCCCGGGAAGCATTCTCTAAGTTTCATTAACTGATAGTTGAGATTCGCGAGGGAGATACGCCGTATAAATAAGGGACGTACATCTCTCCGGGCCATTGGAAGTTTTAAGATATTTATGCCCCATGATTTTAAGTTTTATTACCTTTATAGTGATTGACTACTTAGATATTTGTAAGAAAGATATATATTATATTTGGAAGAAAAGAAATAATTTTTGCTTTCAGCTATTTTAGAGCCGAATTTCAGCTACGTCTGGTAACTCTATAATTAGAGAATATAACATATTAAAATGTATCGTACGAAGCGCGACAATGACGCCGCTGTGTGTGTGTGTCATGCTACAGCATGCAGTTGCAGTTGGTTAGGGCCGCTACGAGCAGCGAGGCATCTCTTTGCTCACATGATATATGGCTACGGTCACGTTCCGAACGGTTTGTGAATAGTCGGCCTTTTGAGGGATGCCAAAAGAAATATGCATCAGTAGTTACCGAATAGCTCCGGCTCCTCGCTTGTCCTCTATGTTATAAAAACCACAGCCGGTTCAAGAACATACTTTTCATCGATTTAAAAAAGGAGGTTACTTCGATTTAAATTCATACCGATTCTCAACAGCTCCACCACTTGAATGCGGACGATCAAATCAACGGTAGCCGCTGTTAATTCAGAAGATACTAGATTGGCACCTATGAGAGTGAAATATATGTTCATCCAAAAAAAGCAGTTAAAAGTTTAACCTTAAAATTGATGGTCTTTACAAACTACTAGTATAAGTATAAAGTGCAGTTTAATTTTTTAATTGTGTTTCGTCGTACATTGCGTAAAGTTTAAGGACAGACCGGCCAACGAACCGCAGTATAAATAATGAGGCCCCAACGTCCTTGTCCATTCTGTTTGGTCCCACGGCGCTGAGTTACTCAGTTTGACCGCACTGTAGAAGTTTGTCACAGTCGCGGTGAACTATGCGACCGGGACGAAGCGTTAGGCTTATTATTCATCTTCGAATAATAATGTTATCTCGCACTTGTACTCTAGAGTTGCATTATCAATTTTTGTATAGTTAAGTAGCCAAACAAGAAATCGGTGCCTTTTGACGACTATCGGTAGTCCATAGGCATATACATAATATATATACAAACGGATTGCCCTTTATACCCTCCTGCCCTCCTATGTGCTATTGGAAACTCGCGAAACTCACATAACTCGCTATAATAGCTGTCAGTCTGTAACGGCATAATGTGAGCGAGACGTACCTCCCCATACTACCTCTTACAAAATCTGCTCAATATTTTTTTTCGAAATTCAGTCTTTAATTAATTTTTAAAGATTAATTTTTAAAATCATCTGAGGTCAGAGCCGATGAGGTATAATTGCTGACGATCTAAAAGCTTTTAAATTGTAGTTTGAATAAAAGTATTTTAATTTCATTTTACTTAAAAAATCTTAGCATGTATTACATATAAGGTGTTGGATCACTGTCCGAGGAATGCGATACAAGGCAATACTAAAACACACCACACTTCCGAAAAATATGAACAAAATACAAGTCACAATTCAAAAGTTTCCATGAAATTGTACAGAATATTTTCCCCGAAATCATAAAATCCCTTCTCGGAGGCGTCCTTCCTGTAAGATCCCTTATTAAAAGTCAACCTTTATCTCCTTGGTGTTATCCTATGACAATCAGGATTTGTCATCAAAGCGAAGCCCCTCTACAAATACGAATTTGATTCTAATAGATAGTACTAAGCTCCGCCATTTCTTAAATTGAATAGACGTATCATTAGATTGAGATTAAAGTTGTTCGTGTTTTCAAAATAAAAAGTTAAATAAAAGGAAATTAACTTTTGTGATAAGGGTAAATGTATAACATATGTCTTGCTTAAACAAAAGTATTTGTGTTCCTTTATGAATTATTGTCATTATGTTCCTGTTTGACTTTTAAATAACCAGTTGCAAATAAAATAAGTAGTAATTATATTTTATCTATGACATATCAGCAATATTTGCCAATATAAGATGAATTTAAATGTTTTACAATATCTGAGTTTGTAGCGTCGTAGCTTCATGTAGCACATGGCGTAGAGATTCTACGCAGAGTTTGATGTATGTCAATTTGAGTCTTGTTTTCACATGTCATATGAACCAAAAAACGTCTCGCACAGCCCCATTATGCACAAGAGTATGCATATTATATTTATGAACTCTCAACAACGGCTTTTTTGGACGTTATTAGTTTTTAATATTCTACGTATCTAAAACAAACCATCCAAGGAGTTTCCATACGTGGCAAATGTTCAGCACGTTTGGTACTCTTCTGGTTATGGATGTCGAAAGTTTGACGGCGTGAACACGACTTAAGCACCAATTAAACACGAGCCTTGCTCGGTGGGAAAAGCGAGAAAGAGCTTAGGACTGGCCATGTAGTCTACGCGAAAATATGATCGTCGTAATTCAAATATAATCTTCGTCAGTTCTGGCCTGAACCTGTTTACATGTATTTCATTCTACTAATATGTTCAATGTTACTCTAAATATATAATTTGGCACGGATATTATCTGGAATAACATAATTTAACTTTTTATCCCAAAGAAATTCTAAGCTAGTACCTTATAAAGTATCAAAGTAGCAATAAAGTGCAACAAAATTAAAAAGATAACTGTCAAAGTAGATAAACTACTACTAAAAATGATAACTAAGTATTATTATAAATACTACCCCTATCTCTTAAAAAATAATGTTACATTTGAATTTGGATCTGTCAGTTTATACGATTGTTCATTGTGTTTTCTCATTTTGGCGCCAATACATTGTGTGGGGTGACAAAGTGAGTAGAACCAAAGAGAGAACAGGGCCAAACGCAATTTTTAAAACTATCCATACACTTCATTGGCCCTGGGTGGGGTCCAGTGGTGTGTGGGACTCGCGGCACATGATAGTGCCGAATACCCACAAAAACCACCGCGAGTGCCATCAGTGCCGCCCTTGGTGAGGTGCCCCGGAACAACAATCATCAGTGCACCTCGACGGCTAGTCAGCCCCCTAAGGGACCAACTCCACCTCCACAGATGGGGTTGCCCAGCACTACAGGACAACCCCACCGACTTTGGGACAGTGTAATGGGGTGAGGTTCCCATCCTCGCCCCTTGCCCCGTGCGCAGAAGCGCCACCTCCTTGTTGCTCTTAGGTTCTTATAAGAGGGGTACCGAGAACGGTTCCTCATCCTGAATTGAAGCTCCCTCTTCTTATAAGAGGGGTGCAAAGATCCCCCTTGGTTCAATTGGCTTCGCCTGGGTTCACCCCAGGCTACTAAGCCCCTCCGCCACGACAAGGCTTGAACCATGGTGGGGAAATGTTTGTGTACCCGACTAGTAGTAGGTACACTGAGACTTCATCTGTTTGTGATAGAGTAAGGGAAAGAATTCGATGAAAATCGAAACAACTACTGAAGCGGTTCGTCAAAGGAGGCCACAGAAAAATTTTGTTTACAGGTGACATTTTTTTTACAATTGGGCAACATTTTAACATACAAGATGACCGCATTTATATTTTCAAATCTCAATGGAAGCTTGGGGAGCTTATATATTAGTCAATAGAGTGAAATGTGGGCATTATCCAACTTCAGGGATGGTTTGGTGAGGTGTTAACTATGAAGAAGTGACAGCCATATTTTTGTGAAAAACGTATCAAACCATCGGTACAAGTGTATCAAGATACCAGAATAACACCGTGTTAAATAACCAAGTTCATACTTGGAGGGAAGGATCATTCCTTCCCGCAGGACTCTGGACCAGACCATATAGCTCAATCCATCCAATCTTGGTTAAAACGTTCCGGACTTGAATAGATCTGAAAAATACCCTTCATCTAGTCCCGTCCTTAATACGCTGGATTATGATTTATGGTCAGTTTTGGAGAGTACAGCTTGCTCTAAACGCCATGATAATTTGGAGTACCTAGAGTAATCCATACGATTGGCAGTGAAGAATTTCCCCATGGAAATGTGCGTGATTCTGTTGATAAATGGCCTCAACGTTTAAAAGCTTATTCGAAGTGGAAAACGGAAGACCATTTTGAATAAGCTCTTTATATTTTTAATTGTTTTATATAATTTTCTTTATATATTTATGTTTTAAGCTGATAAATGTTATTTATAATTAAAAAAATGATTTCTTTCATTGTTACAATACTTATGGCAATACTAGGTATACCTCTGAGTTGGTTCGATTCATTTTTCTATTGGTCTTTGTTAGTTTACTAATGTACTAATTAATAATATTATAAAATTAATAAGCGATGCTACAACGTTTACGTACTTTAAGTAAGTTAAATGGTAGTACTTAAGTAATTACTTTGAATAGGTGGTACATATTCATAGGTATACTTCGCGGTTGCGGATATTTTTTCTCAAGGTCAAATTAAGAATTGAAGTAAATTAGTATGAAGAAAATTGAGCGTTCCGCTTAACATAAACTTCACGCGAGCAATCGTTTAGATTTAGCGCTAAATCGAATGCGTCCTTTTATACGACTTTCGCAGATCCAAGTCAAGTATCAAGATAAGTGCCTCAATTTTCTTTTATCGTGTGAAAATAAAGAGTTCTCATGGCAAAATTGAAAAGGCACATGAAGCATCGCGAAAAGAAGTAAAACCCAGAGTGTATTTTTCTCAAGATTATACAGAGACTCGACTGGATATTCAATACATGTAAAGTGGACTGCTAGATATGTAATATCAGCAAGATGAAGTCGGTATATGTAATGTCAGCAAGATTAAGTAGGTATGTCTAATATCAGCAAGATGAAGTCGGTATATGTAATATCAGCAAGACGAAGTCGGTATATGTAATATCAGCAAGACGAAGTCGGTATATGTAATATCAGCAAGATGAAGTAGGTATATGTAATATCAGCAAGATGAAGTAGGTATATGTAATATCAGCTGGATGAAGTAGGTATATGTAATATCAGCAGGATGAAGTAGGTATATATAATATCAGCAGGATGAAGTAGGTATATGTAATATCAGCAGGATGAAGTAGGTATATGTAATATCAGCAAGATGAAGTAGGTATATGTAATATCAGCAAGATGAAGTACGTATATGTAATATCAGCAAGATGAAGTCGGTAATTTCAAACCTGAATGTATGTAGTGGAAACGAAGAAAAGTTCAGTACATAGTAGTCTCTGTACTCGAAAGTTATAATCTTTTATTAATCTCTGTACTCGAAAGTTATAATAAGTCTTTATGACTTTATATTGCTAACGTTAAATTATATGACCCGATGCTGCTATTGTTAACGCCCAAGGTTAACTAGCTAAAGTACCGCGTAGGCTACTGCCAAATATTGTTGACTTATATTT
>JAFELO010000518.1:418579-431910 GCA_017140195.1 Eumaeus atala
AGATCAGTCGGAGTCTTTCGATGACTATCGACGCCCATAGATATCTGTTTAACTGTTATGTAGATGCGTTGCCCTCCTCTCCTCCTCCCGTCCAATGAGCCACTTCACAAACTGCACGAAACACGGCAGCAGAGCTGTCGCTCGTTTTGAGTGACAGTGAATTATGAATAATAACAAACACCATCAAAATTTACCGAGTAGCAACAACACTTAATCATAACTCCAACCTAACCATATTATCTTCAAAAAATTTAGATATAGCAGTTAAATGAATTAAAAAAACAAATAGCGAACATACGAGTAACAAAGTTCCTATCCTGCTACGAAATACGGTACTAAATTAGATATAAGTTTAAAATTAGCCGCCACTCCTAACCAAACTCCCAAATGAAATGTTAACTTCACATAGAATATGAAATTTGACCTCCAAGCAAAACTATACATCACTGAAGTTTCTAGGCAAACAGTCGGCGACAGCGTGGAACCAAGTCCAGTGTCCCAGAGATTTGTGTGCAAGTGTCGGAACAATTTACACAAGAGTCGAAGTATTATTTTAAACACGCTGAGGTTAGGCTGTTCAATGGGAAACTTCCAAAACAAAAATAAAAACGAAACACAATTGTTATTAAAACAAAACGAAAAACTCGACCGCACAGTAAACAGACTATTTTGACTTTGTGTCTCTCCTACAACCCACATGTTAAAATTCTTTAAAGCAAAATAAAATATTATCTGTCATCTTTCAACAAAATCGGAACTACAGCTGAAATTAGTATAAACAGCTAACTACAGCCTAAACCTCCCACTGGCGACACCGCTAGAAAAGATAAGTTGGTGGTACCGAGGCAGTTTAATATATACCTTCATCTTTATCATGTTTATATATGTCTTTACATACAATGAGTTTTGCTCACTTATTTCGTTATCGTATTTCATAACTTTCTTTAGTAAAGTCCAACGTTGCGCACCCTGGTAAATAAAGTCTTGAAAGTTTATTAATAACAGTATCCTAACGATAATTAAGAATAAAAGCATATTTCCCTCTTAAGTTTCTTATTCGGAATTTATAAAACTAATTTAATAGTTGGTAAAATGCTCTGGTATTTATTACCCTCGATTATGGACTGAAGCTTTATACACGGTCTGGCTCGGCGTTAATTTTAGTATACTAAGGTTAACTTTAATATTCTCTTTTCGTTAAAGCATTATGTTTAAAGATGGAAGCTGTTCTTGTCACCGTTCAGGCTTTTAAAAATTTGTCGTTGTCATTAATTAGGTGAATTAAAAGAAATATTATTATACGAGTTGGTAGTGTTCTAGTCCTGTGAAACATGCCTATTTTATAATAAAAAAATACTCGCTTGCCCATTGACCCAGAGAGTCCCCAACTTTCAACAGTACATTTTTTAACATTTCAACTGAATGGGTTCTAATGTGCTTTTACCCGTACAACTGTTAAGAGAGCGCACACTATACATTTTCCAGTTTTTGATATTTTTTCTGTTCCTTTTCTTTGTATAGAAAGAATATTTACTTTGGCACAACAACAATAACATGTTATCTTCACGTCTTAACATACCGCAGAAGTAGACAGATAAATAAGGCAAGCATGGTACTTAGTGCCATATATTATCGTTATTATTATTATTATTAAATCTTTGTTTGAAGTCTATTAAACCACACGATAAGATTTATCTTCCGATATTGGCATAAATTGTTTTAAATAATAATAACGTTTCACCAGTCCCGTTAATATAATGCAAAATATAAACAAAAAAAAAGATTAATCAAGTAATGAATACTGAAAGTAACAACAAAATGTCCTGTAACAACAATATTTGGTTTTGGTCTGACGACAGTGTGCGCAGTGGCTTACATGTTTCTTGGACGAAGTTCAACGGTACGTAACAGGAAGCGGCAGTTTCAGTGTTTCCGGTCGTCGATTCACTCCTCTGAATTATGGATTCAAGAGGAAATGAACTCTGTTGATATTTTTTGTATCCAACCTCTCAACTAGCTACCGCAATTGATTTTAGTTCGCAGCAACATAAAAGGAAACCGTATTTAAGTATTCGCTAACTTTTCTGCAGGTTTCAATGTTTCTTCTTATTCTTTGACTTACCTACTTCTGACATACACATGAAATGGTTATTTATATTACCATACTGACCCAAAGTAGATATTGGCACTCCAGCATATTTATCTCCGTCCTGCGCTATTTGTATTGATTCTTTATTGTTATTACAAAATACAGAATGATTTGACAATGGGTTAACGAAAAAAAAAATGCGTGAGTGAAGCGTTTTGGAGTGTATTGTTAATATACAAACAATGGGACAACGTAGGCGAGACGCCGTGCCGGCCAAGTTCTCTGTGATGCAGTGCACCTCTTAGAAAGTTAACAGAATGTTTCATTTGTTTTCATGGGGTGCAAATATAACCTAGTGGAATGGTATGTATTCGTTCTCCAGTGGGCAGTAAATCGACGCGATTTGTAAGATATATTTGTGAATATAAAACAATGTCGTCGCGGAGTTTCCATCTTGATAACATAATGCATCAATAAAGCTTGCATAAAAATATACATAGAGGAAGTTTAAAATAATTCAGAGAAATTTCTTTTCCTTGAAAAATAAATGTTGAATTAAAATATAGATACAAAACTGCTTTTAAAGTACCGAAGCGTGTTTTGAAACATTTCCGCTAATGAAGATTTTATGCGAAAGTTTATTCAAAAGGGAAGTGAGATTCTTTCAGACGTACTTCGCTAACAATGACCGGTACTGGTTGAAATTAAAACAAAAGCCGTTATTAGAGTAGCGAGAACAGAGGGTTTTCTAGAACATTCTCGATAAACCCATTGCGCTTGCATCGACGATATTGAAACAGTTAAATCTAGTATTGATACTATTCACAATGTACTTATATTAAGTTGGGTGGAGTTCCCATATTGTGATTTATGTTTACGAATCAAATAACAACAATCAAATGACAGTTTCTACGTAGTAGCCGGTATAAGTTGGATGCAAGTAGCAAGGGATCTGTCTAACATGCATTGAGAGAACCGATATATAAATGAATAACAATGGTCAACATGGTGCCGCTGCTGGACATACGCCTCCTCCATAAAGCGCATAAGTCATGATCAAGAGCCACTTGCATCCAGCGGCTCCCCGCCACCTTAACCAAGTCGTCAGTCCACCGGGTAGGCTGGGTCAACTGTTAATATTATCACCTAATCAATAAATCAGTTTATTACTAGTTGATTTATAATGGATGCTTGCCTTATGCCATTCTCTTTTCGTTCCTTGGCAAATATTTTAATGGTGCTGCTATTTTGGGTCACAAGATGTAACCATGAAGGAACAGGTGTCAGTTTCGTTCATGTTGAGAGGGGATAGGATGCGAATATTTTTTTAGAGTACCTATAGAGGGGCAAACGAGTAATCGGAGCCCTTTGACGACTAGCAACTCAAAAAATTATAGCACGTGTTCATTCATTAATACGACAAAACAAACAAAATGGCCACAGATATTCCGTTTGTAGCTAACTGCCGGCAATCACTTAGGAGCTTCAAGGTCCAAAAACAGGGCACAACGCCTGTTGCGGTGCTCATTTGCATTTCCCTGATTGATTATTCAATCAGCCCGCGCCGCCAACTGTGCAAGTGGACATAGTGGAATTGATTCCAATGCAAATGGAAATTATTATACCGACTCTCGTCCCTACCTCCTGCGGCGTCTAGTGTCACTGGATTAACTGATATGACTGCCGCTGCACGCGTGTTAATCTGTATTTGGTAGACAATGTCGTTTGTACAACTGACCAGTCGTATACGATTAGCAAATAAATTACATCGATGTCTTAAGTTTGCGCGTATGTTACTCATTACTATAAATTTACTTTTGCGGATTTTATCGCGGTTTATTTAATTATTTGATTCGCCCGACGTATGTCACACTGAAACAACCATGTTCACTGGTGGACTGTGTCCCACTAAAACAACCATGTTCACGGGTGGACTGTGTCACACTGAAACAAGCATGTTCACGGGTGGACTGTGTTACACTGAAACAAGCATGTTCACGGGTGGACTGTGTCACACTGAACACACAGTGTGACACAGTTGTTTTAGTGTGACACAGTCCACCCGTGAACATGGTCGTTTCAGTGTGACATAGTCCATCCCTGACCTAGGTTGCTGTAAACTGTTTTCTGTAACGTAAGGCTCATTAAATAATGAAATAACCGCGATAAAATCCTTAATAGTAGTTTTATTATAATTAATAAATTATACTTCGTTCTTTTGAGAATTAAATATAGCGGGTAAAAAGCCATATAAGGTGTCTATAGACATATGATTTTTGTGTAACACTTTAACAATGTTTATTAAATTACACACACACATACGAATAAAATAAGCTATTTGTTGATTAGCTAACTATAGAGTAAGTACTCGTTACATTGCAAAGCTGCAATACTAGGCATAACATAACCGTACTATTTCTAATAATGAAATAGTAATACAAATGTTTTAAGTCTACGTTATAAATATGCCTCTCCATGTAATAGTGTACAGTGCTATAGCGTACTTATCGTATTGAAATTGATAAAAGCATTTTCAAATAAAATCAGATTGTTCTCGACTATTTCTTGACATTCAAAAGGTAGATTACGTCAGAGGAGATTATACGAGTGAGGACTGAACGACTGCGAAGTGGATCCTTTTAACGAATTAGCTTTGAGCGCGTCTCATTACAGTAGCAAGTAGCTAATTTATTTGAAGCAACGGAAAAATGCAAGTGGCTAACATAAGTATCTATTTTTATTGTTAACTATCGGTCCGCCCCTGTTTCATCCTTAAATAGCGGGATGGACAAATTATACTCAACAAAATTTTCAACGCGTCATCGTTTTTTCCCATTGGTGAAAACCACACGAAAATCCGATTAGTAGATATTGAGAAAATCGATCACATAAAGACGATTTTTGTGGATTTTTAAATATGTATAGATAATTTTTTATATACATAATCCACATTTCGCTTTTGGGCTATATAGTCGAATCTCGACAAAGCCCTTTGAAAAAAAAAACATATTGAAAAATCATCTACATAAATATTTTCAATGTTGTGTAAAAATTTTATACAAAGTTTGTGTTTTACAATAATCTGTTATATTTTAATAGGATGCATTGATTACACAATAATTTATAAATAGGTTATAATCATTACAATAAGACTGCTTTTACGGATTTTATCACGGTTTATTTAATTATTTAACTAGCCCGATGTTTCATAAGGTTTACAGCAACTGCGGTCACGGGTGGACACGTAAAAATAGCTTTATTGTAATGAGTAACTTTCACGTAAATTTAAGACATCATCAATAGGTTATATATAGGTTATATAATTATATAACGTAAGCACAATAAAAAAAATATTCGCCGTATTAATAGTAATTGCGTACAAATAGTCCCCTATATAGTCCCAAATAGTAACACAACAAATTGTTTAACATCGTAAAATTAATTTCCTCCCATATAGTTGTAGGATAGAAATCCTCCTCAGGTTTTAAATGTGAAAGTTTATTTCTATGTTTATTGCTTTATTCACGCAAAAAGTACTGAACCGACTATGATGAAGTTTATTATTATGGTAATTCGATAGTTAATTTTTAGTAAGAGGTAGTGCCATGCATGGTGCATCCTATGCAACGGAATTGTGCCGGCAGAATTGGTAAGGTACCTCTCGCTCACTTGACACCGCCGTAAAGTGACATCCACGGTGTCGCGTTTCGTGTGGTTTGTGAGTAGCCCCATTGTCTATATATAGTCCTTATGTACCATTGGGTGGTGAAGAGCAATGATGTTCATGGGCGTCGGTAGTCGTTGAAAGTCTCCGATTGCTCGTTTGTCCCTCTATACTATAAAAAGATGACATTTGGTACAGATACAATATGGAATAACATATTTTTACTACATAACCTGATAAAAGAATTACGGATTCTCCCTTGGTATAGATTTTACGCGGACCACAACTTTTATATGAAATCAAGATACATTAAACCTAACGCGTAGTCAAAATAATGTGCGGGGAATATAAATTGTCAGTTTTTATTTGCTCAATGAATTTGAATTAACGAAATAACGAAATCACTCGGCTAAATATCAATTTCCTTATTCAAGCAAATCTCTGATCGTAAAGCGCCAAAAGGCTGCTTTATTCCGAGTCATTACAGTTTGATTTAGCAAATCCCAAGTTCGGTGCGAAACCTATGAATCCCTGGATTTAGCTGAAATAGAATGGGTCTTGTGTAGCGTACGATCCTTTAATACAGGGCAAATAGTTGTGCAGTTGTATAAGTGTCGTATTGTGTGTGTGTGTGTGTGTACACTACGCCTCTTCGGAAATAATAATAAAAACAATATCTGTGGCCTCATCGCACTACGCCAGCCTAGTCCTGTGGAGGAACTTGTGTTACCGGTACTAAAAAACGGACATATATTTAATATTTTTATGTATTTAAGAAAACTCATATATTTAAGATTGTTATTATAGAAATACGTATAATACACATATAAACATCCATGACCTAGGCGGGATTCAAACCGCGGCCTCTGGCGTAACGTACTAACCGCCAACTGAGCTAACCGGTCGTCATAATAAATACTTGCTCCTGGCACAAATATCTCAGTAAACTGATTACTTTATCTACATTTACTGTATTTTTATATGACCTTGATATCACAATTCGCTCTCTTTATCACATCACGGGTGTCCACATCTTATCTGCATCTATTTTAAACATTGTTGATAGAACACGCAAGTATTTGGACTGAAAAATGTTAAAACAGGCTGATGATTAACAAAAAGGAATATTTTTTAAACGACTAAAACGTGCACCAGTTGGTATTGTTGTAATTGCACGTAGTAACTCAACCCAATAGGGAGGCAATATCTTTGAACGCGGTTTTTCAATCACCACTCAAACGACTCGAAGCAATAGCCGCTTCATGAAATATGTATGTACTCGCCGAGTGGGGACGGCGTCTTTTTACGAAAGGCGCACAACAAACTGAATCACATTAGTTCAGTGGCGTTACAAGTAACCTACATTTTATTTACATTTTTTGTATGACATAAATTGCGACTAATATTATTATTAATTAGTAAGAGGTAGGTAGCGTCATACTGCATTCCAGGCGATTAGGATGGCACGACCGGGGATCATCGCTCACATGATACCAGCGTAAAGCAACAGCTTCGTTATCGCGTTTCGTCCAGATTGTGAGTAGCCGGTGGCCCATTGGAGGGGAGGACGAATGTGTGTAGTACTGTGTCTTATAACATGTAATGACACGAAATCGCTTCTATTTATGGAGGAGAGGAGGAAAGAAGGGCAATGCATCTACATGACAACTATAAAGCGGATGTCTATAGGCATGGGTAGTTATCCAATTTCTAGTTTGTCTCCCTATACCATAAAAAAGCATTAAGTACCACAACCTGCTCATATCACAAAGTGATGTACTGACGCACTTCAGTATCTACGTCATCATCATCACCAGCAGCCTTCACAGGAGACCAAAGAGAGCGTCAAAGATCGCCGCGACTGACACTACAAAAAATATGTTTCTTAGACTTTCACTTAGCAAGAGGAAAATATCAAAATCCAAAAAAAAAAAAAAAAAATACACACGTTAATAATGCCCGGCACTAAAAGTAAGCCACTAACAAACAAAGCTAGAAAGAGCCCATCTTGTCAAAAGAGAAAAAAATAATCGCTTTAATTGCAGATCTATTAATAGTAACTGTACACGCATAATCTATAAAATGCGTTGGTTCAATTAACAGGATATGAGTATTGCGTGTCGATGACAGCTATTGTAACAGTCGATTGAACAACGGAAATGTTTAACGTAACAGCCAGTCAATCTAGACTAATATCATAAAGCGAAAGTTGGGAAAGAAATGTTCTCCATTGGCGGCCCCGCACCGAAAGACGGAGTGTGGAACGGCCTCCCACCCGGTGGACTCATGACTTCGTTAAGGTGGTGGGGAGCAGCTGATGATGATGTTGATGATAAAAGCTGAGTCTCCTAACTTCACGTCACGTCACGATCCTTAAATATCTGCCTCAATTCCTCTAGAGATGTCTATCTCTCGTTCATATTTGATAATGTTTATGTAAATGTCATATAAGTCCACTACGACTACGTATGCATAATATTATATAAGTTGAACAAATATTATATACTAACCCTAATCCAGTATATACACATGTAACTGAAGATATGTCGAGAAAATTTAATAATACAAATTCAAGCTAAACGTAATTCAAATACAAAATCGTATATCTTGTTGGAGCGTATTACCACATTATATTATAATAATATACGTTTACAATGTAATGTTAGTAGACACAAGGGCTTCGTTATAATCATCAGTATCAGTATATAATCACCCAAGCTTCATCCAGTGCTCAATATAAGCTTACCTTGTCTATAATCAGTCTTGGCCCGCCATGATGTCCTGTCTCGTCAGGGTTGACAGCGGCAACCATTTATGACCCGTCTATATACTTAGTCTGGCCATAAACATTGTAACAAAGAACAAAAGGTATGTGTTCATTGCAAATAACATATATCAATTTTACAGTGTTAGTTAAATACACAAATATAAAGCTATTAAAAATATAAAAACTTATTCGAAGTGGCCTCCATTTGCTGTAATACAGTCCTTTAAAAATTCTTCGCTGTCAATCGTATTGATTGTTATAGGGCCTCCAAATTATCATGGCGTTCAGAGCAAACTGAACTCTCTAAAACTGACCCTAAATTATAATCCAGCGGATTAATATCGGTACTAGACGACGGCCAGATTTCAGCTCTGATGAAGTCCGAGACATTCGCTTCCAACCAAGACATCGTGGATCGAGATTTATGATCTGGTTCCGAGTCTTGCTGGAAGGCCCACATTTGGTTATTGAACATAATTACATTAAGGGGCTTAACTACCTTCTCAAGAATGGTATCTTGATACACTTGCGCCGATATTTTGATACCTTTTTCACAAAAATATGGCTCAGTCAATTCTTTCATAGCTAAGACCTCACCAAACCATCACTGAAGTCGGATAAGGCCCACATTGCATCCCGAGGTAAAAACTCTTGCTATCGGACAGGATTTCTTAGAATTATTTCCCTACTGCTTTGCCCACCCTTTTCGTACAAACACTGCGTGGGCGGCCAGATCTTTCTCTGTCAGAAAGAGAGGAAGAGAATTAGATCTCATTGCATCTATTAATATCCTGGTACACAAACATTTGACTAATACTAAGTGTATGGAGAGTTTTATAAATTGCCTTTGGCTCCATACCTACTTTGTGTAATGCAATCACAGCGATTCCGTTGGCTTTATCAACATTTTGCGATGTTAAAATGGAGTGGGGACTCCATTTTAATATCGCAAAATGTTGTACTACATATTAGCGCCAAAATGAGAATACATAATGAACAAGCGTATAAAAATGACAGATTCCAAATTCAAATGTAATTATTTTTTATTTTTAATGAAACAGTACTTATGGCCAGACTAAGTAAAGGTACCTTCTTTTGTTAAGTTAATAAAGTCATTTTAAATATAGTTTACTGCATAAAGAGGGAAAATAAGTAGTATAAAGTTTCAATCACCAGACCGCCTCTCTTAAAAATTTGTATAAAAGGATGTAGTGCTAATTCGTTGCCCCATCAACACCCAATCCTGTCTATGGGCCATCCTGACGCGAACCACATGAAACACGAAAGTGTTGCCTTAACTCCACGCTGATATTGTATAAGCGAGAGATAGCTCTCTCTTATATATCTACCAGTTCAAATATACCTATGACATCGTAAAGTCAGTGCCATTGAAAAGCTAATTAGAATAATACACAAAATTCAGACTGAAGGTAAGAAGAGTATCAATCGGACGTCGGATCCTAATGTTTCTGACAAAAAAACATTAATTTTGTGGTATTATAATAAACTTTTTTTTGTTTTCGCGTGGAAATGCATTCACCTGCAACCTGGGTGAGATTCGATGGGGTGTGTGGGTGTCGCGGATAAACCTTGAAACAACAATGCACGACAAAAATGTGTTGGCGACGAATAGTGGATTTGCTTAAATGTTTGATTTTCAAACGTACACAGACAGCACACGGTCTAAGAATCATACTTACTCAACCCTTCAATACTCTACATTCATAATAACAGGTACCGTTAAGTCATTCACAACTAAGAACCATGGTGCGTCACTATAGACCGTGGTGAAAACTTTGTTTCATAGTGCGTTTACTGACCTCACTACTTACAATGTATTGTCATATTAAACCTATATTCATACATGCATATCATCTATCGGTCTTGGCATCGTGAAATAGAAAAAAGTTAAATCGAAGAAACTTTAATATAAAATTTCTATATTAATTTATTATTTCTGGTTAATGTGTTGTGTTGTCTCATTAAGTCTATTATTGCTTTATAATATTGAGCCGTGTTGTGTATCGGAGGAATTAATTATGGCAGAAAGATATTTCTGTTGGACATTTGGATGCCTAAATTATAATGACAAAATTAAATTCTTTTCGTATAGTGAAAATTGAACCTTAGAAGTTAAAAGCGGTAAGTGAAACACAAAAGTGAAGCGTTAAAGCTTCATTGGAAGTAAGCACCAGCCGCTATTTACCATTCAGACCGTAAATAAAAAGCTGTGGGGAAGCAATATCGGGCTCTGTCAAAAGCCCGGCCCCAGAAAACACTCGGCCAACCAATAGTGGCTATTAAAATATCGTTGAATTTCAAATTCTACCTTCCGACACCGATTCTTTGATGATTCTAAAAATATAAGACACCAAGGAACAGGTGAGAAGCTGAATATCCCAGTGCCGTTATTGATGTCGGTTTTATCCAATGTTTTACAAAATAATATAGTATACTAGACAAGTTGAATTGTTTTGTTTGTTCACTAATTACGCTAAATTGGGTGATTACCATTTAATGTGTAGGAGACATTTCATTTCTATGCCACAACAAAATCTTGTTTATGACGTCAGAGGATACAGGTAACATATAATCTATAATAATATAACAAGGCCGGTTAGGTTTTTGTTTTTTTGAACACGTTAATCACTGGAATAGCAGTCAGATTTTTTGTCATGATAGCTATAATACAAGACCAAGGGCCGCGAAGAACTGAAAAGTAATTACCGGATTGTGTAATGCAGCAGAATACATATGTAAAATCATTTGACTCTCTCGAAACCTGGGCCGTTATGGAAGCTTTGCAGCGATGTCAGGTCGATTGGCGCTAGGTCGAAGTACTGAGAGCAATATATGACGCTGCTTTTATGTCTGTTCTGATTCCGGGAGGTCAAACGAGGCCAATCCAATTACATCGAAGAGTGCGACAGGGGGACGTTATTTCCCCGAAACTGTTCAATAATGCTTTGCAGGACGTCCCTAAGACTTTAAACTGGGCGGAATGCCGCATAAATATTAACGGCGAGTACCTCTCACATCTTCGTTTCGCCGACGATATCATTGTATGGACCGAATCGTTGGAGAGCTTGCAGGAAATGTTGCACGGCCTAAATGAATCCTCCCGACATGTTAGCCTTAAGATGAACTCGGACAGGGCAAAGGGCATGTACAACGAACACTTTCTCCACAGGCCGATCGTCATCAACGTCGATCGGGGAACTATTAGCAATTAGGTAGACGTAACTTCGCGAATGAAGCCGATAGAGGGATTCACTTGTGTTGGGCAGCATTCCGCAAGCTTCGTTACATTCTCACGTCGCCTCTACGGCAGAGCTTGAAGACAAAAGTCTTCAACCAAAGCCTTCTCCCCGTATCCACACTACCGCACTCGGAAACGCCTGCTGTCCCCCTCTTGCCGGAAGGTGAGGGAGAGATAGTGTCGTCCGCTTGCATCCCAGCCCTCTCGTCCTTGTTCGGAACGCGGTCCGGAATAATTGTTATTCCGTGCCGTGTTTAGAACTCGGACGAAGCCAACGAGCTTTTTGTATACATATAGTCTGGTATATAAGAGGAGACCTAGACCCAACAGGTCCGAAGCTGCACCGCGCGACATACTCCCCGACCTTTTTGAAGAAAAGCTCTTCGGACACTCCTCAACGAACTGCCACCGGGAAATTAGGTGCGTCCGCTGTGGTGGGGTCCATGCAGTAGGGGACTGCCCGCTGCCGAAAGGAGCCACCCCGACCTGCGCCAATTGTAAGGGCCCTCACACGGCCAATGACCGGAGGTGTAAGGCCTTCCTTAGGGAGGCCAGAGCCCGAGGCATGGTCATCCACCCTCCCATCCCACCCAAGTTCGCTGTGCAGGGAGACCACTTTACACTGGTCCCTCACGGCCGACACCGCGCTGCACCTGTGCCTGCGGCTCCGTTGCGGAGGGAGGGACAGGTCGAGTACGGCCCATGCTCATCCCTTGCCGCACCGGCCAACGACCCCAAACCCAGGCAGGTGAAGACGGCCAAGCCCAAAAGAAAGAGCACTCGTAAGAGGAAGCCCCAAGCTGAGGCCGTCCCAAGCTGCCACCCTCCGCAGCAGGAGACCACCGTGTCCGCAGTGCGCCGAGTACCCTCACAGGCTAGGGACCCGGAACACGCACGCTCACAAACACGCGCACCAACTCACCCCATAGTACAGAAACCAATCCCTTCACCACGGACATCAGTCCCCCCACCTTCGCGGGAACCGAGGCGCTCGGAGGGCGAGCAGTGTCGGCGCGACGAGCCCAGGGTCCACGTTGACGATCTCAGGGAGTTAATCCGGGAGATTGTCAGGGAGGAGCTGAGGGCGGTTGTAAAAGACGAGCTGTCCAGGGTGATCCGGGACCCGCGCATCTGGGCGCAAATTGCACACGCACGGAGCCAACCAACGGGGAGCCAGCGATGGATCGTGACGGACTCAGGGTCGCTTACTGGAACCCCGGAGGTATAGAAGGCAAGAGCGACATTCTCCGGCTGCTCGCTCAGCAGTATGACTTACACGTCATCCTGCTGGGCGAGACTTGGCTGGGGCCGAAGCGGAGCCTCCGGCTACCGAACTACGTCGCGTATCGGAGGGACGAGGTGTCGCCGAGCGGCAGGCCGTACAGAGGTACGGCTGTGCTCGTTCGGCGGGACGTCGTCCACGACGAACTGAGACGGGACCCTTCACCGACATGGGCTCGACTGGTATAGTCGTTCACATGGCGGGGGAGGAGCTCAGAATCTACGCGGCGTACAGACATCCCGGGAACAGCTTTAACCTAGGTGATGTCCA
>JAFELO010000519.1:0-57637 GCA_017140195.1 Eumaeus atala
GCGTCGAGCCCCTTGATGACTTTGTCGGCAGGATGTCGAGCAACCTGTTCGAAGAGGCGGACGCGTCAGAGCACGAGACTCTTAGGGGTCTCGCGCCCTGGCACGCCCGCCCCTCGGACAAATATAGCCTGCCGAGGGGGGGGGATGGATAACCAGTTTCCGTATACCTCCCACACAGGCTAGAAAAAAAATCACTAATCCATTTGACTTCGTTCACACCACACGGGCGGTACCGAGTGGGACGTGACAACCCCGTTGCCACGCTCCCGCAAGCATACGGCCCGCCGCTTCTCCCGTGACACCAACTTCACGACCAGGACCCATCTATTTCTTTTTCTTTCTTTTCTTCTATTTGTCGCGTCTGACCATTGACCTTTGACCTTTGCTTTGCCACCAATACACAGTATCGTAAACACAGCGTGCGATTCGGTGCCTGTCCATAGGGCCATCACAGGAGTGGAACCATACACGTTTCCCAGTTCGCTCTGGGACCTGTGAGAGTGCCCCGACAAATGGATAGACGCCGATCGTACAAAGATACCAATAGCCCAGGCACATAAACATATGTGCAAACGCACTCAGAGGTCAACATGACCTCGCATCAACCACAGCCTCGTATTGACGAGGCTCGAACAACACATCCCCAGTAGGGAGCTAAGCTCCGGTCTGGACCCCCCTCGACCCGGCAACGGGAAGAGTGCGAAAACATGACGAGTAGAATAGTAGAAAGAGATGGGTGTTGTAACCGAAAATGTTATCTCTTTCTCTCTCTCTCTCTCTCTCTATATATATATATATATGTATGTATATATATGTATATATATCTTTAATATTAATAGTGGACTCTGCTTTCCTTGTTCTTGTATTCCATTTTGCAGAATTAAAGGTCGCAAACACCTATGTCCTTGTGTTCATGATATCTGTCCACCATTTTAAATATTCCCCTTCGTCTGGGCCCAGTGGACAGAACCACTAGGAACGCTGTTATTTTTAATAACTATTATTTAATTATTACAATTATTATTTAATTTAATTATTATAATTTAAATATAGTATTGCGTACAATGATTTTATTATAGTAATATACCTACAATAAGTATGCTGACGGTCATATTTGACCAATGAGTTTTGGCAAACTACCAAACTGCAGAAACAACAACAGAATAAATACCATGAATACGTTTTTGGACGTTTGCATCTGCATGTAATTAAAGGCGTGACTTTCACAGTCAGCCACAGCATGAATATTCTATGCACAACTTCACGTACTCTCGTAAGTTTAGGTACAGTCAAAGAGATGAAACTAACGTCAATTATTATTTTGCTCGTTTTTTCATTTCGTTCCAATGTAATCCACTATCAAATTTTCGAGCTAGATTCGGCAACGCACATTACACAAAAGTCTCCTTGATGGGCATAAGGAGTACCGTAGCAAGAGGGATAAAGGGTTAGATAGCAAGAAAATTTGTGTTGCGCGTCGGTTCCTATTTATTTTCTTGATCAGCTCGATGGCTAAATATGGGACACCAGTCTGGGTGAAAATATAATCCTATCACAAGGTGTAGGGTTGATCGATCGTGTTGGGTTAGCTGCAATAAACTATGGCCGTTATTGTACCGTCGCAAGAGACGCAGCGCTATACATCAGTGCGTGAAGAGTTAGACCTCCGAAGAGCTGTGTGTAGGTAGATATGGAGGATTTCATACAGATGTAACAATTAGAGAGATTACTTGTTACAGATTCATGCTGTGGGCGGTTATGGGTCTATTGTTAAAATAGATTTTAGCTCGCCCTAGGTGAATATTCTCGATCACACATATTCTCAGATAACTCGGTTTCTTTGGCCATCATCCGTGGGTTAGTCGGAAGCCGTCCTGCTACCGTTGTTATGACATCCACGATACGGCCAGTCATACTATAGCTGTATGTCCGAGATAGGAACGACTACACTCACCTACATTATAGGCACGGACCGCTTTCTATTCAATGCTGTGAGTTGGATAAGTTTGGACTGCTAACGACTATTTTGTTAGCAAAGTGTAAAGGACAGGCATGAAGCCAAACACTTTCGAGTGACCAGAGAACCTTCGTGAGTGGAGTGCTTATTCCAGCTTACCTCAGGGTAAAAAGGAGAGTTTTATAACTCCTCAAAATATACCCCGAAATATTTCGATATCTGCAATTTATTTCTTTTCGACTGTAATGGAATAATATCATGAGTTCGCGTGCTAGACTTAAACGTTTTTATTGCATGTGTGCTTCGGTGCACTTAGCGAAGTTACTGCGATGCGACGAGAATTTAGTATAGCACGATGTTTGTACAATGTTGTTTCAATGTATAAGCGACAAAAATAAGAAGTTTCGGAACCACGAGACACGATATTACAAGGACTCGACGAATAAATAATAAACAATACTTAACGGGTTCAAAAAAAGAGCAGAAGTTATACAATTCCACCTGTATGCTTTTCGAAGTCGTACTTCTTTTGGCGCGTTATGGAAAAATGATGAGAGTATGGTGGGAGAATCGTTATAGATTTTTACGAAGCGTGCGCACGCCGTCACGAAAAACCGACACCCTGAAGTTAGCTAGTTAACATTTTAGATTTTAATAATACTTTGAATGTATTAAATACCTTTTTTCTATTGTTAGTGTAATTTTTTCTAAAGACTTAGAATAATGCGAAAGATAACGTTTTAGAAATATTTTTATCTTGTTGTGCCAAATAATTTTAACTTCTAACACATTTTTTTATGTTTACAGCGCGATTACGACGTCGACCGATATTCAACATTATTTTTTTTTGTTTGAAAGGGTATTCTTACGGAATGGTCCCAACGTCACAAAAATCATGATGAAATGATGAGATCTTGGAGGAATCGATGGCAATCCTCACAATTTTTATCCTACTTGTTTTTTCGTAAATTTTCTAATGTAATTTAAACATTTGTATCTGATAGGCATCATCCCGTGAAACTGACCTGATGATGGAAGGTCATTAAAGATTAGGGATTGTGGCCATTTGCAGAAAGTGAATTATTTCATCCATAATGACCCATTGATCCCTATGGCCCATTTAGCGGCCGAATCTGGGTTTATGTTATCTCTGGTAACACATACTGATCGCAAGTCGAATGACTTCAGGCTCTCCGTTATATGACAACTTGTAGATATATTTACAAATTGTCAAAATTCTATTTTGCTGAAATGGTTATAGTTATGTACCTATAACCGCTAATACTCCATAACATGGAGTTCCAAGGTGGTATTAGCGTCAACAAATCAGAATCTGATTATGGGATCCCGAAGAGATCCTCAAATTGAAGAAAAATTCACATGCTTGCCTATAGAGGCTTTTTTATATTTTCTTTACTCGTTCAGACTTTTACGTATCGTCGTCGTTATATCATACCCTGAGGTAATAATGACAGGTATACACATTCTAATCTAGGCAGATAGCTCTTGGCTAAGTTACAATAAAAGAATATATGTAAGAGGGGGCATGGCAAATTGTAAGCAGATTTGAAAAATTCATTGTTCTAAATATAAAAATTTTAACATAATATACGTTTAATATTTCGTTATCCCTTATAATTGCTGATTTTTTTTCGTTAAATTTTACTTTATCTGTCAATTTTATAATATTACGTATTTAAACATCTGACAATCATCATCTCATGTCACTGACCCGATGATAAAAGGTCTTTAAAGGTTGGGGATTATGGCTGTTTGCAATTTGTCATAATTATTTTCTTCGTCGGATAAGATACCGAGCGAAGCTAAAGAAAATTCTTTCGTCTTGTGTCAATGTGGGCTTATGTAGGGTCAATTCTACTCAGCGTACTATGGAGAAGGCTGCGATCTGTATGTATTTGGTATGATCATAAATACTGTTACAATTATAAATTTAAAAAAAAATACATTTGAATTTGGAATAGGTCATTTTTATACGACTGTTCATTGTGCTTTCTTATTTTGACGCCAATATATTGTACAATATTCTGCTATATTGAAATGAAGTGGGGTGAACAGGATCGCAGTGATTGCATTACACAAAATATATATGGAGCCAAATGCAATTTTTAAAACTCTCAATACACTTGGTATTAGTTAAAAGTTCCTGTACCGGGCTATAATTTACTGTCGTGGCTGATCCTCATCATGTGGAACCCTGAGACCACTATGAAGCTTTAAGGGATATGGAAATGATGCCTTAAGAAAACATGTTGAGCTTAGTGAACGCGAAGAACTCGAAGGTTTGCCATATTTGATGTGAAAGACCAATGAATTAAAAGCTCAGTCAATACAATAGGCCAAAAAATTATATACTATATACCGGGAGTAGTAAAGGCGCCATATTAGTCGTGTAATAGTAACCGCAACACCGGTGAGTGTTGGGGGACATAGGCCCCCGTTATTTGTTGTACATTAATAGCCGTTTGCATCCCGCGTGTCGTCTACAAAAGTAGTGAAATTATTGTATTTGCAGTCATTCTTTATTACTTTCCAAACTTGACAATGTTACGAATGCTGGGCCACAGGGCCTGCGGGATTTGGGGGGCGCAGGTTCCCGCTATCACAAAGAATACATATAATCTATTGAGTGTAGCAAAGGCCCTTTATTCGTAGTTCAATATATAATTCAATAGCCAGTTATCTCCCGCGTATCGTCTCCAAAATAATGAAGCTATTAAATACCAATGTTGCAGCGTTTCGTCAAATTGAAAACTGAACACTTTAAGGCGTCCAGAGGAGCAGCCCCGCTTAGGATAGCGGACGGAGCCCCCGCTGTATATTATAAAATATGAGATATATTATGTACAGCGTAGCAATGTGTCATGCATTAATAGTCATTTATCTCTCGTGTGTCGTCTGTAATACATATCATATTCTGTAGATAGCACAAGCGCTATATTTGTTGTGCAATAATGTCTCGCTTCTTGTCTAGAAAAGTAATGTAGCTATTTGTATTGTAGGGACATAGTATTTTCAAATCTTCACAATGTAATGAGTTCAGAGCCGCAGCAACCGTGAGCATTGGGGAGCCCGCCTCCCGTTAGTACACATACTAAATATCATACGCTGACCGTAGTAAGTGCGCTGTATAGTGCAATAATAGCCAATTATCTCCTGTGTATTACAAAACAAATGAAGCGTTTGGTATTGCAGCCCTTTATCATATTTAAAACTAAACACATTAAGGGGTCCAGAGGCGCGAAGGAAGGGATAAAATATATTATATATCGAAGGTAGTAATTTGTCGTGCAATAATATCCATGTGTCTTCCACGTGTCGCAAATAAAAGTAATGAAACGATTGGTATCGCAGGATTATACTAGGTGGATGGAAAGTACTCAGGGTAACACAGATTCATAAAATCAAATCTACCCACATTATTTAGTTCAGTTCAGCCTATGCATGCGATAATCAGTAGAGATTTTATAATTTTCGTAACAAAACAATCGGACATAGTTTCAGCAAATGGAGCCAGCCGAGCAGCGTGCCGCCATTAAGTACCTCCATAAGAAGGGGTTGATACGATCAGTACTTTAGGAGATTCTGCTCTATCTTATTCGTCCGTCAAAAAATGGATAGCAGAATTCAAGCGTGACAGAGAGAGTGTGAAAGAAGAACCCCGCTCTGGAAGGCATTTGACATCCATTACTAACAAAAATATTAATAAATTCCGCGACTGTTTTCAGATGAACAAAAAGTGACGTGACTGACTATTTCATGTGACTGTTTGGAGGTAGTTGGCACTGATGAAGATGATATTTTGAATCAGTTTGTTACAATGGTCGAAACATGGGTTCATTACTGTACGCCAGAAACAAAACAACAATCGAAACAGTGGAGAAGACCTGGTACACCAACCCCTAAAAAGGCTAAGCCGATTTTGACGGCAAATAAGGTAATGGCTTTAGTACTTTGGGTCTCGAAGAGTGTGGTTATGATTGAGTATCTTGAAAGGGGTCAGATTATAAACTCTGATTACTATTGTGTCGACGAAACAAGAGAAAAGTGTCCAGGAATGTTTAGAAGAAAAGTCATGTTTCATCAACATAACGCCCGAGTTCACACGTCTGTGTTATTTACAATTATGGCTTCGAACTATTACTACCGTTGTAGCATTTATATTTTTGCTACTCAAATATTTTATAAAAAAAAAATATCTGTCATCTTTGACTGTTAGACTGAGGGTGTGCTCTGTGTTGAAGAAATGTCACTCTTTTTCCTTTCGGCGGTGTTGAGATCGTATATATTTGGGATGACTGATGCTATCTGCCATCACCAAATGATAATAAAGTAGTTTTTTATTTTCCGCCGGATACCTACATATTCGTGTCACGATGCACGAATTATTATTACATATAAAAGGGTGACTTTATGATTTCTTGCCGACGCCATGTTTCATATCTTGTTTCGAAAAATCTTTACTAATGTTAAAAATGTCTTAATTCTCTTATGTGTGCATTTTCATATGGTTATATACATGATCTGTGCGGCTGTTACGTATTTATGTAGTATTATACTGCGAAGATAAGGCCTCGTTCACTCACTTTTACTAACCCTTATTAAAAACTGTATTGAGTCTATTGCTTGTTCTTGTATTATTTTAAGTTGTTCATGATTGTGAATATCGAGAGACCACGATTAAATAAATGTATTTAAAGACCGACTAAACCTCTAATAGTCAAATACCCTCATTGTTACCACCATCTATAGATATTACCCCCAGAAGGGCATGTCACACCGCGTCCGCCTTATTCACCTTATCTGGCACTGTCAGTTTTACCTTCTTTCTGTTACCTTACCTAAAAAATCACTTAGAGGTCAAAGGTTTTCGAGAAACGACGAGGTCTAGAGGATAGTAGACGCATATTTTGTCTCTAAGGATCACTCTTTTGAAGGGTGTCAATGCTTTAAATGGGCGATGGCAAAAAACTTGGTGGTGATTATGTAGAAAAATTAAAAATATAACTGATTTAATATGGAAAGGCGAATTTTATTGGATAGGCGAAGTACTTTTCAAACTTAACAATGTAATGCGTTCTGGCCCGTATACATATGGTAACTTCTGAAATTATCGAACGGTTTTTACCCTTCGTTTTTATTTTAAACTATTGAATTCGGCCACCGTATAGGCTATAATTAAGTTTGGTCTCTATCATGTTCCACATGAGACATCTCAACCCGACTTTAAATAGTAAAGGACATGAAAATGGCTCTATAGCCAATCACGTTGAGCTTGATAAGTATTTTCTGTTGATATAGTATTCTAGGGTCTACTGATGCCAAACACTAAATGCTCCAGTCCATCCGTAAGGAGAATCGTTAACTAACTACTAAAGTCTACGCGGACGAAGGTGCGGGTACCAGGTACTTTAATAATATAACCATTATCATTATCATCATTATCATTATCAGCATCAGACATAGGCCTCTCTCAATGAACGCCATGACGACCGATCTCATGCTACTCGCATCCCGGACATTATATTATTGTATGAATTGCGCGGTTTAAACTACTAGGCGTAGCTATTAAAATATATTTCTACTGATTACATCAGTTATATGGAGTTATCTGAAAGAATAAGGAGAAATATATTATGGCAGCCTCGGGGCCCACCGTCAGTCATCGTATCAGTGCGTAAATGCAATGATATTTGAATAGCTTTTCCTTTCCACCCGGAAACCTTTATTTTCCTGCCAAGACGCCCGAAGTATTAACAAATTGAAATTAAAAGGGTGAGTTCATGACTCCTTGCCGACGCCATGCTTCATGTCTTATGTTTCGAAAAATCTTTATTGATTATAAAATGTCTCAATTCTCTTAAGTGTGCATTTTGATACAGTTATTTACATCATCTGTATGGCTACTAATTTGATAGACCGTATCATTAATATGTTAGTTTATAGTATATGCTACGTTTGAAAGTTGGATGTTAAATTTTATTTAATTTTAACTGAGTATATATATATTGCCTTATTTTAGTTGGCTCATGAAGCCAAGAGAATGTTAATCTTATTAGTTGTGTGTTCCTTTTCAGAGCTCTACTCCTTTTCTTTTTCCCTTTTTAAATTTAGATATAATAGGAAGATAAGTTATCAGTATAATCTCCAACTATTGAAGTTGAAGATTGGAGAACTTGAAATTGAGAATTGAATTTGAATACCATCCAATTTGCAGCCTGGAGTCTCGGACCCTACCACCAGATACGACTTCATACCCTCACTTTTTACTAACCCTTCTTAAAAACTGTATTGATTCTATTGTTTCTTTCTTTAATTTTAAGTTTGTTCTTAATTGTAAATGTTTGACGCCCAACTCCTCATATAATTTTTTTCCCATTTATATTAAATGGTCCGAAGTCAGGAAATTAGCGGTTACCTCGCCGTGACGTTATGCTGTCGGTCCTGCGCCTGATTAGTCTCCGGTTGTGTGTAGCAATTATGTTTTGCTACTTAAGTTTTTTAAAGAAAAGTATATCTGTCATCTTTGACTATAAGTCTTAATGTTCCTTGTGTTGAAGTAATGTCGCTCCTTTTCCGTTTGCCGTATTATAACGCCCGTATTCACACGTCTGTGTTATTTACAGTTATGGCTTTGAACAATTACTACCGTTGTAGCAATTATATTTTTGCTACTAAAATATTTTATAAAATAAAATATTTTAGTAACAAAAATATATAAATATTTGTCTTCTGTATATATATAAATATTTGTCTTCTGTAGCAATTATATTTTTGCTACTGTTACACTGAGGGTGTGATCTGTGTGGAAGAAATGTCACTCTTTTTCCTTTTGTCGATGTTGAGGTCGGATATATCTGGGATGGCTGACGCTATCTGCCATCACCAAATGATGATTAGTTTTTTATTTTCGCCGGGAACCTACATATTCGTGTCACAATGTACGAATTAATATTTCATATAAGTTCATGATTTCTTGCCAATGGCATGTTTCTTATGTTATGTTTCTAAAAATTCTAACTTATTGATTGTATGTTCCTTTTCAAGGCTCCTTTTCTGTCCTTTTTGCTTATTAAATTGAGATTTAATATTAAGATCTAAAAGCACTATATTATTCGAACATTGAATATAAGGAATGAAGAACAATCCGCAAACAAACAGGGATTAAAATTACATATATATATATAATTTTAATCCCTGTTTCTCTCTATATATATATAGAGAGAGAGAGAGAGAGAGAGAGGACCATCCAAGTTCGAACAACTACCCAGATAAGACTTCACACCGTCACTTTTTACTAACCCTTATTAAAAACAGGATTTATTCATTTGTTTGTTCTTGTAGTATTTTAAGTTTGTTTATGATTGTGAATGTATCTAAAAGTTTAACACACCTTTAACTAAACCTTAATAGTACCATCTTTAACCCCATGTGGACTCCTAACACAGAATTAAAATTGTCACACGTGTAGGATTGCCGTCCCATCGGAATGGGAGAATGAGGGAACAGGGATACGCAGAGTATATTATATTGCACTTGTGCAATTTAATTTATACTGTGCTATTAGCTATTCACCGAAATCCTGCTACGGATATATAAGAAATGGCTGCCGTTACATTGTTTCCTTAAATAGTTACTATTTTCCGTAAGTTTTTTTTATAGTAGACAAACGAGCTACCGGAGCCCTTCTACGACTACCGACGCCCATGAATATTAACATAATTACTATGTCGATGTGCTGCCCTCCTTTCCCCCCCCCCCACGTGTCACTGGCTATTCACAAACCGCACGAAACGTGACATGTCAATTTGAGGCGGTGCTTCCCGGTTGTGTCAGCTCAGTTCCGCTGCAGCGCAGCATGGCTCTATCTCTTACTAGAAAAAAATTACTAAAAATAACAAAAAGAAACTATTCACTTACACAACTAACTCATATTTTCATTGGGGTTCAGTGGCTAAATATTTGTCGCACATCCCTGTCCAAGGGTGCTTATTCGAGTTTTGAGTTCACAGCAGCGTTATTATAGGTTTCGCATCGTCATTTGTATCGATGTACTGACGTGTGAACGTGTGTGCGTGTTGCGAGTGTGCGCTTGTGTGTGTGTAAGTATGAGTGCATGATACATGTGTTGCGTAACTAAAACTTTCAAAACGGGCGCCCAAGTTGTATAAATATACACTCTGATGAAAATAATAATGACAATGTGCACGAGGCCAGCGTTGTTGATGTTTCATGCAAGTCAGAAAACCGCGCGAGATATTCATGAATATTGAGGAACAATGTAGTTGATTAACGAGAGAGAAAAAATAAAGAAGAACTTATCTGTTGTCTTGTGTGCCGTCTGATATTTATAGTCGGTAATATCGACGGAAATCAGAAATAAACTTATACTTATTACTTTTATAACATTTACGCGTCCGTCAGTGTATTCAAAATAACTAAGTTTAATTGAAGTGCACAGGCGCTTTCCTGACACATTCACGTATTAATTCTCAAATATTCAGGGTTTCGTCATAAAAAGCATCACCCTAAACTACAGACGATGTGCTAGCGGGCGAAACCACGGGGCGCTGCTTTCATAATTTCCATTAAATTATAAACGTTATACACGAATAAGGTTTATGAATACAAAACGCCTCGCATGCTTTTCAGTACGGTGAAATAAATCTAGAATATTCCAGAGCAATCTATAAGCATTACAATTCAAAGAGGGTACGAATAACGAGGCGTACATTCTGATATCCCTCCAAGTCATTATTGTGAAGTGCACTCACTCCCCTGGCTGCAACACGTTATAATTATTTGAAAAGTTTTCTCTATAAATGGCCGACAAGCCAGGGGGAATATCAAAGAGGTCTTTTGTACGATATTTACTATTCGTGCATCTTTAAACGTTCCAAGTAAATGTGGAGTCTAAATGGAAAACGGTTATTCAATATTCATGGGGTTCTATTAAAAGGAAGCATTGCAGATGAACCGGGTCGCCGAGTCTTGTTCAAAGGCAACGAAAGATTTTTTTATGTTATAGTGGGACAAATGAACAGTCGCAGCCTTTTGTTAACGACCAACGCCCATAAACATCCTCATAATAGTTAGGTAAATGCATTGTGCTCCTTTCCTCCTCCCTTCCAATTGATCACAGGATACGCATGAAACGAACGAAATGGACCATACGGCGGTGTCATGTGAACGAGACGTACCTCCCCGGTCGTGCGGACCCAATTCCGCTGCAGCGCACCATAGCACTACCTGTCATTAAAAAAAGGTCGCTTTTGTTTACTCAATCAATTTCTTCTTCATCCTTTCCTTATCCAGTTTCTGTATCAGATGATTTTGGGGTCGGCCAGCTTGTCCAGGGGATTTGTCAAGGGCGCCAGTGTTTACATAGAACGACTGCCATCTGACCTCTACCAACCCAGATGGGTAACCAGACCCAAACTTAGGTTAGGTCGAATTCGCATACACGAATCTCGATTTAGGCGGTTTACTCATTCTGTTGGTTTTATGATGACGGTGAGATGACTATAAATTCCGATTAGTACATTCCCATTACCTATATTATAGAAAGACAACTGTTCTTACTAAACTTGCATAATTTTAGTTCACCAGGAATTGTTTAGGTTTCCTTGACAGATAGAACCACAAAAAGATGGACAATAAATTAATCCTTAAAGCCAAGCATAGACTAGCAATTTGGCGATATAATCGGAACCTGTGAAATCGGCCCTGAGCCCATTGACCTGTGGAATTAAGTAAATATGAGTCTCATATTGTTGCAAAATAACGCCTGATTTTATAAATTAACAAACAAATGTTATACACTTTGCTCGAATCTACACGATCATTTAAGCAGAAAAGTGACTCCATTCGTCAGTTAGTAACACTTTACATAAAAGTGACTCCATTCGTCAGTTAGTAACACTTTACATAAAAGCTGAAAATTTTATAAGTATAATGGCCTTACATAGATATACTCATTTGCCCCCACAATTGTTCCTTTCTTGTGGCGGTGAGGCTCAGTAGCCTGGGGTGAAACACTACGGGGTGAACTTGGGCGAAACCAACTGATCGAGGGGGCTGCTATCTTATAAGAAGTAGGAACTAAAGAGCGGAAGGAATAGGCGGTCTTCGTACCCCTCTTGCATGAAGAGGTGACAAGTGCAAGAGAAGGAGACTAGTACTCGATGTGCCCTGAGAAGTTTTAGTTTCTGGGCACCTCTTCAATGGTGGCACTGATGGCACTCGCGGTGGTTTAGTGGGTATTCGGCTGCGAGCCGCACACACCACTGCATGATTTTGTACATCACCTATATGTCAATTTCTTTTCTATCCATTTTTGTAAATTTTATATTACTACTCAGCTTTGATTCTTCATTACAATTTGGAGGATAGAAAAATATATTTATATTCAATAATCCTACACCATTGCAATACAGACAAAAACACATACAATTACAGATATTGGTGGCTACAAAATCACGTATTGCTTTGATGGCACAAAATACTTAAGCCAAACAGTACCTAACGGTGTTCAGCAGTAATGCTTGTTTATAATATGATATGCCGTTAACGAATTTACACTAGCTATTAATTGTAAAATGAGAGTTTAGAAAATATTTCTTTTATTGTATATTGGGCAAACGACAAAAATGAAGCATGACACCACTCTTACTAAAGCATTCAGGTCGAATTGTTGACCTACTCCTTTTTGAGGTCGGTTAAAAAAATCTCGCAATAGCAAGATTAGTACAGAATAACAACTACTGGGAGGATGGTGTTTTTTTACCAATAAAGTAAAATTTCAAATTTTTTGTATATATTAACACAAGTTTTTTTTTTAACGCCACGTCTATGTTGTGAATGAGTTACTCATTAGATTACTTACATCGTCCCCATTTCTTAAAAAGAATCGCATCCTTTACCAATTTATTTCAAGACTTGTTATATATCCGCTGCTAAAATTGAATTTGCCCATCTTATACTTGTAAGAAATAGATAGCATCCCGCGGTTTCACCTACGTATCTACGGTCCTATTATTCATAGCGTCATTGTATACAGCATCTAGCCTTTCACGATAAATGTATTATTCAACATCAAAAAGGTTTTTTATTCGGGCCAGTGGTTCCTGGTATTAGCTCGTTCCAACAAATAAACCCTATGTTAATAATAGATTTTAGATTTTAATTTGTAGTTTTGGTTCCGTCATACCAAGAGTGGCACCTGACTTCACAAAGTGGGAATACGCAATAGAAAATCCACACTAACATAACTAAGGTGAAAGTGTTTGTATTTTTTGTTACAATACACTACCGATGACCATAGACATCCTCATTATCGTAGTCATGCAGATACGTTACTCTCCATTCCTCATCCACCCAGAGGGCCAGCCGCTACTCACAAACCACAGAAAATGTGACAGCATAGCGGCCACTTAGCCCGGAGTGAGGGAATTTGTTGTTTTTTTGTCCTTCTTTCACGTCAAAATGAAGAAAAGGCTTGGTGACAGTTTTTGTGTAGACAGTTGACCTGAAGAGAGATAAGCGGCTTGGTTCCGATGAAAATGATCTCGACACAAATACGAATAGCGCTACAGTCTTTAAGGAAGAGGCATAATACTGGACCCCACTGCTACAGTACAAACACCAGCCAATAGGGAGTAAGACTCGCTTATGAATGCGGAAAAAAAAACACATATCTCTTAAACTACAAAATTTGTTTGGTTCAAACCAATCCTTATTTGAAATTTTTATTGTATCTTATAAACTAGTATTTTAATTCAACTAGTACGTAGTTCAAAGGTTAGAGCGGGGACAGGACACACATTTTACTACTTTATAAGCAAATATCTCATATAAGGTGAAAAAGAATAGTCAAAAATCCATTGTAGAAAATTGTATACCATTTATATAAATAACTATCCAACGAGACCTCACACGGCTATGCTCTCTTGAATGTCTTACTACATCCTAATTTTAAACACAGTACCCATAATATGGGAATAAGCATCTGTGACGTACGGACGTACATACGGACATGACTAAACTATAAGGGTTCCGTATTTTACCGTTTGGCTACGGACCCCGAAAAATTTGAATTTATTGTAAACAATTACAACTGCTCCAAGTATTATTCTCCTTTTCATTAGTAGATGGCGTTAGAATCTCAGATCACACGGACAATCAAGTCCGGACGCAAGGGGTCTCCTGAACTTTGTCAATAGTTTTGGTTAATTAAGTTTGGTATGTATTGAGTTGTTCATTCTCTCAACTTCAAATTAGCATAATGTTTTTCCTATAGCATAAGGGGGCGAACGAGCAATCGCCTTTTGATGACAACTGACGTCCATGATTATCCATTTGAACAATTGTTACGCAGATGCGTTGACCTCCTATCACCCCCCGCCCCCCATTTAGGTTGATATTTAAAGCTTTACACATTTTATGGGTAAGAAGTTACACATTTAATATATAAAAGCCTTCGTGAGGCGTTTTATTTATTTTTATTCTTTTAATAGGGTATGGCCCACCAAACTATCCCACCGCTGCTACTTCTGTGTCTCCGGGATCAACAGCGGCTACCACCCTTTGATACGATCGCAGGGAGTCTGAGGGAATGCTAGAAACTGCAACGAATAAATTGAGAAGAAAAACGGAGGGGTATGAAGTGTTTCCAGTTTCCCACCCCAATCAAAGCGGAGATAGTGCTAGATTGCAGTGACTTAGACAGTCAAACAAATAGACGGCAGCCAGATATATAATTTAGCCATATATATAATAGAGCCAGGAGATATAAACGCCTAGCACATATTGACTACACGTTATATTTAATTATCATCTGGGGCTTATTGCGTTACATTATCTGCTGTCAGTAACATTTATGACAAAATTGTTTGAAAGTACGAACATTTCCCACGTTGTCCACGAGGTCACTATAGTTAATTACTCCTGTCATTCGTGTTCCTTACGTTCTAATTTATAAGAAGACAATATTTTAGTGAAACTATTTAATAACTTTTAATGTGTCCTGTTGCATTTGCATATTATAAGCCGCGGGTATAGATATCCAAAAAACGGACAATATCGTTTATGATAGAGTTTCAAAATGGCTAGTCTCTATTATTTTCCTGCCTGCTGGCAGAACCACAAGTGACAACTAGATTTTTTCAAAATCGTTTTGGGATGGATATTTTGTTTCCTCTCTCTGATCTATAGATTAATTATAACAGATTATGTTTCACTAAACAATTGATTATATTTATAGAGTTTAGTGAATTATGTTTATAATTACTTATTTTTTAGTAGATCAACAGCGATAGCCTGAAAATTTTAGACGTTACCAATATATAACAGCATTCTAAATATAGT
The DNA here is from genome assembly GCA_017140195.1 of Eumaeus atala. NCBI lineage: Eukaryota > Metazoa > Arthropoda > Insecta > Lepidoptera > Lycaenidae > Eumaeus > Eumaeus atala. The sequence continues at coordinate 15,341 of JAFELO010000519.1, forward strand.
TTGGAATAATTATTAAAAAAGAATCGGTAGTAATCGGTAATCGGTAGAACAGCAACAACAACACATCATCATGCCAGTTCCCTGACGGGGTAGGCAAACAGAGAGGAGCGCCACACGTCACGACCCTTACATACCTGCCTTGCCTCCTCCACTTTCATAACTCTCTCCATAGAAACACGCCGGTTGCGAAGACTCGGACATACCTGACAGAACCCGACAGAATGACGGCATTAACTTACTTTACCCAAATGGAACTCATTATAATTATATAATCAACGTTCTAACAACTCCGTATATCTGTGTAACCCGTGTTTAAAATTTTGTGTTATTAGTATTTCAATGTTCGTTTTTTCTTAACTTAAAAAAACGAAACCTGCTTAAAGTATATCGTGAACGCGTATTAGCTTTATATAAAAACAATAAATTATATCATAACATCCAGTTCTCGATATACTTTCAAAGAGTGCGTACGCTTCGTTTAAAAAAATAAGGATGAGTAGTGGTATTAGCCTAGGAGTCAGTAGCCTGATTGTGATAATCAGTTGCGCCATCATCAACACTGTTGGTTATTCCGGTAAGAACTTGACATTTATTATTATAGTGGTGAAGGGTTATACTATCACACTGTCCCATATCCCATAGGATTATCCTTATTGTACTGAGACGATGTTGATAAAATCCTTATCGACCTTGGCCGGGATTCAAAGCAAGTTAAAGGTCAGTAGCGGTTTTAATCTTGGTCAAGCTCAGACATAATGTGAATATTGCAATGTATTTACATGGTCGGGACTAGGCCGAGATTTTATGTGGTACAAAACTTCATTATACTGTGAAACTGTCGCACCTCTTTCGTTTGATCCCTATTCATAAATAATAGCTACCCATTGATGTCTTAAGTTTACGCGAATGTTAGTTATTACAATAAAACTGCTTTTACAGATTTTACCGCGGTTTATTAATTTTTTTATGTAGCCCGACGTTTCAGAAACTTTACAGCAACCATGGTCACGGGTGGACTGAGTTAACAGTCCACCCGTGACCATGGTTAATATAATAATTTAATCAACCGCGATAAAATCCTTAAAAGTAGTTTTATTGTAATAATAGGTACCTATTTCCTGTTCATATCGTCTATACTATTAAAGGTGTTGAGTTGCGAGTTGGCGAATAGTTATAATTCAAATAAATGTTATTCCAAAACAGTATTGTTTTTATTTCAAATTCAGTCATTTCTTTTTAGATAGTTACATTATTTTGTGAAATTATGATAGATTCTAGTGCCATGAAGAGTTTTCTACATTTTTCTAATATGAGTTGCTACGTGCATTTGCACGATCCATGATTAATTTCCTTGGAAGACTAGAGGCTTCGAATAGACGAGCGAGCCTCGCCAGTCGGCCGATTAACATCTACGACAGCGACGAGATAACACAACGGCGACAACAGATACAGAAGTGGGTGAAACTAAGGCAGAGCGTACTGAGGGCTTACTATAAAAATGTTAGATGAATTAAATGTGGAAATAATCAATTGAACTATTTGTTTTGATACAAAATATGTAAATATCAAATCGTCAAATAGTTCGTGTTATTTGATAGACAATCATCATAATCGTCATTGATTAGGGGGTACAACACCTCCGCACCGTGGTTCAAGCCTATTCGTGGCGGGAGGGCTCAGAAGCCGGGGCTGCTCCGGGACCCCTTGGGCGAAGCCAATTGAACCGAGGAGCTGGTTGCTCTTTGTGCCCCTCTTATATAAAGAAGGGACTAAAGGGCAAGGGGGAGGTGGTGCTTTTTGTGTCCTTTTTATAAGAAGAGGGACAGAAGAGCAGACAGGGCCAGAGAAGGCGCGTAAACGCATTTCCCCGCGTCAACAAAAAAAACAAAAGAAATACAAAGAGGTGCAACACCTAACCAATAAACATTACGATGACTGTCCGGTAAACCAGTGCCAATATTACAGTTACTTACTGAATACCCTGACGGTGGCGGCAGACTTGTATTGACCATAATTGTCCAAATAAATTCCCGAGTAGCAGCATAAAACGCTCGCTCCGCCTTCGTCTCTTGGGTGTTGGAATTCGACAGTAAACAAGATAAACAAACTGCTATCAAAAGAACTAAATTGTACAGATATTTGAGTCAATACTTTGCTAAACTTAAATAAAAAAAAAAACTACAAAAAAATTCATACCAATCTACAATTTCATTAGCAAAGACCTAATATTATTTTGTAATCTCTGGTTTATTCCACAATGTTTTAATTATGCAAATACACATAAATATACATATTCTATAAAGCTGTTGTCGCTGAAATGATTGTAAACTTTTTGAAATTTTGGATTACATTCGCTTTTACATCGATATGTGTATGATGTGTATGATCGATATGTTAGAACCGCGTACGATTTCCAGGGCTTTTTCTCATAACTAAATTGCACCGTGTGTAATTAGTTTTACTTTTAGTATAGAATATTATACTTAGTATATTCTTAGTCTGTCTAATAATATATACATCCGCATTAGAGCGATATATCAATTAAAAAATAAAATTTCAAACAATTTACTTGTATAATATATTTTATTAGAAACGAAGTATCACTCTGGTCTTTGAAGAATTCATTAGGGAATTTACTTATATTATTGAAACCTCTTCGTATCAAAGTCATATGGCAGAGAACTGGATCGGATAGTCATCCAGTATCAGTTGAAGAATAAGTCCGCTGAAGTGGCAATGGGCTGGTCACACACTCAGAAGAACAGACAGCATATGGGCCACTACTATTCTGGAGTGGGGGCAGCGCTTAGGAAAACGAAGTGCTGGTCGATCCTTCACCAGGCGGAAAGACGATCTCCCTGCAGTAGCCCGAGTCCCGGTCCGAGATGGATGTGAGTAGCAGAAGATCGGTCGTCTTGGCGTTCATTGAAAGAGGCATCTGTCCAGCAGTGGACCGATAAGGGCTGATATAGATGAAGATGAATCTAACCTTTGTTAAACAACAAATTGCGTTTACTTCAGCTATCTGTATGTTTGGCTTTTATTCCAAAACTGATCATGTCTCTTTGTATTTTTGTTTGTTTGTTTATCCTTCTTTATGAAATCTAAAATGACTTTGTTCGGCATTCTCATTTTAGGACACTTCGAGAAAAAGTCGCTAAGGACATTATCAGTAAAGGACAAACAAAGAAACATTAATTTTCATATAGATAAGATGACAAGTCACAATTGTTTTAGCATGACGTATTTTATATCTAAAAGTTGTAATTAATGCCGATTATCTCCCGATTCGAGTTACGAGTATAATGCAAGACAGCCATGCACTACGAAACAGGTTTTGTTTTTATTAGCTGGCACAACCTGTTGTTAATAAGGTGTTTGTAAACCTGTGAATAGGAACTGGTGAATTATAAACACCTGCTATTGACTGTATAAAGATAATGTATACGTTTTGATTGTTGATGAAATCTTTCTCTCTCTGTCTGTATGTTTGTACGAACAACAGCTAGTGTCCATTATGTCTCGGGGTTTGGAAGCGAGTATATACGTGTAGACACAAGTGCATTCACCATTCGATCGTTACCCTAAATCGGTACGACCGAAAAGAACTCGGGCACAGTATCAAGTGTTCACCGAGGCGCCAGTGTGTAACTCCGACATCTGCATGACTTCGGACTGTTGTCCATAGCAACAAGTTGTGCCACGCTACAGTGAGAGACATGCATTGCAGCGGAATTGTGCTGGCATCAAAACGGAGATATCTCTCACTCACATGACACCGACATTAAGTGATAGCTATGTTGTCACATTTCGTGCCGTTTGTGAGTAGCCGATGGCCCGTTAGACGAACGGAGGGCAACGGACGTCTATATACGCCGGTAGTCGTCAAAAGTTTCTGATTTCTCGTTTGCCTCCCAATACTATTAAAAATAGGCTATTATTATTTTATGGCCCAATTACCTGGGCCACTTCGGTCCTTGCAATATCAGTATTACGTATATAAAACATTTGAAAAAGTTTTATAAAACAACTAACAAAATACCCACCGTAAGATTTAATAAACACGGACATTCAATGAAATGGAATAAATGAGTACTTATAATACATATTCTTAAACGTTAAACAAATAAAAGTTCAAGGACACAGGTTTAGGATATCTTACATGAGGCTAACTTTACAACTAACGTCAGCAACATTATTAAAATTGTTATAGACATAAAAAATATTTTGTAACTATCTCACATCGTTACCTTAACTAATGAGTAACCTTCCTGCTAATAACAAAAACGTATATCGCGAAACGTATATCTTACTAAGGGCGCCCCGCAGTTTCACTCGCTCTATCCATTACCATGCTATGACACGTACTTGGCTGTCAATTTTTTAATACAGTATTGATTTACAGGTCCCTTTATAAAGCCATGCAAATCCAACGACAAGGCATGTCTTAAGTCCAGTACTCAAGCAGCGGTGTACAGCGTTAGTGACGGCATTCCGGAACTTGAAATACCCTCTTTGGACCCAATATTCGTGAAGAGTGGAAATTTGGACAGCAAAAATCTCAAGCTAAAGTACATGGACATGCACGTGAAAGGAATACGCGGTATTAAGATTTTCGACGTCGAGTAAGTATGGGTAAAAAATAAGATTAATTTTTGAAGTTATGAGATTTTCGTGATTTGCGCGCACGCCGAGAACAAATCGTTTATAGTACAAGAGAGCAAGCTAACAATTATTTCGTAAATGCCCGATGGCATTCACAGACCGCACGAAGTGGAGGTCCCTCTCCAATCTCGCCTTCCGAAATCGGATGCGATGCAGTGTAGTAGCACCTACTAAGTAATGAGTATGAATGGGACACGCTTAGAATTTTATATATTTTGTAATTTTCAGGCGCGACCTCAAGACGAACACCGTGAAAATAGAAGCAGAAATGCCAATCGACGCGGTCGGGCAGTACGAACTGGACGGCAACATTCTCTTCTTAAACTTGTATGGCAAAGGCGACTTCCAAATAACAACGAGTGAGTCATTAATTGTGCTAAGAATTGTCCTCGATTTCCTGAGAATAAAAAAACGAGAAGATATCAATTAGCATTTAGTTATATTCATTGCTATATAAAAACTGTTTTTTGCTATCTCACTGAAGCGTTTGGTTACATGAAAACAAACAAAAATTACTAAACTGACGTTAAACAGCCTTTTTTGCGTATCGCAATCGTATAATAAATATCGTTGAGGAACACATTTTTGAGCTATCATCATTTTGCATTATCATCTCATGCATGTAATCCTTAAGGATTTATTTCGTTAGGCAGTAAATAGTTTAGTAAGAGATAGTGCCATGCTGCATAGGAGGATGTAGTGCCATGCATGGTGCATAACATTACATCAACGGAATTAGGCCGGCACGACCGGGGAGGTACCACTCGCTCACTTGATTCCACCGTAAAGTGACACCTACGGGGTCGCGTTTCGTGCGGTTTGTGAGTAGCCGGTGGCCCCTTGGGGGGGTGGGAGTAGAAAAGGAGGGCAACGCATCGGCATAATTATTCTAATATTCGTGGGCGTTGGTAGTCGTTGAAAGGCTCCCATTCTCGTTTGTCTCCCTATACTAGAAAAAAATGCAATTTTATATTTTATTATTAATATTAAAACATCACTAACACCGTTTAATAAATACTTGAATTCCTTGGATAAATCTCGTTTGGACAGCACCATATGATGAATCTATACTAATAATATGAGGCTAAGGAGTTTGTTTGTTTAAATACACTAATCACAGGAACTGTGTACCCGAATGGAAAAAGTATTATTGTGTCCTATAGTCCATTTATCGAAGAATACTATAGGCCATATACCATGTCGCTGCGACTAATAGGAGTGGACTTACGCGGTTGAAACCGCGGGGTGGTACTCGTATGGATAACGTCTACGTTCCTATATTTGTAACAGAAATCTCTACGAGATGGCGCTACCATACAAAATATCAGAAATGAAAACGGTTTTCAGTAATTAAGAACTGCCATGCCAACTAGTGGAATGCACTTTTCAAATAATAATATGAATTATGTAGTAACGCGCCCAGTCCACTCGTGTCCGTGGTTGCTGTAAAGCTTCTGAGACGTTGGGCTAGTTAAATAATTAAATAAACCGCGATAAAATCCGCAAATTTATTTATTTATTTAATATTCTTCTTCCTTTCCTTCGTCAGCCCCTCAATGCTAAGGATCGTGACCGCAAGTTCTTCTCCACTGTGGCCTGTTCTGCGCTGCATGGTACGCGCTGTGTCGGACCCCCGACAGCCTCTCAAATTTGGTCTAACCATCTTATAGGAGCACGAACTCTAACACGTTTGCTCTCCATTTGACCCAGTATTAAGAGTTTCTCCAGTAGATGCCTAGATGTACGTATAATGTGACCGAAGAAACTGAGGGTTCTCTCTCGGCAGATCGTCGAGAGCCGTTTGGTGATGTTCAGCTCACTTAAAATGGAGACATTCGTACTCATCACGGTCCACGGGATTCTGAGGAGCCTTCTCCAACACCACATTTCAAACGCACCGATATTACCTTAGGTTTCTGCACCGTATATGAAGATCGAGAACACGAGTATTATACAACAGTTTTTCAAAGTCATTCTTCAAGCCTAGATCCAGGTGTGTTTGCCTAAATGAAGCCGAGGTCTTATTAAGTACAATTTATGCTTTTTGCAGACAAAGCTAATTTTACGACCAAATATAAAATCAGGCAAGTGAACGGACCTGATGGCGAGGCACATTGGAAGATAGCGTCGTTCGATTATACTTATGATGTAATAGAGAAGGTTACCTACAAATTAGAAAATCTCCTAGGAGGAAGTGACAGTAGTGGTAAGTGATAACTTATTCAACACTTTTTAATAGGACATAGACAGTGCCCTTGCATATAAACTGAATGCTTGAAAGTTAGGCCAGCCTTTTAGTAAGAGATAGTGCCGTGCTATACTGCGGAATTGGGCCTGCACGATCGCAGAGGTACCTCTCGCTCACATGTTACCGTTATAAAGTAACATCTACGGGATTGCGTTTCGTGTAAGCCGATCGTGCATTGCCGGGTGGTGGAAGAAAGGCCGGCGCTTAGAGATGTAGCGGATGCTCATGGGGTTCGTGGTCGTCAAGATGCTCGGATTATGTTATGGTTTTCCGTATAATATAAAAAAATAATAAGTGAGGGAGAGATTAGGAATTAATGTAAATATCGATGTTAAAATGAGTAAGGGTATGCTCCGATGGTTCGGACATGTAGAAAGATTGATGAATGTAAGGTTAGCGAAACAGACATACAATGCGAATGTGGTAGGATGTAGGTACCGGGGAAGACCCAGACTGACATACCTCGATCAAATTGGTCGGGTACTGTCCGAAGGTGGTGTTCGGAGTCTTCACAACCGGCGTATATATTTTTTTTTTTTTAATGAAGAGAAATATGAAAGTGGAGGCAAGGCAGGTATATAAGGATCGAGACATGTGGCGTTCCGTTCGCTCTGCCTACCCAGTTAATGATGTGTGATCCAGAACTGGCTTAATGATGTGTTGTTGTTGTTGTTGTTGAGGAAAAATCCTGACTGGAAAGTATCTCCGGTCATTATTTTTAGTCGTGCGTGATCGGCCTTGCCTTAATCATCACATATCACATCCATGTGAAGTGGTAACTCTTGATAAAAACGCATAATCACGTTTCGTAGTGGGGTAGGCAGGGAAACCGATTGCTAGACGTCAACCTTTATTTTTAATACATATTCAAAGTCGGAATCGAGTACTGAATTTGCTCTGAGATATTGTATGGTTTCTTTAAAATCACCCTGTATACCTGCTATCCACCTTATTTGCACGATATATATGTTTCCCTCAATTTAATCTTAACTGTTACCAGCTAAGCTGATACAGGAAGTATTGGACACCAATTGGAAGCCAATCGCCCAAGAACTTGGCGCTCCGATCGTCAGAGAAATTGTCACCACAGTTCTGGGATACATAAACAAGTTCTTACTAACGATACCAGCTAAAGAACTTGAAATCAAATGAAGATAGTTGAAATTAAATGAGCAAATATTTTTGAGAAGAACTTAATCATTGTCTGCCTTCTGTATTTCAGAAAATGGTAGTTTGATCGCCGCTTAGTCACTAAAATAACTTTGTCTGTCAATTCGTGTATATACATATTGAATAGTATAGAAATAAATATTCAAGTAGTTATATTATCTAGTTCATTTTACCTAATCTAAATTATATTTTAAAAAAATGTACATGAACGTAACCAATTAAAAAAAGGGAAAAAATATGCAGAGAAACAAAATAAACGAGTTTAAGTTACAGTAGACAAATGTGTGTCTTAATGATTATTATTGAAGGAAACTGCTCAGATGATTGTATTGAACTATTACTATTTAATTTAATTTAAATTATTAAAAACGGACGTAATTAATTGACTAATTATCTAAACTCCTTTAATGTTACGAGTATAAAATATGTGATTGTTCATTCCTTTTCTGCATTGAATACACTCCAAAACTACTATAATTTTTTAAGTCAATTTATTGTGAGTATTATCAATCAAACCCAACTGGATTTGATTGATAATACCCACAATAAATCCTTTAGTAGCGCTAGAAATTATTGACTGTCCGACACACGTTATTCTGTCACAAGTTGACCTTTCTGTCATGGCAACGTGTAATGCTAGTATATATAGTATATATATATTATCTTATTACCTAGCACAATCAAATGCATTTAATGCAGTTTTCACACTTGCATACAGGTATAGTATAAAACGTGCCGCATTTTGCATGCTCATGGAACCTCAGGTATTATAGTAAATTCCCGCTCTACACCAAGATGCCTTTACACTTAAGAAAAGCTTATACAAAATACTTCTACTTGACATTCCACTGAATTATTCCGCCCCACATTTATTTCTTATAAATTACTATAGGTACATAAGAACTTTTTGCTGTTTAGGATTTTAGGTAGCCCAAAAAAGATGAAACAGCAAAAAGTTTTCATGAGACACACATAGTACAGACCATGCTATGAAGAGGCAGTGCCTTGCAGCAATGTGGATGAATTGGGCCGGCTGTATCAGGAAAGTAGGACTTTCGCTCAAATTACACCTCTTTTGCGCGGCTATATATATTGACGAGGGAAGGAGGACACGTCTGCTTAACAATTATACGGCTGTTTATGAACGTCGGCAGTCATCAAACCTTATTTAATATACAAGATTTTATTAATTAGCTAAATTGACGAACGGCTGGCGTAGAGGTACCATAGCTCGGATAATTCTACTTGTTGCGACAGAGGACACTGGTTTGAACCCCGACCAGGTCGTGGATGATTAACTTTGTAGTATATGTATTTCTATAGTAAAAATCAAAAATAAATTTCGGCTGTCTGGTACCTATAACACATGCCGTTACGGTACTTACCACAGGACTAGACCAACGTGGTATCCCCACCACGATTCAAGCCTTGTCGTGGCGGTGGGGCTCATCGGACCCTCGCCCCATTGCAATGTCCCAAATTTGGTGGGCCTGTTCTGTGGTGCGGGACCCCATATGAGGTGGCGTTAGTCCCCTAGGGGAGCTATGGCGTGTCTCGAGCCCCACACACAATTGGACCCCACCGAGGGCCAGTGAAGGCGCTTAAATACGTTTCCCCGCGTCATCAAAAGAAAAAGGCTAAGGAGGTGCGATAAATCCACAGATATAATAATATTTTTTATTATTAATGTATCAGTGCCTTAATAATTACTCAGCTGTGTAGCGCAGAGCCAAGTGCCGGAGTCGTACTGGACGCTCGTCTCTCTGAAGTATTGTCTAAGTGAAAAGTTCTAACAGCGCTGTGACTGTCTCGAGGACACTTCACATTGAATGTACTTTTAATGATCACAACACAACCAATACGGTCCTAGAAGTCATGGCGTTATCTGCGGTTTTTGAATAGCTGCTGACCCATTGGACGGATGAGGTAAAGGAGGGTAACGCTTCAGCGTAATCCTCAACCGTTAGGATGTTGATGGGCGCTACTTGTTACTAAATGTCTCTGATGAAGAAGTAGTGTCATGGTATGTAGTATACTGAGGTAAGTAGAAGATTAGATAAGTTAACCTCCAAATTGTGCCGGCACGACCGGGGAAGTACATCCCGCTCACATAATACTGCCGTAAAGTGATATCTTCAGTGTCGCGTTTCTTGCGGTTTGTGAGTAGCCGGAGGCCCATTGCTGAGGGGAGAAGCGTCGGCATAGTAATTATGTAGATTTTTTTGGGCGTCGTTAGTCGTAAAATGACTCCGATTTCTTGTTTGCCGCAATGATCGCATATCATGAGTCATGCCATACATTCTAACGCACATCAAAGTTACAATCAGCTCACTCCCGAAACGCTGTTTTATTGGTATGCAACAATGACTGTGTAGCAGTATGTTTCTGATCTCTCTTCTCTATAAAGCACCGAAACTGTCTGAAAGGTACAAAGATTCAGATATACAGGATATTTGGTAGAACTTTGGACATACGAAATGGGGCCAACCATATGTTACTCACTCCACCCAAAATATTTAACCTTGCCTTTTCTTTCGAGTTTCTACACTTTCTTAACTTTGAAGAAGGATATTATTACTCACAATGAGTAAAACAGGCAACGCCTTATTTGCTTTTTCTTTTGAATGTTATCAGATTCGTATTTAATTATTGTTTTATGCAGATGTAACGTAGAAATAAAGTAATGGGTCCTCGAATTTACAAAAAGCATGTATGATACTTAAAGCTTAATTTCAACTTTCATAAAAGAGATTGATTGAGAAATTTCAATTCTAGTAAAATATCTCCAGTGTATGACCTTGTCAACGATATAAATTTCGTAAAACGTTTCACTTTCCGCGCAAGTAGAGTTGTGTTTCACCTACTTGATGAAAGAAATTCAAGAACTTATAAAGTTTAGTTTGAATTGAAATAAATTACATATCAAGGTCTCAATCTTTATTACTTTTTTATGAAAGTTAAAATTAAACTTTAATTATTTTCATAAATCATTCTGTAACTTTTTCTATTGGAGCAATAGTTAAATACTAATCTGATAACATTTTAAATTTATAAAAAAAATCCACTCATTATAAATGTATTAATATATCAAATTAAAGAAAGTGGCCAAATTCGAAAAGAGGGCGAAGGGTGAATATTTTCGGCGCAATACGTACCACACGCCGTTTTCGTATACTTTCTGCCCAGCACCTTGTATGTTATATAGTTTAAATATTGCAAACCCTTTACCGTCGGTTTGATTTCAAATATGACACATGGATTAACATTAACACAAATACTATATATTTTATATTACTTATTCTAAGACAAACGACGCATTGGTATTATTAGTAAGGTTAATTACTAATAGGTCTCACTGATGTGAAAGCGCCACACAAAGCCGGATGAACAAAAGAACACCAAGTTCTCCCGCCAACAAGAACTATGCAGTTTGCACTTTGACAAGTTTTTATGTTTGCCTTCTATTGTTTCCTTGTTATAGTTATGATTTATATGAAATTGGATATTGTTAGTCTTTCCTCATCATAGTCATCCAGTGAATATAACACTCTTTCAATGAACAAAAATGTTTGCCTTACTGACTACCGCACGGAGATCAAGAGAATAAAAGGTACGAGGGTAGATCTAAAAGTTCTAAGCCCGATCAAGAAAATGAAGAACCTAGTTCAACACACTTCTTCCACCTGACCTGCAACTAGTTTATCCCTTCGAAAAAAAAAGATTCCGAAAGGTCGGCGAAATAATCGTTTACTGCGATTATCACCTCATCTTTGGTAGAAAATTTCCAGCCACCCAAATGTTTTAAATTTGGAAATAAATGATAGTCTGAGGGGGCTAAATCCGGTGAGTAAGGTGGGTGGGGCAGCAATTCGTAGCCACAATCATGGATTACAGACATTGTTTCAACCGAAGTGTGAACACGTGCATTGTCTTGATGAAACAAAACATTCTTACGCAACATTCCCGGCCTTTTTTCTTTTATTTCTTCCCGGAGTCTTCGTAAAAGGTTACAATAATAACTAGAATTTATAGTTTGACCTTTCGGTAAATAATCTACAAAAATAATGCCCTTCGCATCCCAAAAAACAGAAGCCATGACTTTGTTAGTCGACAAAACGACCTTAGCCTTTTTCGGTGTAGGAGAGTCTGATCGTTTCCATATTTTGGATTGTTGCTTTGATTCAGGAGTATGGTGGTGAACCCAGCTCTCATCCATGGTGACAAATCTAGACAAAAGTCCTCGGGATCAGTCTCAAAAAGATCCAAACAGTCTCGCAAAATTGTGTATCGAACTCGTTTTTGTTCAGCTGAAAGCAACCTCGGGACCCAGCGAGCAGAAACCTTATGGAACCCCAACTCTTCCGTTATTATGTGTTGCACCCAGCTATGACTAATGTTTGTTATCTCAGCTATCTTACCAATAGTCGAACGTCGGTCACCCAGTACGAGACAACACATTTTATCGATGTTTTCTTTCGTGGTAGCGGATGTAGGCCTTCCACTCCTAGGATCATCTTTAATGCTCTCACGACCGCGCTCGAACTCAGCTACCCACTTCATGACACTGGAATACGATGGAGCAGACTCCCCCAAAGTGCTCACCATATCTTGATGGATGTCTTTTGGTGATAAGCCCTTTTTATTGAGGTACCTGATGACTGCACGGTGTTCAATTTTCACCATTATTGAAAATTGCGTCAGATTGCTTCAAACAAATAATCACAGAAAATTTATATTGTGCAGTATCGGAATGAAACTGCGCACAATAAATCAATATGATACGTACTAACAAGTGACGATAGATTTAAAAAGATGTCATAGCAACATGTAGGTTAGGCCACGAACTTTTAGATCCACTCTAGTTTATATATTTGTTCATATGTGTGCTTTACTGTGCTTGTAAAAGTTGTAAGAGCAACGTTGATCTAAAAGAAAAATACAATATACACGATTTCATACTGAACTGTGATTCTAAAACGTCGTTGTATGTACATATACATATTTTATTGCAAAAATTAACATTACGCGCATGACTTTAATTTGTATTTATAAAACAGATTTTTTCTCAAACAAGTTTACAATATTTTTTTCTTTTTGTAAAGTCAACATTTCGCGCATGATTTTAAGTTGTTTTTACAAATTTCAATTTGACATGTGCACATTTTTTGTACGAACGGTTTATAGACTCTGTCTGTTTGTATTGTTATTTCTGTAAATCAATGACCAGAGAGACCGAGTTTTAACTCATCACCTCGACAAGAACGTCAAATGTTACACCGTTGTAGATTTTTTACAGACCTTTTGTGTGACTGCGTGACCCTGACTCAGCGTGCAAGTAGTAGCTCTAAAGAAACATAGACGCTCCAGCTGATCTCGTCTACGACGCCTTCAGACGGAAGCACGTGCAAAAGTTAATATTTTCTACAGATTATTTGTAATAACACTTGGCAGTATTATAGAATACTGTTAGAACAGAATACTACATATGCTATAACATTGCCAAATTTAATCAAAATCCGTTCAGTACTTTTGGTGCGATTGGGTAACAAACATTCGTACATCCGTACAAACTTTCGCAACTATAACATTAGTAAGTATAACTTAAATAAAAAGTATACAAAATTTTGTGGAAATAGTATAAAGGGTATATTTTTATTTAAGTTATAATATGAATTTCCATCAAGAAGTGGAGTGTATTGTCACATCACATCTACAATATTAGTAAGGCTACCGATACCTCTACGTCCGAAACTGCTAAACATATTGTCTAATGCGGCAGTAGGAATGATGAGCTTCGGAAACATGTCGCGTACATTATTGTATTAGCTTAATGGTAGTCTCAGATTAAACTAGTAGGCTAAAGTTCTCAGCAAGTTCCCGATATTTGTGCGCTAGTGCATACGAGGCTTAAGTCCGCAACATGTTCCCGAAATTTTGTCGCCTAGTCAATACGAGGCTAAAGTTCTCAACATGTTCCCGACCTTTGTGTCGTAGTGAATACAACCCTAAGGCTCTCAACATGTTCCTGATATTTGCGCACTAGTGCATACGTGGCTAGAATTATCTACATGTTCCCCACATTTGCGCCCTAGTGAATACGAGGCAAAAGTTCTCAACATGTTCCCGACATTATGTGACCTAGTGAATACGAGGCTAAAGCTCTCAATATGTTCCAGACATTTCCCCTGGTGAAAAGGAGGCTAAAGTTCTCAACATGTAAACATTTTGTCGCTTAGCGAACACGAGGCTAAAGTTTTCATCATGCTTCCAAGATTTTGTCGCCTAGTAATTACGAAGTTGAAGTTCCCTACAAGTTCCCGACATTTGTGTCCTAGCGAATACAAGACTAAAGTTCTCAACATGTTCCCGACATTTATGCCCCAATTTACACGTGGCTGAAGTACTCAACATGTTCCCGACTGTTTGTCGCCTAGTACAAAATACAAAGCTTTATACGTGATTTTTACGTATCATCGCATATACCTACTTGTAAGTATATTTTTTTGTTGACTGCTCTATGCTGAAGTAACTAGTGTAGCTTCAACGATTACTATAAGACACGTAGGGTGACGGTCTAGGTAAGATTGTGGTACATAGGGGGAGAGCGCCCGCAGTTGAGAGGGATTCATTTCGATATTTGTTTAAGATTACCTAAAGAAAGTATTACAATCTTGGCCTATATTAGAATATTTTTATACTGTAAACGGGACATGATCATGGACTTGAATTATTTCTTTATCGAAATATACTAGACTAGGTCTATTCGTGACCAACCCGCGATGTGACAGCCGAAACGTCGGAAGTCGAGGTCAACACTTCGATTAAAATGGCACGCGATTACGTCCCGTTTACGGTATGAAAGTATGAATAAAAATCATGACAGCTTAAATTTTTGTTCAATCACGTCTACGCTACTGAACAGATTTTAATGAAACTTGCTTGCTACCAATGACATCATGTGCCTCAGTACCTTGGCTAATCGTGGATGTTCTAGTATAGCTTAACGTGTTGTGGATGCACTAGGACACTTCCGCTTACCTCTTCGGGGATAACCGGCGTGCAGGTACTTCTTTTTACATTCGCGCAAACTTAAGACATCAACATGGTGATATTTTAGCTTGTGTGTCAGAATAAGTCATAAGCTACATAAACATTATTTTCGTGCATGGCTTTGTCTGTGTAGAATAAACGGTGTTCACATTGTATTGTGACATTGATGCGTGCCCCATTTCATTCAGAACAAATCAATGCAAATGAAATTATTACGGAATTTAATAACATTACGGAAATTGGAAACGTTTTGTGGCATTTCGTTTGTGTTTTATGTTTCATCCCATTAATTTTATAAATCATAATGATTATATTTTTAAGTAGTTATTCTGAAGCACAAATACATGGACACATGTGAAGCACAATGTATGGACAAATATCTCATGTGAAATGGGCTTATTGCAAAAGGTCCCATAAATCTAAAATATATCCTAGAGTACATATAAACAGACAAACGTGGTGAAATATATAACCACAGTGCCTCATCTGCTTTGATGCCAGGTCTGGCTGGCATGAGCCATGACAGACGAGCAGAAGCAGGTGGCTTCTTGGTGACTACATATAACACCCATAAACATTCATGGGCGTCGATGGTCGCAAAATGGATCTGATTTCTTGTTGTCCCTATATTTAAAAATGTATAGTTTAATACGTGTTGACATCCCATCCATTTTTTTAATAATTACTAAAAAGGAGCAATTTGAAATTTGGGAGATTATTATTTTATTTTAATTCAATAAAACAAAACACACACTAAAACACAAATACATACAGTAACTTGTGCAAGACACTTTTAATTAAATTAGGTATCAACTGTCAAAAATAACAATTCGAGTTTCCTATATTTTTACAAAAAGGAAAGACAATTATTTTCAAATTTCGCTTGCGTTAAAATCACTAGTACACATAATTGTGGCACCATTGTGCATTAAGACACGGCTTTTCTAAGAAACGGAAGCTTAATACACAGAGTAGAAAAGCTAAAGCATTCCTGATACAAAGGAGATTAAAGGAGGTAATAATGTTACCAAGTGGAACATTTCTCGGGAGTACACAACGTGTTGCCAGCTAAATTGCTTTCGAGATATCGTTATCCAATATGTGGTTATCTCTAACGTAATAAGGAGGGTTAGGAAGATTGTGTAATCTCCCTTTGGCCTTGTCGCGTAAGTTCTTTGTTTTATTTTTGGCGCAAAACTTGAAGTTCAGATAAAGAAGTTTACACGATTTTTTTTTCGGGATTAAAATTATTCTGTTACAGATTGTAATCTGTGCTTTATTTTATCCAAATTATTTCTGTATTTTTTTCGTGAAAGACAATGTGCGAACTTTCGCAATTGTAACATTAAAAATGTTAGCCAACCAAATTCATTAAATTTGCTAAACGATACTTCAAATTCATTAAATTTGCTAACCGATACTTCAAATTTATTAAATTTGCGAAACGATACTTCAAATTTATTAAATTTGCTAACCGATACTTCAAATTCATTAAATTTGCTAACCGATACTTCAAATTTAATTGCGATCATGAGTACAGGTATAAATTTGTTACATTTTATACGTTTACACATGATACCATGTTGGGGCACAGGAATTTTATATAAAATTATTATTAGTGTTGTATTTTATACTATTCATAGATGACATCTGCGCCATGAGCTAAAATGTGCGAAATTCAGCAACATAGCCTTGGGCAGCTGGCCCCGCGGAGTCATTCGCACATGGCGTAACTTTAATAGCCAAAAAGAAGTAATAAAAGATCGAGGCCTTCAGCATTGAGGATACCAAAAGTTGGAAATAGTAGCAATGACACACCCCAACATGATTCAAGCCTCGTCGTGGCTGTAGGGCTCAGCAGCCAGAGGAAGAATTCACACCATTGCACTGTCCCAAATTTGGTAGGGTTTACCTGTAGTACGGGGCAAATACTGTATGAGCAGAGAGGGGTCACTTAAGGGACTGATTATCCATCGTGATGCCCTGTTGATTAGTAGTTCCAGGGCACCTCATAAAAAGCGGGACTCATGGCACTCGCTTGGGCTTAGAGTATTTGACACAATAATGTGCCGGGAGAACTACATACCTTTGGACCCCACCCAGGGCCGGTAGAGGCACGTAAATACGTTTCCCCGTGTAAACAGAAAAAAGGTAGCAATGACACTAGCGGTTACATTTTTTTTTCGTGGACAGATCGGCTCAGTTGGTTACGTGGCGGTATAATACGCGTGTTACGCCAAACATTTGAGATTTTGAGATTCGAACCTATACGACATGAATCTATTCGAATGCATACTAGGGATCCGCCCAGGCTTCGCCCGTGAATACTACCACTCCTGGTTTGTTACATAAACAGATTCTATACTAATCACTATATCCATTAGTGAAAATACCAAGAAAATCCGTTTATTACATTTTGATAGGTATTATATAGGATTAGGTAGCCTTGGGAACTTTTTTATAATATACATATTATGTATATTTGTGTTTATTATATTTAGGTATTTCTACGACAATAAGCTTAAACTTACTTAAATGTAAAAAAAATGTTTTTCTTTTTCGGAGGGACCTACTACTGATTGGCGGCACTTGTCCAGCCCTAACAGTTCGACTGATTACGTAATATATATATTTAAACTGAAGCCTTCTTATAGTCTAGGGGGTACTGAAGTTTTTTGTGTCTCGATAAAGCGCTATGGCCGCATGGTGGGGGGTAACCATTTCATCACCGACAATTTGCCGTTTGTTTGTTCGTTGAGGTTTCAATTATGTTATGTGTCTACACATATATAAATCATCTAGTATCTGTAAATATCCTTAAGGTATCTAGTTATGGGCCTAGACGCACGTAGCATGATTAGTCTACAAAATAATATTATTAATCCCCCTCCACTGCCAAAATTTGTGTTTCATTAAACGATTATATACCATTACTTAAATAACAATTTTAATTCAAATCATTGCTACTGAAGCCAATATCCTCAACGCAAATCCCTTCTCGGCTCAAATTTATAAAATCCTTTTCAGAAGTCTAATAAAGTTTTATAAAATTAATTAATCTTGTTACGTGGCGGGGATTTTTTCCCCGCGTGGCTCCGTTTCGAGGGCGTTCTTGACAAGAGCTCACTTAGGGATGGGGCCCCCTTTATAAATTGCCTCGCTATCTAAATCTGAGAGATAAGTGGGACCTTCCAATTGCGCACATCAGTAACACTGACATTTAGATAGCACATCAAAAATCCGAATGCGGTACACATAAACTAGTGATGTTTGGCGATATATCGTAATCATAATGTCGATAAATTTAAATTTGCATTTTTTAGTATCGATTTCGATAACAAGTGTTTTTTTGAAACGGACATGGCCCACCACATTTTCCTACCGCTACTAATACTGTGTCACAAGAATCGACAGCGGCTACCACTTGTGACCCTTTAATATGGCCGCAGAGAGCCCGAAGGAACTCTAAAAACTGCCTTCGGATCCGCAACGTATTTACTCTGAAGACAACAGGAGTATGGAGATATGAATTCCTAACGCATATTTACTACACGTTATATTTAATTATCATCTGGGGCTTTGTTTGAAAGCACGAAAATTTCCCACGTTGTCCACGAGGTCACTATAGTAAATTACTCCAATAACATTTGGAATATATTATTAAGCATTACATTTCGCTCCTTCTGCCAAAGACTCCCACTGTATGTGATGTGCGGTTTATTCATGTTTCTCGGTAAGTTTTGAGTAGTAACATCCATTGCGTTAAAGAGTTTTGTAACTTTCGGTATATCTTGTGGTCTTAAAAAGTCTAGACTAGAGAAGTTTCTATAGTGACAATACACGGCGGCACAGCGTTGGATAACAATGAGTGTGATTAATAGTAAGTGTTGTAATGTTTTCTTACTTCTAATTTTCATTGCACGACCGGAAAAGTACCTCTCATCGAGGGCATTACAGACAAGATTAGGAGTCAGTCAAATTACCAATTTTGAGTTTTGAGTATTTTAATAAACACACATCTTCACGCCAGTTCTTTAATGGGATGGGCCAGAAGAATAGACCATATATCTCACAAATACAAGTGTGACAAGCCACAAATGTTTATATAGTATTTTGTTAATATTGATAATGTAGGTATCATGAACCATATTCTTTGTAAGAGGTAGTGCCATTGGTACATTGTGGCCAGATCAGATTGGCAGTATTGGGAAAATACCTCTCGCGCGGATAAGACCGGCGCGCGTCGTGATAGGAAAACAATCGCGTTTCGTGCGTGATATACAAAAGTTTATAGGCGTCGGTGGTAATTAATAAACTCCGACTGCTATGGTGACATGCCACATTACTGATACATGTCGATACTAATATAAGGATCTCTTTCACTTTGGGTCCCTATAATCGAAGTTTTCGTACGATTTCGCACGGAAAGTATTCTATCGTCCATTCATAGAGGATAAAGTGAAGTACTAATGGTAAAATATTTTTTGCCTCTCGCTCACATGATACCACCGTAAACTGACATCTTCGGTGTCGTGCTTCGTGCGGTTTCTGCACTGCCCAATGCCCCTCCATTATATATAAAGTAATAGTAATTAGGCAGATATTCATGGGCGTCGGTAGTTCTGCAATGGTGCCAGTAAATAAGAAACAAATATTTTCTTTATAATCAGCATCTAAATATTTTACTATCTACTAGCTGTAATTTTGGAAACACAAAAGACAACCCATTGTTTTTTTTTTCCAAAATTTCAATCTCTCATCTGAATGGCCCTTCAATAGATGTTGCTTAACCGCGTTCCCATAATACTCATTAAGAGTTTGTCGACTTCATGGAAAGACCTAAACTCATAAGTCAGCGTCTGACGCCAGCCGACTTAGCGTGTAATTTTCATGGCCGACGTGACGTCGAAAGCTCTTGTCTGACTGAAGCCACATTATTTGCATACTAATAATATTAATTATGCGTGGTGCATCCCTACTAACACTATGAACGCATAACTTTGCGTGTATCTTTGTTAATACTTCACGCAATATTTTATTAGATTGGAATTTAATATCTATACTTACGTTAATGTTATAAAGAGGAGACATTTGTTTCTTTGTTCGTTTGTTAGCATGGAATAGTCTCCGAAACTACTGGACTCATTTGCCCCCCTATACATGCAGTAAAAAAAATTACCGTGCTTACAGTGCAATGCATTTTCCTTTTGAGTACCTCTCATTTCAGAGATGTTTCCAAAAGTAAAATCCAGTCCTGTGTCGGAACTGAGTATTGGCACTAACACGTTTTTTAAAAATTAATATGTATTTATTGAGTTGATTATTGCATATTATCTTTAATAGAATATTAGAAAAATAATTCTGAAATTAAAAATAACTGTAAGTTATATTCGAATTAAGAACTCATCTTAATGAACGCGTATATTTGTCTAGTTCGTTATATTTAAACTTCGAATGATGTTTCACCGACTAGGTTTCAGGGCGTCTCCCGAGGTTTCATTATATTGAACTAGATGGCAGCATTCCTAATTTTATTTACTTCTGCGCCAGTATTTGATTAAAACGACCCCAGTGTGTTCAGGAGCGACATACATCTTTCATGGCTTTATCTTTTGGACTTGGCTTCACTAATGAAGGCATCTCCGTACTAAAGCGTTCTTCCACGTAATAGGTGGTGAATCAACAAACTATTCTCCTAAAGGCGGCCTTAATTATAGAACCTGGCCCATATCACTCATTCATTAATTATTTTTTAATGCGTTAACTAAAAAGGGAGCTAGTTTACAAAGAAATCAGCATGGGATAGTCCGTCAGTGGGGTCGTCTTCACTGGCTCCCATGAGCCTATGCGGGACTGCGGTACTTGAGACCACCCACATTACCCTTGATCCCCTCGGTAATGGGGAATTCACAATAGGGCATTGAGGGGCATTTTAGTGCGTAGGCTTTTCAGCCTGGAGTGGAGTAGGTTGCCCCCCGCAAGCCAAGTACCGGGGGGAGTAGCACACCGAGGGTTTTGTGCAAATTCTAGTGTTTTCGTTCATAACGGCACAAAAATAAACAATCTGTGACAATTTTAACTGTCTGGTTTACATTGTTCTCGAGATACAACCAGGTGACAGGCAGACAACGGAGTCTTCCCTGTCTGCCTGTCCGTGGGAGTCCTATATTTGCCCTTTAGGTACTGAACCCTTGGAGAAGACATTATATGTGCCATGACTTTTTCTTATAAAAGTTATCACCACGCTCACAAAAATTAAAAACCAAAGCTATTTATGAGCATTGAGTTTTTCTATTGAACGCCACAATGGATGTTACTCCTGAATATCTCTATAGTCGCCATGTATGTACAATTCACGTCATACTTCACCATAAGGCTAGCCCTCAAGAGAGAAAAAAATACTATACATATATAATATTATTATTACGAATAGCCTGTGTGTCCCACTGCTGGACACAGGCTCCACCCTCTTTCCACACGTAAATGCTTAGAGCCAGATTGGACCAACACTTCCCACTCTTTCCAAAGGAGTCGAAGTCTTCTCACCATCGTCGACGGGGCCTGCCACGTTGTCCTGGGCATACTGGAGGGTTTTTATTTTATAGAATAGGGGGCAAACGAGAAATCGGAGCCTTCTTGCGACTACCGACGCCATTAGCATTCACGTAATGACTACAACGATGCGTTCCGCTCCCTTCCCCCCTCCCAATGGGCCACCGGGTACTCACAAACCGCACGAAACACGATACTGAAGATTGCACTTTACGGCGGTATTATATGAGCGAGAGGTACCTCCCCGGGCGCGCCGGCCCAATTCCGTTGTATGTAGTGACATGCACTACGCATGGCACTACCTCCTCCTATGCAGCATGGCACTATCTCTTGCTAAAAGTTCATATTGTATACCTACTAGTTGTTTTTGCTCATGAGTTCATAACATTCACTTCAAAATGTTTTACATAAAATTCACAATTTGAAGACACCAACGAAGAGGATTTACGAACGATACTTAATGATTCTGTACGTGATAAACGAGCGACCCGTCCCGCGGGATGTGGCGGAGTGAGAATGAACTGTCACGCCGTAAAATATAATATAAAGATATTAAATACAAGCACCGACTACCGACTTTGCGTCCAATTTGGAGCTTGGCCAGCAATTGAATATAGGTAGCGCAATGAGTTTTAGTGTCAAACCAACTTAATAAAGTTGTAGAGATATTTAGTAAAAGGCGGTGTCATGTTGCATTGCATCCGAATTGTGCCGACCATGTAGGTAACAGTCACACCCTTGGTATCGCCGCAAAGTGACAGCATAATATTATCATTTTTACAGTATGAGGGGGGGACGATAAAACGAAGCCTTTTGATGACTACCGACGCTCATAGATGTCCACATTATTGATGTCATGCAGATGCATTGCCATCCACCTTTTCAATGGGCCACCGGCTATTCACAAACCGCACGTGTATATCCTCTTGGATACGAAAGATTTTAGCGTGTCCAAATAAAAATGTTTTAAATTTATTCCAGAAAGACCAGGCAAACAAGCGGGTCTCCGTCGCAACAACGCCTTTGCATGACAATTGTGTAGAAATCTATTGACGTCGATAGTCGTCGATAGACTATTCGAGTAGATTCATATGCCACCCTTTACTACTTATAAAAGTTTAATATAAAGCAAAGGGTAAAGTTGGTACCGGCAATACTCAAGATCATAAGCGCACTATAATTCATCGTTCACTTACACCACAGGCATAATGAACCAGGCCAGACAGCCGTGCCTCTGGGACCCATTATATACATGTATGTGCCTGGAAGTACAGGCTAAAGTACGGCTTATATAAGGGTACAATCGGCAGACGAGTGTTCTAGAAAAAATACACGAAGAAATATTGTGTATTTTTGGATAAAATTTTGCCAAATACGCGATGGCAAACATCGTCTGTGGCAATTGCACTGTCTGGCAATCACGGTACATGAGACACAGCATGGTGACAGGCGGTCGACCTTACCCAAAGGGTAAGAAGGAGAAAAAAGGTTCTCGTTTTTATCCAAAAAAACCCAGTAATTTGGGGAAAATCATGCGCAGGACCGAGAAGAACGTAGTCTGCGTAGCACTGAGAACATCGGTAACTTGCGAACTCCATTGTTCTTGCATTATAATTTAACGAAATCTCATAAATAGTAAGTACAACCAGATCATCTGCGGCTAAACACTTCCTAAGGGACGAGCAATAACGCCAATTCTATAGCCGATCATAAGAAAAAATATCGTTATTGTATGCAATTTACTATTAGATGAATCTAAGTCCAATAAAATCTAGACTGAAATATATGAGACCTTTCAGCGACTCCAAATGAACTAATGATCCGATATTGTCATTAACCGTTTTTGTTTAGCCGACCGGAATGAAAACGAAAAACACGGGCCCAAAATTGCATGAAACTTTTAAAATAATAATTTGTCACATCGGGACATGTCATCTCTGTCCACCCTAGATCATGATTGCTGTATAGCTTCTGGTACGACAGCTGGTTAAATAATAAAATTAACTAAACTAGTTTTTAATAGTATATATAGGTGGACAAACGAAAGCCATTTTAAGACTACCGACGCCAATTAGTCGCCATATTTTGTATATCATAGGACAAAAAGTAAGTTGGAGGTGGCTTCCGACGCATCAACATGCGAATATAAATATACTTTGATCTCATTCACCCCATCCAGCCCGATGGGTCCACACCGAATAAGACGCGACAACACAACTTTCACTTTACGGTGTGTGAGCAAAAGGTACCTCCCCGATCGTGACATTACAGGCCCAATTCAGTAGCAATAGAGCGTCGCACTACCTCTTACTAAACAAACTACAAGAATTGTCGTACAACTAAGAACTATATAAGACTGAGTGCTACTGCAGCTGGATCGGACGTAGACGTTAAAGAATGTCCTTTATTTTTTTTTTATTTAGTAATAGGGCAAACAAAATCGAATGCTTTTCACGATTGTTGGCGCCCACAGATTGATTGCTAATAAATCAGATGTGGCATTATTGTAATACAGGTGTATTTCTCTCCTCCAAAGCGCCACCGGCTATTCACAACCACACCAAACGCGACAGCATAACTGCAAAGTTTTATTTAGTAGGATGACCTTTTACATATTTCACGAAAAAAGCGACGTTTTTATTGAAAATACACGGCCGTGTGTTCGTGACGGGAGAGAATAAAAAATAATGAAGCAGAAACTGCGAGCTTTGCGCAATATAATCGGTGATGAGATCTTGGCCCGAGGAAGATTGCACTGTTTGTAAATGAGACCTCCGGCAAGAAAATCCATTTGATTAAATCCCTGCCACTCCTTAAATTAATAATTTCTAATTTCCTACTCTTATTTGCAGTGGACGTGGACGTCGTTCAGTTGATAACAACGATGATGATCAAAGTTGGCTTTACAAAAAGTGCTGCATATCACCCGAGGGAGGTACCTCTCGCTCAGGAGACACCGCCGCTAATTGACAGATATGCTGTTGCGGTTCTTGTGGTTTGTGAGTATTCGGTGGCCCATTATAGGAGAAGGAGGAAGGACGGCAACTCATTTGCATGACATTTACGGGCGTAATGATTGACATTTCGTATATAAAATATAGACGATCTCCGTGCAGTAGCTGGTCCGGGATGGGTGCGAGTAGCAGGAGATCGGCCGTGTTGGCGTTCATGAGAAGAGCCCTATGTCCAGCAGTGGACCGATAAGGGCTGATAATGATGATGATATAATATATAAGATGTGGAAAGTAGAAAACATTTTTCAGTTAAGAAACATGTAGAATGTTTTTTGACCACAAATAAACTGATACGTAAATCAGCGTTTATAGGAATTCAACTACTAAGGATAGACGTAAGTAAGGTACGCGGGTGAAACCGCGTCGTGTTAATAGTATATTATATTTTAGCAAATTAGACTACAGGGGGATTGATGTGGTGAAGTGTAACACTAGGTATCGGGTATGTAATTGTTTATATTTGTAATTCTTTCTCTCCGTTGTAGCCTGATCCCGTTTCTACGTCCGATGATATCGGGGTGGGCTACTTAATCGAGAGGATTTGACGGGCGCCAGTTTTTACACAGAACGACTGCCACCAGAGCTCAGCAACCCTGAAGGGAAACCAGGCCCAATCCTAGATTGTGTCGTATTGGAATTCACGAATCCGGGTTTACACACTATGTTTTCCTTCACCGTAAGGTCACTCAGAAATTATACTTAAGTTGTAAGAATTCATTGGTACATGGCCTGGTTTGAAATTGGACGTCCGAAGCGCTAGCCATCAAACCAGGCTCGTAGCTCTCGTCAATGTGCAGGTGACTGGACATTACTCTTAAAGAAGGATGGCCCTAATTTTTTTATGATGCAAATTAAAAGTAATTAACATCATAAGAAAATTATGGCAATCCTTGTTAAGGAGTAATGCCCAGTCGACTTTCAGGTCTGACACAAGATTTTTAAGTTATTTATCTGTTCTCAAATTTCTGGGTTTTAACAGTGTTAAATTTTTTTGCCGTTGTTGACATTCGTAAAAAGAAATATTTTCCTACTTATCTTATAAGGCATAACAGAAGAGGAAAATAATGGGCACAATAAACGTCTGCAGTAAAACAGATGACAGGAATTAGTCCGTAGCTAACTGTTTAAGCTCGCTACACGAGTTTGCTATTAATTGTGCAAACTTTCCAACACATTTTCAAACTAAGCAAACGGATGGCGTCGTTAGTTATATGTGTGACATAAAAACATTATTGAGATACGTGACGGTATTATGGGATGATGGGGTAAAGGCGAGGCATCTATATGTCGCAGTCAGATTGTTTAAATCGCCGTATTTCATTAAGGCTAGCCATATTCAAAAACAGAGCCGTTTTGTGTTGTGGCGGGCTATCGATTTGCCGGATTAGATACGGCTGAGTGAAATTCAAATTAAACGAAACGCAAATTATTAAGATAAGTAAAAATAACAACTCAAGAATGCAAGATATAATAAGTACTGTCTGCGTTAATCGGAACAACTGAAACTATAATTCTTCGGGTACTTTTAAAAACTTGGTACATCAGGACATCTGTCATCTCAATCCACCCGAGACCATGGTTGCTGTAAAGCTACAGTAAGTTACTTTACAGCTTCAAATACAAATTTCCAAATTGTAAACGAAAGCTCTCATATCTGCAAAATAATTCAATTAACAATAACAAAACAATAAAATAATGCAAAATAATCAAAGAACAAACAATTTAATGACTATTCGTTACTATTACTATACGTGACAAATAACAGTAAAGGAAACTGGTACGGAGTGACAAATGATTGTTGGTACATTTCGTTGTAAGTGTGTGTGGCTTCGCGACTGCTGGGATGATTAATTTGAACTCATTTTGTTGCGATGCTATAAAAGATTTAATACTGGGAAAGTCTAAAATCGTCACTATGACATTTATTTTAAAGACATTAAATATGATTTACCTTTATATCAGGAATGAATAAATGAACATGGCTTTATTTAAGTGTAAGTTTCACTGTTACACAAACTTTGCAAACACAATAACAGTATATTTCTCATCCGAATTAAAATCATGAGCACAAAACAAAATAAAACGATACTAATGTAGGTGCCTACTATAAAAAAGGTTTTTTAACATATACAACATTTGATATACACAGGAAAAAATACAACAGTGTAATATAGTGCCCAAAACGGAAACCAGTCAGTTGTATGATTGCGATAAGTCCACAATCCTGGTATTACGTGGTCCCGATAAACGTGACGGTGAGGTAAGAATGTGCGTAGTACAGGGAGGGGTGATGTAAGTAAAAATTATAAAATATAATATTTATTATTATTAAATAACATGGCCGTTATTATATTAAATTATTCAATAGTTTGCGCATCCATTTGTGTGATATACCATGTGTATACTTCCGTTTCAGGTAAGCACAGAGATTATACGTATTTCTAGTGTGTGTAAAATAATTCGACGAGGGCAATGAAGAACACGGAGTCGTACTTACTTATCTCACCTTTTTTTTTGTTGACGCGGGGAAACGCACGCACACGCACACGCACACACACAAACACACACACACGTACACACACACACACACACAAACACACACACACACACACACACACACACACACACACACACACACACACACACACACACACACGCGCGCGCGCGAGCGCCCAAGAGGTAGAGAAACGTGAGACCTTCCCGAAAGAGTTGATGGCCTTCTCGCCCATCAAAACCACATGTAGCGCAAAGGATCTAGCGTCGCCCATGTATGGGGTACACAGTACCTTGGTCCCAGGTACACTCGCGATCGAGGTACCATTCATCCTAATGGTTGGTCCGCTGCGGAATGTGTTAGCCTATTACGGCTCCCCCAATCCGATAAACAGTTCAAGATCGTGGAACACTTCTGTTCGATAACGGCGTGCCTCGATTGCAAGCGTCAAGTCGTCTGCGTATGCCACAGAACTTACACCCTCTAGTATCAGCAATTTAAGGATATCGTTCAGGAATACCGAACTCTGGGGACATCCCATTGTGGAAACGTTCCAAAGCGATCGCATATTTTTTATGTTTTTATTTCAAAGTCAGTGATAGATGCCGGTAGCTTTTGCCACCATGCATTATCGTAGGCTCCGGAGATGTCCAAAAGGACGAGCTGGACGTACTTATATGTCGAAAGAGGGACTTATAGCCCTCTTTCACGCAGATGGGAGAGATGCATCCCGATATAACAGTGTTTGTAACAGCAAATTTAACTATCCTCCCTCCCGGCGGAGGAGGGAGGATAGTTAAATTTGCCGACTCCTACGTCGGGCAGGCAGGTCGCGCGCGGTAGTTCAAATCGGCCTCACGTTGAAACGCATAGGGAGGATCATGGCCGAGGGCCGTCCTTCCCCCTTCACCTTCTGACGGGTGAAAGGACTCGTGCTCGGTAGCCTCGGAATACGTAACCAGTACTCTGCGTGTCCCTACACTGAATGTGCGGACACGAGTCTGAAAGTATGCGTGCTGAAACTATTTGACAGTTGACAACTATGAGGCAACTGTCCAAAAGAACTTGTCTGGGACGATCCCCTTCATTGTCGCGCAGTTTGGATCGTATTACACTGCGTTTGTTAACTTGACAGCAAGCACACTCCCCTCTATGCTTACACAAGTAAATAACGCAATCTCTTTGTCTTTCATGAGCCGAGCTAGCTGCAGTGGCTTGCCGTAGATTTACTCTATTCAGAAGAACCATCAACATTATAGTGCACAAGTATTTGCGCATACGCAAGTGCACTCTCAATTCCCGCATTCTCCTATTCCGAGGGGACGACAATACGACACGACCGTGTAGAAATGCAGTATATAAAATACTATTAATATCGATCAGCGAAATTTTTGACCCTACGACAATATAGGAGCAATACGATTTTCTAGAAGTTGCTAGATTCTTATTTAAAGAGAACAGTGAGCTATTTTAATTATTGTTATACCAACATATTGATATAGAAGGCAAGCCAGCCTGAAACGCGGCGTCTATATCGAAAGGAACAGCAAATGTAGTACATTTCTCTCTCTCTTTTTTTCATTCATTTCTCCCAGCGCAATGCTCATGCGAGATTTGATCGACAAAGCTTATAAAGCATATACTTCCAAATTGGAAACCTGGCATCATTTTTATGGTTCCGTACACAATCGATTAAAACGCACCTTATTGGTAATACTCCGCCGTCCGTCTGTCTGTCACCAGGAAGTATCTCATAAACCATGATAGCTAGAGACAGTTGAAATTTTCATATAAAAAACGTGTTTTGCCGTTTTTATAGACAATGGTGCGGAACTTTCCATGCGAGTCGTACTCGACCCAGAGACTGTTTTCTTACTTTTACTTGACATAAGACAAACATGACAGTTGAAATTTTCACAGATGATGTAATTCTGTTGCCAATAAAACTGCTAAGAAAATAAATACTAAGAAATATATTAATTTCAAAGTGGCTCCTGTATATGCAATGTCTTTTTGGCGTGTCTTGTAGACAATGTTGCGGTATCTTTCGTTTGCGAGTCCATCTGCACTTGGCCGGTTTTAATGCAAATATTTTCTGTATGTGTATAAATTAGTGAATAATAAAGACATTGTACACTTTTCATTTCTGCCAGCACGACCGGGGAGGTACCTCTCGTCAACATAATACCGCTTTAAAGTGACATCTTCGGTGTCGCGTTTCGTGCTGTTAGGACAAAGGAGTACAACAAATCAGCATAGTAATTATGTAGGTATTCATGGGTGTCGGTAGTCGTAAAAAGCCTCCGATTCCTCGTTTGCCCCCTATTCTGTAAATAATATTCTTCACAATTGCCACAGTCCTAATTCCAACGTAATTCTTTGTTTATCTAAAACTCTCCAGATGTCCCTTAACCCGTATAATTATCCTGCAAGTCTGACATTTCCCATTGTTAGACTTACACAAACTCTTTGAAATTAATGTTACGAATTAAATGAGTAAATATAATCGTTAATGTTTCCTTTATTATACGTAGGAGTGTTTGTTTTAATAATTATAATTATATACGTAGCTAACTTTGAACCCCGAGCTCACACGCAGGGAATATAAAAATATTTTTTGTGTATGTATCTATATCGCCACCCGACAACTCGAAAGAGTAGTCATAAGGGTTACACCCATTTTAATAAACGGGATTTGGGATCACTTCGTCAACGAACAATCTCCATCACATACGGCCTATTGACTATGAGGGCTATGAAATCCGAACCGATGGCTCAAATGCCACCACTTAACAGCGAAAATCGATCACCTGCACTAGAGGATGACGAAAAAGCGAAGTGTCTGGCCGACACACTAGGGAGTCAATGCATTCCTAGCTCCCTCCCCACAGACCCCTCCCACATAAAAGAGGTAGTAGGTATAGTAACGGTCCGACTGGCTGTGCCACCGATGATGATGAGGAGATCATACGTCTGATGGACACAGATGAAGTAAAGGATCTAATAAAGAACCTTTACTCAAAGAGGGCCCCGGTGCCCGATGGAATATTATACACCTCATAGTGTGCATTTTAACGCCCTTCTGGCGCAATGCACCTTGCCAGACATATGGAAGGAAGCCATAGTGATAGGCATACACAAACCGGGGAAACCCCGGGTGGAGCCCACTACAACCGACCCATAAGTCTCATAAGCTCGTTAGGTAAAAGCTATGGAAGGATAATTCTCGCACGCCTAAAAACCGTGATACTAGAGAAAATACCTATTCACAGACGAGCATTTCGCATTTCGCGACAGCCACAGTTACCCACAACAAGAACACTGCCTCAAGGAGTACGTACTATCGGGACTCAGAAGACAGCGCCGGCCACGCGGCACGGGCGCTGTACTCTTTGATGTAGCGAAGGCGTTTGACAAGATCTGGCATGAAGGCCTCATCTTCACACTATACCAGTTAGGACTGCCGGACAGGCTGGTACCGATCGTAAACAGCTACCTCGCAAACTGGCATTTCCGCTACAGAGTGGAGGACCCTGTCCTCCCCTCGTCCCCTCAGAGCCGGTTGTCCTCAAGGATCGGTTCTCTCTCCCACCTTCTTCAGTCTGCACACTAGCGACATACCGCGACACCCCAGCGTCCAGCTGGCGACATTTGCGGATGATACCGCACTATATATTAGATACCTCCCCAACTACGGAGCCTAACTACTCCAAAAGGCCGTCACCGAATCTTCTTGAAATGGAGAATAGATGTTAATGCGGAGAAAAAGTAAGTCCATACTCTTCTCACTAAACCACGTGCCCACGTGTGAAAGAGCTGTCTCAAGAGTTCTTTGACCGTGCCCTTAATCACAAAAATAAATTGATCGTCGGAATACGATCAGACGTTATTAACCGGCTCCCGTTACCATCAGCCGAAGCACGTATTGCACGACGCCGACGACGCGATCGCGGCAGCAGTAGCTAAGTCCGTCCAAGGACACGAACAAAGAAACATCAAGACACGCTCCCACAGTAAAATGTCAATAGGGCCAACTAACGGATAGCCTAGATAGTCTTAGTCGGTAGTCGCTATCGCTACACGACCTGAGCCCGACACACACTTCAGGCACCCTTGGGTCGGCTGGATGATGAGTAAATGCATTTTTCCTGCTAGAACCAATGCCCTATACACCACTCGTACCGGTCGAGTGATGAAACCTTACATAGTGACACATTCATAACACACATAACACATATGACTGACAGAATGACAAACTCACACACCGCTTACGGAAACGAGCCCGGGTTCGTATCCGTAAGTTGAGAGCTTAGATTTATAGAGATAAAATAACGCGAATTTAGAGAGCTCTAATAATAATAAACAAATCATCAATACGACTTTTTGATGATTTGTAGCGCAAATCAACCAAAGGGTAGGGAGGCCTGCCTCCTCAGATAAGCCAAACATTAAACGAGCTCAATTATCCTTATCCACGACACCGCAATTTAAACGGCATCGTGCGCCCGCCATCCCACTAGAGTGGGGAGGGGGACCGCTTCCCCCTTTCCGGCCCCAAAAATACTTACTATAGGTTACGCCGACAATCAACCCGGTATATCTCTTCCCATCTGCGGGAAAAGAGGGCGGTCTGTCCCCCTATCGTCTCCCTCGCGTTGTGATGTGACACCTTCGATGTTACGTTTCGTGCAGTTTCTAAGTAGCCGCTGGTGGCCCATTAGGCGAAAGGAGGGCAACGGGTGTCTATATCCGCCGGTAGTCATCAAAAGTTGCTAATTTTTCTCTTGCCTCGCAATACTCTTACAAAATAGGCTATTAAAGTGTATGATCCAATAACCTGGGACTTTCCGGTCCTCGAAATATCAGTCTTAAGTGTCATAGCTATTAACATATCGAAATATGTAGTGGTATATCCATAACAGTCGACCCCCCACATACCTAACAAACCGAACATATCATCCTAGATTCAAAAATACCAATAGGCAATGAGGGGCCAACGTATAACTTCTTCCCCCACAATGAGGGGCCAACGTATAACTTCTTCCCCCACAATGAGGGGCCAACGTATAACTTCTTCCCCCACAATGCCTGAAACTCGCTACAGTCGGGACACAATGTGCTTGCACGCCTATGCGCTGTACACACAAAGACTTGTTTGGTAACACAATGCGCGAACAGACATGTTACTACCTTCTAGGTGCGGCCTATAATAAAACTTTCCTGGGTAATCGTTGAAACAACCTTTTTTTTTTTGGTGACGAAGGGGAATGCATTTACGCATGATACCTGGGAGTCCGGGTAGACCCCCAGACCTATGTTGGACTCGGCCATTGGGTGGCAATACCAACTAAACCCCTACGGGAGCCATCAGCCGCTATAAGTGGAGGGTCCCGGATCTGCAGGCAACAGGACCCCTCCAGCGACAGGCTGGCCTCGGCGAAAAGGCCAGACTTCACCTCCTCGGAGACTGTCCGGCTACTCTAAAACAGTCCCCACGACGCCGTGTCATTGGAAGTGGACCGGGTTCCCATCCCGGCCCGACACGGAACACAGGGGCACTACTGAAGGCGCTGCAGATAGCGCCTCTTTCGCACCAACATTCGTCGTCGGCGGGGGGAGGCCGCGTCGGCAGCCTCGTCTCTCACCCGCTCGTCGGCTTCCCTCTGGGACATGACGGTCTCGCAGAAGGAAGCCATCGCCTAATTGTTGAAACAACCTCATGAAAATCCGTTCAATATGTTGTAAGATAATCCATCACAAACTGATATCATACAGACATCTTTTGGCGTCTTTGTCTTATATTTTTGATAGATTACATAACTAATGTAATATATAAGGTACATAAACGCTGAATTTAGATGACGACGTGTAACGAGTGTGTGAGGGGACTACGTATATCCACCAAATACCAAAATTTTGTCGTTTCTTATTTAACGTCGAAACACCAAAACGGTCGCTCCAACATAAACCGGCACAACACTAAATGCGACCAACCGTCTTAAATACTTGAGAAATGTGTTCAATCAAGCTTTATTGTTCACCCAGAACAAACATTAAACTAGTCACAATTGTCGTATCTACATTTGAAACTCTTGCTAAATGTGACTACACGCGGTCCATGTAACAAAGTCGATTATAAATGGTGACGCCATTTTGTTTGCCTGGCGCTTGATATATTTGCTCCGCCAAGTTTCCTTTTTTTCCCTCAGCTTGATAAAGAGTGATAAATTGTTAGTGAGATAATTGTTTTACGTCTTTAAAGTTTAGCCCTTTGTGGTGCGTTAAAGTAACGTGTTTAAAAAGTATATGGTTTTTAAATATTGTTACTTTTACAATTATTTTAAACATGGAAATTGGGTTGACATTTCTGTTTCCTAGATACTTTCAAATAACCGCAATGTGTCCGATATAGATATATTATTCACATGTGTAATTTTCTTCCGTATAAATATCGGGATCAATACGTTGCAAAATTACGGAAAATTATATAATTACTTTTTAAAACTATTATTTTTAACAATTTCGGCTACGGCGACCTTTGGCTACTTTGAAACTTTTTCTGTTTCATATGGGAAGGTATATCGAGAAATCAGGCCAAAGAACAACATTTTTACATGCCCTCTTATGTAGGGTGTCACAACACTATCATTTCCATGATCCGTAATATTATGTTACGGAATAAAGAATTACCAAAATAACCACTTTCATTCTGGATATCAATCCCAGAACCTAACGTCAGGTGAACACAAAGACCGAAGCAATGAAACTTAGCAAACATATCGTCAACCAGAAATAACCGTTAAACGATTAATGGGTGGTTTGTGTGCAGTCCATAAAAATGGTTCTGTAGGCCAATAAACATAAAATAAACGTTTGCTCGACACGAATTAGGGATCGTTAATTTATCGGCTCGCCACGCCTTTGATCGCGCCTGTGACACAGATTAATATGCAGACGTTTATAATTACTGTGAATAATGTCTGGTGCTGTTAACTATGGCAATGACCTTGAGTTACATGATCCTACTAATATCATAAGCTAGCACCACCCCACGGTTTCACACGGCAACTCCGGTTAAATTAATTGTCGTGTCATGGTATATAGCCCTTAGCAATCGTCGATAAACGGACTATTCAACACAAAAATAGTTTTTCTTTTAATTAAATTTAAACTTTGCAGCTTTATATTATTAGTATAGATGGGAAATGTGTATGTATGTTTGTTATTATTTCATGTAAAAATTATGCTTTGTATTGTTTGGTGCCACGATTTGTCATATTAGACAAAATATGTTATTAGATTTTTAAAAAAATCGGCATAAAAAAAGGAGGCAAACGAGAAATCCGTGCCTTTTTATGACTAGTGACGCCCGTGAACATCACTATTATTATCATTCACATGCGTTGCGCTCCATTTCTCCCCTCCCCCTCCCCCTCCAATGGAGTCATTGGTCATTTATAGAATAGTCTATCAACAATATCAAAAATCACATATTTATGAACGGTTCACGAAATGTGGGTCAGCCTCGTATTCATTTCACTGTGGCCAGTAATGCTGAACTGAATGTATGAATATATTTCAGGGCTGCCACAAGTTTAACTTTCTACTATTGTTCCGTTTGATTTTTAATCAAGCGCACAAACGGTTTAAATTTTAAGTAATCTCTTGAGAAATTAACTATTGTTTTAGCTACTATTAGTTTTATTTTCATTCACTACTATATAGCTGCTAAATTTGTTTTCTTTTTATTTCATAGTTGTTGTCTCGTACGATGGAATGAAAGTATTTTATTCGAAATATGAGATACTTTTAAATCTCGAATTGTGCGTCAAAGTAAATGTTCTACTACCGGCTGAACACAGAAATGAGATATATTGGCGAAATAAGCTCATCGGGACTACTATTCTACTACCAGCTGAACACAGAAATAAGATATATTGGCGAAATAAGCTCACCGGGACTACTAAATGAAAATTATGGTTATAGTTAAAGCAGCATATTTACAAGGTATGGTGTCTTCAATTAATTATCTTAGTTTTTAATTTTTTTTATGGTATAGCCCCCAAACGAGCAATGGGAGCATTTTGGCTACTACCGATGTCTGAAACATCCGTATTATCACTGTCATATTTCCCTCCTCTCCTCCTCACCTCCATTGGGCACCGGCTTCCCGCAAATCATACAAAACACATCAGCATAGTTGTCTCTTTACGGGGGTATCATATTAGCGAGAGGTGCCGACCCAATTCGGCTGCAACGCAGCATGGCAATTCTCACTGAACTGTGCGATACACCGTCGCAAAGTGTATCGCACAGTTTATGAGTTTCCGGTGACACATTGGAGGGGAGGAGGGTAGAAAAGCAAGTACTTAACAATTATCTGGATGTATATGAGCATCGATAGTCATCAAAAGAATCCGACAGCTTGTTTGACGCATTATAATAAAATATTCTTTAGTAAAGCACATATAAAATTCATTTAAAACTCAGACAAATAACGACGTGTCTAATGTCAAAAATACAAAATGCTGTACCAGTGGGCAATAATTTTATCATTAGCCCAATCAAAACGATATAACTATCGATCGGCAACCCTATTCGTCGTCCGCTATATGTAACACGTGCCGGCAATTTTATTACCGCGAGCTTACATTTTATTATATATAAATATCAATATTTAAAGAACTCCAGCGCGGTTTTAGGATAGAAATATATTGACTGTGTAATTTCTCCAGAAAGTTCTTTCGGAAAGGGCGCTTATTACTGATATCAGGTACAATTAGGTAACTATTATAAAGTACTGTAAGGTTGATTTTTATCCGACGTAAAAAGAAACGTTAAGATTTTAAAATTTCCACCATAGACAGAACTAATTTTACACTTAAAACCTTCCTTTAAGGGCTACTATCACTTTATCTGCTATATGGAAAATAGACGAAAATTGGGAATTTTCCACAAATTTTTCCAAGTAGGAGGGACGACAGTCAGCAGACAACGAGCAGTCAGATATATACAATGTAAATGTATGTTGAGTAGTAAAGGCGGGTATGTATGCATAAGGGAACTGGTGTCACATTGTGTGGTTGTTGTCAACCCAAGGATTGTTGTCAAACCCCAAACTTCCTATAAGCATATTTAAGTGTAGATTAAGTTCTCATTGATTTTTTTAATATAAAAGACAACTGCCTTCTTCGCAGGGATATTTTACAAAATATGGCAAAAAAACATAAATTTACAAATAAATACAAAAATTATAAATTTTAATTTCGGTCTCGCAAACATCACGCGTGTGTATAATTTATTGTCATTGTAAAATTATATTTACGACAGACCAACGTCTGTCGCTAGTTATCAATAACTTTTCCAAGGATATAAGGATTTGTATTGATATATTTTTGATTACATTATCGAAATTAACTTTAATCTCTAATGCTTTAGAAAAGGTTATATGTCACAGCATCATCTCTAATATCTTGGGTTGTATCTAATCTCTAATATCATAACTTGGGTTTGTAATGGTAAAGTATATTTTTAAATCGGTGCAATTTCGGAGCCCATTTAACGCAAATAAACAATCAAATGTATTCTCTTTATAATGTTGGTATAGATAGGTAAAGTGTTATCAGTAATCAAATTTGTGGTTGTCCATAGATAGTTGTAGCGTCAATAAAATTAGCTCTACTGGTGTTCTAATGAGCCTAGCTAATTGTACCAGGGCAGATGTAAATATCCCTCAGTGCATCGACCGGGATATTTCGGGCCTAGAACTGAAGAATTCAAGAACTAAATTTAACGGTTTGCTCGAAAGTCTTGCCTCTATATGTAGCTTAAAATAAACCTATACTAGGACGAACGTCTGGTTTGTATCTAATATCGTGAGTATTCACAATATCATGTCGCTGTCCTTTGTCTTGAGTTCGATATCATAGCATAGATATGACATCAACATTATCAATTTTAATCAACACCAGTCGAAGATGAGTAAATATTTCATGTGTGATTTGTAAAATCGTGTCGGCCTTAACAGCCTCCAACTCCGCATAAATCATCATCCACATCAACGTTATCTGCCGGACTGCCGGACATCGGCCTCCCCCATAGAGCGCCTTCGTAGAAATCTATACTTATAATGAAAACATAACTGGCTGCTGTCTGTACATGAAAGATAAACGTGTAAAACTATTTTAGAGGGCTTAATTATTTCATCTGTTTGCCTGTTTGTATGTGAGTTGGTTGTAATCTTAGAAACGTTGTGACCTGTTCAAATGCGGGTTTTCTTTAATATATTTTGACTAACCTCATTACAAACTAAGGCAGTATCAACTGAACGAGAACGCGGGCATAGATAGTTAAGGAATAAATTGAGAATTAAACAATGGAAGTTGATAGGGAGGGAGGGATTAGATGATATAATTACAGATATTTTTTTAGATCGCATATTTTTTATGTTTTTATTTCAAAGTCAGTTTCGCGTAAAAAAGTTTTACTTTAATCGTGTGTTCAGACGCACATTTGTATTTTGTCTTAATAGCAATAAGTACAGTATCATTCCTAATGATATCAACTTCGTGAAGAATTTTTTTATAGTACAGGGGGTCAAACGAGAAATCCGAGCCTATTACAACCACCGACGCCCATGAACATCCACACAATTGATACACATAATGAGTTGATCTCTCTCACTCGCAAACCATACGAAACGCAACACCGAAGATCACTTTACCCCGCGGTATCATATGCTCGAAAGGCACCTCCCCGGTTGTGCCAGCCCAATGCCGCTTTAATGAAGCATGGCACTTACTATTACATTGTTTTTCCCATTCTTTCTG
The DNA here is from genome assembly GCA_017140195.1 of Eumaeus atala. NCBI lineage: Eukaryota > Metazoa > Arthropoda > Insecta > Lepidoptera > Lycaenidae > Eumaeus > Eumaeus atala. Next base: position 53,363 of record JAFELO010000519.1, read on the forward strand.
TACCAATAACAGAGGCCGTCCATCCCCATCATAACAATTTGAATACGTCACGCATTTGGGTCCAGCAGTGGACCGAAGAAAGATGATGATGACGCTGTATCTTCCTGATGATGGCCATCACACGCCCAACATATTGATGTTCATCGTTCATCGTTCGCCTGTATCCATAATATATTACGTGAGATATACATAATGTAATAAGTAAAATTTCGTATGCGATTCAATAATTTCGTATCCTTGTAACATGCAGATTTCCTCCAAATATATTCCTTCAAAGGCCCCTGAAAGTAATATATTATTTCGATAATATTGAGTATCTTCGGCATCGTACAGACTTTGTACATATAAATAAGATTGAAATGTCTGTCTGTACTTTGTACATATAAATAAGATCGAAATGTCTGTCCGTACTTTGTACATATAAATAAGATTGAAATGTCTGTCTGTACTTTGTACATATAAATAAGATTGAAATGTCTGTCTGTACTTTGTACATATAAATAAGATTGAAATGTCTGTCCGTACTTTGTACATATAAATAAGATTGAAATGTCTGTCTGTACTTTGTACATATAAATAAGATTGAAATGTCTGTCTGTACTTTGTACAAATAAATAAGATTGAAATGTCTGTCTGTACTTTCCAATGTAAGGTGATCATGTTATTTTCGCGATTCCTAACATCTGCTAACGCAACGAACATTTTTTTAAATTTCCATCGGATGTAAGTGCACTCAGTCCCGGAATGGATGGGACGACAGTCGCAGGCTCGACACGCTCTGCGAAATACGGTGTTCCACTTCCAACTTCCCGAATTAAGATTGTTATTAGAAATTGAAAAAAAAAACAATAATAATAGTGGTGACATATGGAACCTAGACTCGGTCGAGCTCAGAGGCACCCAGCGTGCCATGGAAAGAGTTATGCTTGGTACTTCTCTGTGGGATATGGTCCAACATTCGGAAATCCGGAGAAGTACCAGGCTAACCGACGTAGCTCAGAGAATTAAGAAGCTGAAGTGGCAATGGGCTGGCCATATTGCTCGCGGAACCGGTGACCGTAGGGGAAGAAAGGTTCTCGGGTGGCAGCCCCGCACCGGAACACGGAGTGTTGGACGGCCTCCTCCTACCGGGTGGACTGACTTGGTTAAGAAGGCGGGAAGCCGCTGGATGCAAGTGGCTCGTGACCGTGCCCTGTGGCATTCTATGGGAGAGGCCTGTATCCAGCTCAGGTGCTTCAGTTCAGGAAAAGTGCCATGCTGCAGAGGAGGTAGTGCAATGCATAGTGCATGACACAGCACGACCGGGGAGGTACTTCTCGATCACTTATGTGATGCGGTTGTTATCACCGCCGTAAACTGAAATCTTCGGTGTCGGTGTTTCGTACGGTTTGCGAGTAGCCGGTGGCCCATTGGGGGACAAGGAGGGCAACGTACCGGTACCGTAATTATTTGGTTGTTCATAGGCGTCGGTTTTCGTAAAAAAGCTCCTATTGCTCGTTTGCCCAATATTCTATAAAAATAAATCACAGGACATCGTCCAGCTGATGATGATGAATACTTTTGGACTGTCCCGAAACTCATACCTGTTCCTTAACACATTTAGTTTTTCTGCCATTTTCATGCTTACCACTAAACCACAAGACATAATAACCACGGAACTTATCAACTGCGCATAAAATGTTTATAGCTGATTGCCCGCTACGGCAGGCAGCGTAAAACGTCTGTCCAATGATTGAGGACACAGACTATCACGTGCAAGACGTGTGCACAATTATTAACGCCAATGCAATGGATGTTTTACTTTTTTCTGGTAAGGACATCACCGTACATTTTTCTGGTAAGGACATCACCGTACATTTTTCTGGTAAGGACATCACCGTACATTTTTAACAAAACAGGCCAAATGGCATGCACTCCGACGGTCACTGAAATGATCTATAACTAATATAATTAAGGTGGAGATTTCTCTCAGGTATTTCTGATCCGATTTAAAAAAAAGTTTCCAATGTTAGAGGGCCCATCGCGAAAGGTTATACGCTTTGTACCATCACGCTACGGCAAATTTTATTATTGTTATTCAAGTGAAATAGCGGGGCACTGCTAGTATTCAATAGCCGAATTTAGAAATATTTATTATTGCGCACAGTTTCACTCACGTTAGAGTACAAATTGAGCAACACTTTACGTATAAGCCGCTCTGGCTGTATCACGGAACACACAACCCACATACATGCTCACATTCTCTTGAAAAACATTACCCTCCTTACACAATGAGCTAATAATCAAAACATTGAAAAACAACACATCTTCACGCCAGTTCCCTAATGAAGCTGATTGAACGAAATGCCATATATTACGAGCCTTACACTATTATCTTCCACGTTAATCTTTAACGCTCTTCATACATATAAATAAATCATAATTAAATTGTATTAAAATAATTTTGTGTGGCAACCTCCGACTTAATTATCGAATCGTGTAAAATAAACGGCTGGCAACGCCAGTAGTACACACTCAGTCAAAGTACACGTCACAGCAAAACCTTGATAAGCTTAAAGGATTGCTATTTACATACGGATGCGACACGACACCCGACGCTACATCCTATTAGCTTGGCCCTTGTTAGGCTTATTAGTGTCTGCTACGAGCAGCTTTGAACATTATTTAATGGCCACGTTGAGAACTTTTAAAGTAAATACTTGCATTCATAATATCAAGTAGAATTTCATACTCACATTTACAAGTTCGGGCCGTGGGAAAAAGGGGATTTTGGTTCATACATTGCAGACAAATTGGCACTGTATGACCGGGTCCTTTGAACATTAAATTATTGCAAATTTCATATTATTCCTACTTGGACTTACTTCCTACTCCTCCTACTTATTCCTGATTAAATTCGTTGCGTGTCCCAAGACAGTTTTAGCTTTCCCTCGGGCTCCCTGCGATCATACCAATGGGTTCACAGCGGTTGCCGCTGCCGATCCCGGAGACACAGGAGTAGCAGTGGTAGGAATGAGTAGTGGGCCAAGCCCGTTTAAAAAAATATTGCTATTTTCAGTGATAGTTAGTACCATTATAGCATTGCTGTCAATTTGGACCCACACGTTCGGAGAGACACCTCTAGTTCGGCGTCGCCGAGAGATAAAACAGTGTGGTGTTGTGAGCAGCCAGTGAGAAGTTTTAATACAAACAACTTTTGTAATATGATTTCCGATAAGACGGCCTCCAAAACACGTAAGACACGCAAGAGGCCCTGAGGAGATAACTCTAGTTCACATAATAACTACTGTGGCTGTGGTAGCGCTTGGTATGGAACCTAAAACTCCGGATGAGTAAAAAAAGCGCCAACACACGTGCATAACTCATGGTTGCGTGGATGTGTATGGATGTCGGTGATCTTACAAAAAACAGAATAAACTAGTATAAGAAGAGTAATGAGTTTTTTTTTTTATTGTAAACAGGACTTCCGTTTGACGACTATCTCACCTGATGGAAAGTGACGATGCGGTCGGAGATATAGCACGCAGGTCGATTACATATTCGCTCTTGACTTAAACACGCCTGGATTATAATTTAAAAGAAAAATTGAAGCTGGCTGGTCGTTCCGCTTTATAGCAGTTCCGGTTATGAATGAGAATTCTACTATAAGGGGTTTACGTTTCGCCGTAACTCTAATCGTCCTATGGTAAAATGGTGAATGGGATCAGCTCTTGTAGTTCACGCGTCCACTCTCCGTGATATCACCTGTAGAACACAGTTTTTTAATATAATGAAGCGACGCGCAAGTGAACCACGAGAATTCATTTTTTCATGTCGGATTCACCTCAGAATGTCATCGTACCATTCAAATCTTTGTTCCACCGAACGCAAACCTTTAATCGGGACCTCTTCTATATTTTTACATTAGAGACTATATTTTTGTATGGGGCCGAAGAATAAAAACGTGACTTCAAAGAATCTCAAGAGTTCGACACATAGGGTTGCCATTTCTATAGGAAAGAAAAACGAGACTTTGCTTAAAAAGTATGTAGAATTTTCTTAACAGAAAATTCTTTCGGCAGTACGCAAACAAACGTTAATAATAATGACGATATGGAGAACAAACTGTCCATTACAAAAAGTAATACCTAATGACCTACCAAAAGGTAATAAAAGATGATATGTTAAGCCATTAGGTAATACCTAATGGCTTAAGATGATATCTCAAGCCTAAAATTAAAAATGCATATTTTACTAAAACCTGAAAGTTTTGTTCATTAGCAATGATAGTTGGCC